>OY720348.1:56476899-57076899 GCA_963082975.1 Labia minor | reverse complement strand
AATAAGAATTATTATATGAAAAATTTAATAAATTTAATTATTACAAAAGTTAATCAAATTTTTATAAAACAACTTTGCAGTCATTAATATATTATATATATATATATATATATATATATTCATATTTGAAGATTTTAAATTTTCATGAACTTGTCTTAAATTAATTTCTTTTGGGTATTTAGACCAATCATGGTGTATCACTGGGATTCTATTCCTTCATTTATGATTTCTTTTGACTTAATAATAAAACCTTTGAAGTTTGTTTTGATGTTCATTAAAGAGAAAAATATAAAGCTTTATGAGCTATTATCTTAGAAAGACCGGACTTCCACAAACTTCACAAATTTCTAATGGGAATATGAGGTCGATGTGCTAATTCATAAAATTCCAAAATTAAAAAAAATGGAACTAAATAAAATAAATTATTTTTATTCTATTTTACATATAACTAATAATTACAAACAAATATTAAATAAAAAGAAATATAATTTTACTTTAAAAATAAAATATAGTATATATTATATAACTGGTCATTCTATAAATACTTAGAATAGCGAATAGATGGCACCAATATCAAAAATATTGAATATATTTCGAAATTATACCATATATGTCAAAATTGAGCAGCGATCAAACGATTAGCTTGCGAGACATGGCATTTAAAAAAAAATTAATTTTCAAAACAATGAAATTGTAGGATTTGGGCTATGAATTGGTTTCTCATTCACCATACTTCCCAGGCCTAGCCCTCAGCGACTATTTTCTGTTTGAAGATCTTACAAATGAAGAAATTGCTGAAACTGAGTTCTTTGTTAAGACAAAACACGAATCGTACTATAAAAATAGCATCGAAAAGTGAATGCAATGACTTTGAATAATAAAATCAAATTTTTTGTTTTTTTCTTACTTATCCTACGGACTTATTGAATGGAATAAGTATAATGTTTAAATAATAAATAGTTATAATAAAAAATAAAATTTTCTTATTAATAGATCAAATAAAAATAAAATAAAATAGATTTTCATAATAAATTTAAATTATTATATTTACTAATAGAGAAAAATAAATAATATTTATTTATTTTTTTTTTATATTTTATACAATTATATGTGAGAGTCCGGAGAATTTATATGACCAAATGTTATTAAAAAAAATAGATGGTCGTGATTTGATAGTTGAAATTGATATTTTCCAGGCAATAAAAAACAATAACAAAAGTGGTGACTGCCAGGAGACATAAATGTTGTCTGATTCCGGTACCAAACCTTAACATACTTTTAGAAGTGTTTTTTTTTTATCAAATGTGTTACAATTCAAACTGTGTTTATTTATGTTTGTGCACTGTTAATAAAAGGATTTTCTTTACACTCAGTTAATAAAATATTACAAGAACCAATAAAAGAAATGTGAGGAATTGTAAATAATATCAGGTTTACTAAATATAGAATAATCTTTAGGTGAATGATTTGTAAAAATTTGTTATTCAAGTTTATCAGATTAATAAAACTCAGGGAAAAAAAATTTAATTAAAACTTCTTAATGAAATTTATTCTAATAATTTCGAAGAAATATTTAAAAGACCGAAAATTTTAAAACATTTTAAACTAAAAATTCTCTGATCTATAAAAACAATTAATATATTATATTCAGCCCTGGTCGATAGAGCAAAGACAAGGTAGGATAACTATATATAGATGAATTGATGAATAAGAAGGTAAGAATTTAATGGAAAAACTTATTTCCGGGTTATTTTCAAGTTTTTTTTTCAATTTGGGTCTTCGTCCATGTGACCATTAATCATCATTGTTGTTATTTTCGGTTGAATGAGTGGATAGTCTTTGACTTACTAAGTTGTGATACTCTGAACAATCCTCGGAACTGACACTAACACACGTTCGGTTCGTATCATAATCCGACTAAAAATATCAACTCTATCGACTCAAATATCACAAAAACAAGTGAAAATAGCCCGGAAATAATTTTTTCACAATTAAAACTCACACAGAAACCTAAATGAACATACATAATCATCAATTTTGTTATTATGGGTTGAATAAATGGATAATCTTTGACTTACTGAGTTGAAAATGCTCAGCACTAGCACTGACACTAACAAAAGTCCGGCTCGTATAATAGATAAATATATATAACCACTCATTAGAATTATTATTTACTTTTGCTCTTGTTATGGTAATATACATCATATATAAAAATTTAAATTTAATAAGATATTTATTATACAAAAACTTCTATCTATCTACCTATATATATATATATATATATATATATGTGTATGGCCGTTGGCATATTAGAAATATGTAATTATAATCATTTCTTTAATGTGAATTAATTTTATTGAATTTAATAGACTATAAATAATAATAGTTTGCAAGTTTTTACTTGAATTTCAATTCCAATGTTTACTCCCTTCCAAACCATTTAACCCGTTAAGACGTCTTGTACAACAAGAAGGGATTCCGATGGATTAATTCTTACCCTTCTCCAACCGACCGAGGTTTCAACCTATAAATTGATGAATAAATAATTTGCGTTTAATTTCTTGTTATAATGTTTTCTTTCATGTTTGTAAAACGTGTAAATGTTAAACGTCCATACCTAGTTACCCTCCCCTCCCATTCCCCTGTCTCTCTCTCCCTCTTTCCCCTAAACAATGGTAGAAATGGTTGAATGCCGGTTTCCATGTTCCACTCGACAGTCTCTCTCCATAACAAAGCAATCTCCTAGGCCTATACATAAAACATCCCTGAACGTCCGTGTTGGTAAATTTACCTTACCTATCCCACCTGTCAAGTTACCAGCAATGAAATTTATGTTATGAAGCTGAGATAACTATTGATTTTATGCGAGGCTAAATTTCACGCTATTATATGTTATAATGACAGGTGAGCTTAATTTATGACTTCAAACGATTTCAATAAAATTATAACATTATTTTTCGTAGGAGTACAGTCTAAGGGGCCAAGGGAATAGACAACGTCACCCTCAAGCCAATTGAATTAATGATCGTTATGCTATATATAATAGAATAACCATCACCTTATCAATAAATTAAATATCCAATTTTATATTAATATAATTTTCTCTATACAATTCTATTTCATTTTAATAGAAATAATATATTAATCTTTCTTAAATTATCAATTTATTAAAGAATATGGTGAATATGTTTTAGAAAATATTATATATTATATATAATTTAATTATTAATACATATTATATAATATATAATACATATAAGTATATATTAAGAATAAAATATTAACAACTAATAATATTGTAAAAGAAAAAAAAACTGCAAAATATATAGTTTTATCTTTTGTCTGGTTTTAAAAAATAAATGTTTATATGTAAGAATTGCGGGCGTTAACGTTTAAGGATAAAGTTAGGATTAGTGATCTCGAAAAAAAGCCCTCGAAAGATTTATGGATTCATTTAATGCATATAAAGAGAGAAGGACACTTTATAACTACGTTATAGGGTAGTCAGATGATAATCCGGTCACGGGTATAATTTACTGGTAGACATCAGTACAAATCAGCAAGGGAGAAGTTAACTACCCCTATGGCCATGATTAATTCTTAACTTATGAGTTATTGTAACTAGATAATCATAACGGAATGGTTAGTATATTAAATAAAAATCGGGAGTGTCCTCCCCTAGACTTTCCCGCATATAAATAGGTATAAAGAGTTGTGAATGAATATTTAGAATGTGTAAACTTGGTAAATAATTAACTACAATAAAAATAAACAAACTAATTAATTTAAATTATAAAGTAAAATGGTTTAACACTATTATATATATTTATAATTTACACCTAACACTACTTGTATAGGTAAAATGTCACTTCCGGTAGTCAGATCATGATGAAATTTGGTATCTGAATTTTTTTTCATATTTTTAAAACAATATACAAAATATGAAGCAAATATCTCGAACAAACTGGAACTTTACTTGAAAGGTAAACGCAACCAGTGTAGGTAAAGTACCGCTTCCGGTTAACCGATTTTGACGAAATTTTGATAGAAATCTACAAACTGTGAATAATATCGGTGTACCAAATTTCGAAGTCCTAGCTTGATTAGTTTCTGAGTAAATTTGCTCACAGACAAACATTACATACATCCATACATACACACACACAGACATAATTTGAAAAATGGTATTTTCCGACTCAGGGAGGTCTAAAACGTCAAGATCTATCGAAAACTACAAGAATATAAGGTAACATCGCTAACCTCTCACCCATAAATGTCACTACTTATATTATAATATAGATGAATACTTGAGTTTTTGGGGATAATAAAATAGTAAAAATGTGTTTGTTTATGAAGATACTTATTGGGAAACGACAAGTTGGTTAACTATAAAAGACAAACATTAAGAAAAATTATGAATTAGATGGAGATGGATAAAAATAGTTGGAGAAATATAATTAAGAATTTTTGACTTCAGTAGAGATACGGTGAAAGAGAAAAAGAAACATAATTTTAAATTATTTGTAAGTATTATTACTCTATTATTGATCGTAGTAAACATCCCAGACCAGTTTAGATTCTATTGATATGATATATTTTTCTTTTATATAGAAGAGAAAATCCTCATGGACACATCGCACTAGAAGATGGTATGTTGTGAGGTAGTATAATCCTCTAAAGAAATATCAATATATAAATAGGGTAAATGTACCACAGAAGTTGACAAAATACCAGTAGTTGACACTTGTACATTTAATATCGGATAATAAGACTTAGATCTGTGAATCGAACAAATGGATTTCTTATTTTGTTCTTCAAATTACTAATTTTTATTATTATTTTTGTATTTTAGTATTGAAATTAATATTAAATATTATTAATTGAATGCCCTAATTTTAAGGGTGTTAATTACTGGTGCTTTTAGATGCTAATATTAAAAAAATTATAAAAAATAAAAGAAATAGAAAATTGCATTGGTTTGCAGATAAATTTTTCATTATTAACTAATGAATCATATCACCCAAAACTCAAATTGATATCTGATAAAAAACAGAAGATATCAAATTTTTCTCATAAAGTTGTCCTTATAGTGTCAACAACTGGTACATTAACTAACTAATAAATAACCAAATGTCAATAGAGTGACTGTAAAGGAGCCACCTAGAACTTAATTAAAGCTAATATACCAAACAACAATAGCACTCATTCTCGACAACATCAACTGTTCAAGAAGACAAAATTTTTGTTCTAAAGAATACACATGATTTCATCTGTAGTAAATAAATATCTGAGTTTATTTAATATCAAGAGAGAAGTTAAATGGATTGAGTTTTCGTCCTTTGTATGAGTGGAAGTAAAAACGACTACAAAAACCCGTTGAGGAAACAAAAATGCATTGTAGTCCGAAGATACAAAAGAAAAATGGAGAATGAGAGTGGATGATGATTTATCTACTTATATATTAAATTGCCAAGATCTTTAGGGTTGGCAAAAAAAAAAATCCTATCCTTTTGACTTTGTGAAGCTTCTTTTTGAGATGACCAGTTTATTTCTATCTTCCCTTTGTGATGGATAAACATTTGTAGATGTAAATAATGTGATTAGGATTCTTAATTATGTAATCTCGGCATTCTCCAGGGTTTTCATCCCTTATCGAACGATAAATTTTGTAGCCATGTAATTATTTGATTGATGATCATTTAAGAGAAATGATAGTATCATTATATATAAAATGAGTTTTAGTATTAAGTAGCTGGTTCACCGAACCGCCGCTCGGTACTTTAAAAAAAATTATTCATTATGAGCTGTGAATATCGTTTTAAGAATATTACAAGAGAATATTAATAAATTCGCTAGAGGATTTAAAATGGATATAGTCTCCGTTTTAGTATTCTTACCTTATAATCATCTCTAATTGTAACAATATTTAGAAAATTGTTTTTTAAAAAAACTAAGAAGTTATTTTTGCATATAAAACATATTTTAGGAAGCCCTGCACTGTGTATTCAGTGCATATTTTGGTTCAGAGATCCATACATATCCCACAATGAATATAACAAATAGTAGTATTCATTTCAGCAATTATTAACAAATATAAATTTTTATTTTTAATCAATCAATTATTTTATTTAAATTATTTAATTGAATTTATTGTAAAAGTTCTCATTTTAATTATTATAATTTATTATTAGGTCATATTTGTTGAGTATTTTAATTGAAATTAGTTATTCTCATTATATAAATTAAAGAAAGAAATTGTTTTTACAAAATCATATAGTAATATATTGGCAATTGTCAAGATATATTTAATTTTGGCTAGAATTATAAGTTAAATTTTATATTAATATGTATTAATAAAGATAATATTTAAAATTTCTTCAATTATAATTATTCATTGGTATGTATTATTATGTTGCTAACTTCATGGACATTTTTTTTTTGTTTATCTCAGGAAAGTTAGATAAATATAATTAAAATATAATTTTTTTTAAAAATCAAATCATTAATATTTATAATAATATTATTAATAATAATAGTAATAATATTTATATAAATATATATAATTTTTGCCAAACCCACCTCGATTCTTAGTATTGTTTTAATTTGAACATTATCACCGGTTGTCAAGAAGTTAATAATTATTTTAATTAAAAAGAAAAACAATTAATAAGATTTTTTTTAATTGATATCTTATTCTACAAGGGCAGGTCAATAAGTCCGTGCCTTTTTGAATGAAACAGAAGTTTTTGGATAAAAAATTATTTTATTTTTCAACGTAGTCTCCTTTGAACTCTATACACTTCGTCTTACCTTTCTCCAATTTTTTTATCCCATCCAAAAAATAAGATATGCCGAGGATATCAAAATAGGTATTTGTTTGTGAAGTGATTTCATCGATGGAGTCAAATCTCTTTCCGACCAGCCATCTCGTCAGCTTTGGAAACAAGAAATAATCACTCAGGACTAAATCCGGTGAATAGGGCGGATGAGGGAGCAATTCGTATCCTAATTCATGGATTTTCATGGAAATTCACTTTTTTCATTTTCTTTTCAAATCACGACGTAGTCATCAAACAAAAACTAAAAGACCTAGCTGGTTTACATTTCAACATGAGTCAGCTGATAGTTGCTTGCTGACAGGACCACTGTTACCATTTCATTTAAGAAACAGGAAATTCAAACAGTCACGAACTTATTGACCTGCCTTCGTGTATATATATATATATATATACAGATCGATTTTTTACCTCCAAAACTCCCTAATGCATGAATTTCATAAATCCTGTGCACAAATTTACATACATAGATACATAGAAATATATAAATAAATTTTTATATATATATATATATATACAATTTTTGCTTTAGTATAGTAAAATAAGGTAGATAGATTAGATATAAAATTTAGAAAGATATTATTTTATCATTAAAAAAAATAAACGAGCATAAAATATTTTCTTTAAAATCGATTCCTAATGAGATTAGTAATAAGATTTAATGTTAGCGCAAATAAAGAGGGAAGTTAAATTAAGTGTAGATTTACGATAATTGGTTTTACTATCAATTTCTTGAAATAAATGTTTTATTATTGAAACAGTTTCGTGATGATTGAATTAATTGGTCAAATTAACAAACAGGAATGTCATTCTGTTGGAATGGAAATCCAGTTGGGACACGGGCATCATGTTGAACGTTATCTCTAATCAACGAGCACAAGTCAGGATAACATTATCACGGCTATTTCGAAATGAGTTGGTTTAATGGCTCTTAAAAGGGGAGTTGAATTTTCTTGCTAGGCGCCCGTCGAGAAAGCACCACAGGCGCCATACACCCCCGCACGGTTAATTATTCATTGACAAATCAGCATCCTATTGGAACCTCGAGATTAACCCCCACTACCTTCTCCTCTTAAACAAAAACAACTACATTTAATTTTAAACTTATCTTCTTTAATAGTTTAACAATTTTTTTTTGCACTTAATGAGAGTTGAATAAAATTACTTAAAAAATATATATTAAAAAAAAAAAAAAAAAAAAAAAAAAAAAATGAAGAAAATGAGATATTCTCTTACCTCTTCTCCCTGTGTTATATATTTTGATTTTAACCAGTAAATTTAATGCTCTTCGTGCGATATAAAACCGTAAAAATACCACACGGCCAGCTGTAAAAGTTTTTATTCTAAGAGATTAAAACGAATTCATATAAAAGTTATGAAAAATCTCTTTTTATTTTATGTAAATATAGAAATTCGAAAAATTATCTAACAACATATCTTAATTTTTTTTTTTTTTTTTTTTTTTCAAAGAACTTATTTAATTAAATACAATCTAATTACTCTATGAAACATTCAATTTTCTCCCTTTTAAAGAATAAATCTTTTAAGTTTCTGAGAAAAGCGTTATTTTTAAACATCTCATATTTTAATTTGGCAATGATATTTAAGCTTTTTTTTATAATTTATGAAATATCATCAAAATATATTTTAATTAACTTATTTGATATTAATAATTAACTAAAAAAATAAATAGAAAAGTTAATAATCTATTGGGAATTGAAGAGTTTAGAAAAAAAAAATTCAAATTAATGAATATCCACATATACTAAAGAATTATTGTTTTATAATTATTCCTTTTTATAACGTTTTTCTTAACTTCACTTGGCGTCTGTGTCTTTGTCTGTCTGTTCGCTCTTTTGACAAATTGAAATCGGTTTTTCATCGACTTTTTATTGAGATAGACTTTTGAAAATTATTATAGATATTTCAATGGATCCCTAGAAGATATAGAAGAAATATAATTGAATTATAATTAATTAGCGATTAATTACTTTTAGTAACTAACTCCTTTTGTATTGCTCGGATTAATTTTTTTTCAACGGATTTTGAAACATAAATATTGATTTCAGGATAGATTTTCATTTTGAACGTATTTAAAAATATTTCATAGCATTAAAATTAATGATGAATTCTTATTAATCAGTTGTATTGCCAATGAGAGAGGAGGGGTTCCTTCCCCTCAGATGGTATTGAGAAAATATCTTTTTTTTTATACATTGTATATGTATACATTCCAATGGACTAAAAAGAATAAAATAGTTTTTCTATAAGCCTGACGAAGTTTATGGATGAATGCTTCATATTCAACGAAAAACGTTGGGCGCATTTAGTTCTATGCAATTAACTTCCTTTATAGTACTATAATTCATATATATATATACTAAGATACATACCAAACTAAAACACTTAATTAACAAGTAACACTATTTCTTCTAATATTATCAAACATTTTGGATTTGATTGATAATATGTAAATTTTGATGCATACTTTGATATAAGTATATTACAGTGAAAAATAATAAAAGATTAATTTTTTAGCTCTTAAACTATCAATTTTATTGCATGATAAAAAAAATTTTCAGTTTATGTGTTTAATAAAATTTTTATTATTACAAAAATTTGACTTGATTGTTCATATAAATAAATTAAACTAAATGCGCCCATCGTTTTTCGTTGAATATGAAGCAATTCATCCATAAACTTTGTCAGGTTATAGAAAAATTATTTTATTCTTTTTAGTCCATTGGAAAAACGTTACTTTATAAAAACTTTTTATATTTATTTATAATTAAACCAATACTTATAAATCTAAGGAGTTTGAAATGAAATGCCATCTTTTAATCTTTCTTTCTTGTTGAAACGATAGTCGATATTTTAAATTTAATATCTTAAATTATCTTAAAAAATCTAAATATCTCGGTGAAGATACTTCAACGCTGAAGATTTTGTCCACAGCAACCACACTCACCGTTTCTATCCTAAACCAACTCCATCGAATTCCTATTTTCTTCTTAATCTTCCATAACTATCTTTAGATTCTCAGTTCATCAAATTCTTTCTTCATAATTTCTTTATTATTATAATTTATTCTTCTTCTTCTTTTTCATCTTCATTCTTTAAACCTATAGGTTTCTTTCTTCCAGATTATCGCGTCATATTTTCTTAGGGGCGACCTCAACTTCTTATTCCAACCGGGTTATTTATCATTACTTTTTTCACCAACCGGTCTTCTGGCATTCTTAACACGCTTACCATTATAATTAAATCGACAACCTGTAAAGAAAATTAAATTCGCCATCAATCATCGAAAATCAACAATGATATTCAAGTCAAAATAAAAAACCGTTTCTATGCTGTTAAAATGCATTAAATTTCTGTCTCTCTGATTACTTCATTTGAGATAAAAATTCAATGTAGCTAAAGGTAGCTGGAAATTAATTTATTTCAAATCATGGGTCGGTTCTGTGTCTGGCCACAGCTCATTTTTATTTTTTTATTTTTTATTTTTAGTTTAATAATTTTTAGTTAAAATACTTAATAATTAATTACTATATTTATTATATTTTATGTGAAATATTTTGGGACAATGAATCTAAAATTTATACTTTATAAACTACCGCTTCCGGTTTCCAGATATACACCAAATGTTGATTAATTCATCATACTGATGCATTAAGTAAATATACCAAATTTTATTAAAATCCGTTGAGTCGTTCAAGTTGTACACATCTATACGGACACACAGACGGACGGCCGAACAGACGGACAGACATCATACTAAAAATATTTTTTTCTTGATTTGTGGAGATATCTGAAATTTGGTCTGAAAACAATACCTCCCTTACTGTCGTCGGTCGGTAAAAATTAACTGTAATAGGATAATTGTTAAGAATAACTATTAAAATATCTAAAACTGATCCCTGAATTTTTTTAACTCATCAGTAACCTCTCCCGTTTCTTCTACCAATTCCGTTTAATTTTTCAGTCCATTGCGGTTCTTGTACTCTCTTTTCCTTTTATTTAAAATTTAAAAAAAGTACCCCGAAATAATTTTCAACAAGTAAAATTATTTTTATAGAATAATAATAAAGAGTGAATAAATAGTACAAAAGCTTATATTGTTTGAGATGATTTGCAAAGGTGTCTTTCAAGATTAGTATTACTCTAAAACTATCCTGTCACACGAATAATTTTATAAGTACTCTTGAAGCAGACCTTTTAAAATAACAGAAAATATTACTATAATAAAAGCCCCACTAAAGTTTTAATTGAAATATTTAGGTACTAACAAAAGTTTTGACATGATTTTAATCCTTGGACTAATGTTCACCGGGAGATACCAAGGTCTTTATTATCCATTTTGGACTTCAATTAAAACTAGTTATGCATTAAATGTGATTATATATATAAAAAAAAAATCAAATTTCATAAATAACATTGGTCAACAAATTGACTATAATTGCTTTCTTCTATATTTATGTAACGAATTTTTTTTTTTTTGTTTTTTCATATTTTTCAATTGCCTGGTTAAATAAATTAGCGAAATAATTTCTCGAGGATTATTGGATTATATTTTGAAAGGTATGAAGCCGTAAGGGTATCAGAGCAATTCGCGGGTAATTAAAGCTGTCACCGTTGAATTATAGCCATCTATGAATTGATTTAGTAAAGTTTAAATAGTGAATTATGTAGCTCGGATTAGCGTGGTTCGAGTTAGGTGGCAGGCAGTATCTGTACAATTATCTAATATGTGAACTCCACGAAAACAATTATCTCTTCAGGTTAAGCAAATTCAACTAATCATGAGAGAAAACTAATATAAATATATAAATATATGACATATATCTAATTATATATGTATATATATATATATATATATATTTATATATATATAATGTATATTTATTTTAACTTGTGTACATCCGGACACAAAGACAACGTCTATCAAGTCGGTTAGATAAATTAAGTGCCTTATGATCAGAACAACCTTTACCTTGATTTTCTTGATCGGAGGCACTACATTTTTTATCAAGTAGCTTTCTAATTTTCGATATCGGAGGCTTGATTGACTCCTTCTCTTAGACGCCAGCTAGAATAATTACCCTGCCAGGCCCCGGGCTTGAACCCGGGATCATGAAAATGTGAGTCAACGTCATTGACCCCCAACCTGTGGCGCCTCTCTCTCTCTCAATATATAAATATATATATATATAAATTATAAATAAGATATTTCATTTTGAAAACTTACAGCATTATCACCTTGGAGTACCCAATCTGGTGCCATTTTTAACACATAATCCAAAAAATACCTTCCTCGAAATTATTTTAAAAATGGCAGCAAATTGGGGGCCGAAAAGTCAAAACTCAAAAACATATGATAATAACTATGAAATAACTTTTCACAATAAAAAATGACACGTATGCCTAAACAAACTTATAGGTATATAACGTAAATTACTTACCAAAAAATTTGCAACATATTTTTCAAAATAATGATCTTTACCTAAAAAAATAACAATGGAAAAATTAAAATGGTATAATAATTTTAAAAAAATATTTATTCATATTTTAACTTTACTTAACTTTAATGCGAATATTCATTATGAATTTGTTGATCCAATGTTTGATGACATTAGTAACAGATAAAATTTCCAATTGACAACTGCTTACTGTCAAATTTAAATAAATTCATATATATTACATACTAAAAATTTTAAATACTCTTGTGACAGATTTTTCAAAATCATGATCTTTATCTGAAAAAAATAACACAATGGCGGTATTTAAATAATTTATTTATAAAAAAAATTTAAAGTGCAATTTTTTATTTAAAACTTTAATGTGTAGTGATCATAATTAATTCATGTTCATGAGGAATTTGTTCGATTCAATGTCACCAAGCTTTAATAAGAGATAGTTTTATTAATTAAGAGTTATTTAGCTAAATTATATAATATTACAAAGAATTATTTAGGGAATAAATAAAATAAATTATAAAGGAGAACGCTTTTTATATAAAGAAATCGATGGTGCATGGGTGTCAAAATTATGAACGTTTGTGGAACACCTAGCAAAGAAAATAATTTACTGGACTACTCATCTAAGATATTTTCAACAAATTGAAATACAAATTAACTCTATATAGTTTTAATAAAATAAATTAACTTTATTTAGTCCTTAATTTTTTTTTTTCATTTGAATTAGTTATTAGGTATAGGTACATTGATGGAAAAATGTAAACGCCAGGGGGCGCTGTTGTCGGGCAATGGCAATGACCCTTCTCAGTCAGTTTAATAACGCCCCCATGGCGTTTACATTTTTGTCACTATACATATTTTTTTTAAATTTATAAAAGTTTCTTTTGATTTAGTTTGAATTTCATAAAGATGGAAAATTCAAATTAATGAGATGAATGAATTTGTAATAACTGAAGAGGTTGCAATTTTTGTCTGTGTTCGATTTTTGTTTTTGATATGCATCATTCTTGAAAATAATTGTTCAAAAATATAATTACTAGCAAAAACTGAACACATTAATAAAGCATGATTGGGGAAATTAGCATATTCAGCTTTATAAAACTTCAGGAACAATTCCAATTTTTTTTTTCAGATGAATGTCATTTGCAATACAATACATAGCATTTAAATATTTGAAAATAATTGATCTATTTCTAGAGATAATGGTGTAGAAGATATTTTAAAATACCCTTCATATTTTCAAAATTTTTTAAATCTACTTACAATTCATTCACAGGTTTATGTGCAACCAAAGTACTGAATGTCAGATCAGGGGTCGGCAACCTTTTTCAATAGTCGGGCACATTTCTGAAATAACAGGGGTGGACACTTGGTGAAACTTAGAGCCGTATTGAAAAAGCCAAATCGGAAATAAACTTTAACTTTTTTTTTAGAGCCATATTGAAAAAATTGTAAAAAATCGAAAATGTTTTAGTGCTTGATCTCAAAAACATTATACCTTTTTTTTAGAGCAATATTGAAAAATGGAAAATGTTTAAGAGCCAAATCGGAAATAAACTTTAACTTTTTTTTTAGAGCCATATTGAAAAAATTAAGAGCTTGATCTCAAAAACATTTTACCTGTTTTTTAGAACCATATTGAAAAATGGAAAATGTTACCTTTTTGCGGGCATTTGAAAATTGCTTAGCGGGCACCAGATTACCGACCCCTGTGTCAGATCATATACTTATATTTGATTATACCAAGTTATTTGAATAATGAGAAAATAAATTAATAGATTTTATTTTCTTGTTTCGACACTAAATATCTGATTAAAATAGTTTTTTAATAATAATAAGGACACGATTTTTGAAGTTATTGTTTTGTTAAACACATGTGTAAATTCAAATAGTTTATAATTTTCGTTTGGGCCGTATTTTAAATGTTTTTGGGCCGCATGTGGCACTTTAGAAAAGCATGGTATAAAATAATTATTTAGAATTGGATAGAAAAAATTTTCCTTATAAATTACCTTAAATAAATTATTTTAAGTTTATGAATAATCGTTTTTTTCTAGATGAATACAAGTTCATTTTCATTGGATTATTTGATATCATTCCAAAATAATTTATGCCATAATCATTGTTAATGTGCATGGATTGAATAAACTCGATCATTCTAGTCAATTTCCCAAATAGTTTAAAGGATAATTTTGATTGAAATCCTTTGTTTAAACCGTGTATGGATTTATACAGAGAATTTATCATTTTCATTATATCATAATTTATATTACTAGATTTCCAAAGATAAGATAATAAAAAATACAGATATCTCAAAACTATATTCAAAGCTATATATATATACACACAAAAAGTCCGTGACTTTTTGAATGAAACAGGTTTTTGAATAAAAAAATTATTTTATATTTCGTAATCTCCTTTGAGCTCTATACACTTAGTCCTAAGTTTATCCAATTTTTTTATTCCTTCCAAAAAATAAAATTTGTCGAGGACATCAATATAGGTGAGATGATTTAATAGTTGGTGTCAAATCTTTTTCCGTCTAGCCATTACTTCAAGTTTAGAAACAAGAAATTGTCACTCGGGGCTAAATCCGGAGAATAGGGCGGATGAGGGAGCTATTAGTATCCCAATTCATGGATTTTCATGGAAATTCCCTTTTTTTCATTTTCTTCTCCAATCACGGTAGTCAAACAAAAACTAATTCAAATTTCGACAAGGTTCAGCTGATAGTTACCAGCTGACAGGAGCAGTGTTGTCATTTCATTTTAGAGACGGGAAATTTAAAAAGCCACAGACTTATATAAATACATATATTAAAACGAAACATTAAAATGATCCAATTTCCTGGTATGAAATAAATAATAAATTAATATCATAAAAATAATATTAATGTTAATATATAGATCAAAGGGAGGCTCTTAATTGAAGCCGACTGGAGCTCTCAAAATTCTGATCCATTTTTTTATATTCAATATTTTATCATTTGAGTATTATTTTTCATTAAATCTTATTAAATCAATTTTATCTATATAATACAGATTGTATTTTGTATATATTATATTTTTTAATCTAAATATTCTGCTATAACATTTTTTTACTACAAATAAAATTTTTATTTTAAAATTATGAAATAATTATTTTATATTTTTTCTTATTTTAATTTTTGTTTTTTAACTTTTATATATATGTATAATTTCCATTGAATTTCATTATGTAACAATATTAATTTGAATATTTTAATTAATTAATTAATTAATTTACATATAAAATAGATTCTTATTTGAATATCGGAAATGCAGCTCTCATTGACTTCATCTTTAGCGATTCCTGTTATATTATATTATATTAAATTAAGTGATAATTATGTAATAATATTATTATTATCATAAACATCAATGTTTCAAGCTCTATGCATCCCAGGTTATTTGTATCCTAATAAATCCTTCATTATTTTTATACGTATTTAATTTCACTCTTTAGCAAGCAAAAAAGGAAGAATTTACTACTCTCATCTCATCTCGTGGCACAGATAACTTTTGAACCCTGACCGATTACATTGTAGAAAGAAATTATTTTTCCTCCAATCAATAAACTATCTATACTTTTTAAAATGTGCCGCAAATTTTACAAATGTAAAGTTCAAATTATAAAAAAGTTCTTATTTATTTTAAATGCGTGTACCTAAATGTTTTTCCTATCAGGCTCTTAAACATTTCCGACTTTTTTTAATTTTTTTCAATATGGTAAAAAAAAGGAAATAGGTTTTTGGGATCAGGCTCTTACTATTGAAACAGGTTGCCGACCCCTGATTATTATCATAAACTATATTATACAGTCTATTATAGGTAAGTAAATAACTTTTACACTTATCTTTTTCTTTGTATGCCGCCAAATTTTTAAATCAGTAAAAGTGTGCCGCGGTAAAAAAAAAAGTTCAGAGAATCACTGATCTATACAATCAAACATCTATCCAATGAATAAATGAATAATAAATAAATATATAAATAAAATATCACAGATCAAATAAATGATTGTAAAGGATTTCAGATTAATATTATTATTATTATATAATGAGAAATAAGAATAGTAAAAGAAGAAAAATGAGTAATAATTTTCTTAGATTAATAGTGTTGATGTTTAATTTATTAATGTAGACCAGGTCTATAACTATTAAAACCAAAATAAATAGAAGAAAAAAAATTTAATGTTTATCTATTTCGTTTAAGAGGCTCCGGGATCAGAGTCGTTCATTTTATCGTAAATTTAATGCGGTCCTAAGGTAGAGAGGTTTGTATTTAATGTCTAAATATCAAATTTGGTTCAATTTGAATGTAACTAAGCAAGTTATGTTAATTAGAATAGATATGAAGGGGAAACCCACCCTCTTGACAATTATGCGCTCAGCCGTCCATATGGTTGGACTCATTGAAACTTTTCAATTTATGAATGAAAACGATTTTAAAAATTAAAAATAAACCATACTCTTGACATTTTTAACTTATTTAAAATTCTAATCACATTAAAAGATTTAAATTTTATATATACCTTAGTAAAATCAAGAATATAAATTGATTTTATTCTTATTGATTTATTTATTTGTTATATATTTATGTTGAATTTATTTAAAACTAGCTGCTCAGAGCGCCTTCGGCGCTCTTCACACCTAGACGGGGGCTCCGCCCCCTGTACCCCCGAGTGGTACATAGTATTTGGTTGAAAGTAGTAAAAGGTTTTCATCCATTTTGTTTCAATCCTTATATTACCTAAAACATTCATTTCTTTTTCTGTTCTTATTCAAAATCTATTTTAATTTAATCAGTAAATTAATTATATATATTATTATTATTGTATATGTTATATCTATCTATCTATGTGGCTCAAAGATACTCGAAAGTTCTTGGCCGCAACAACCACATTTCTCCAAGTGTCCCTATCCTGAGCCCTTATTCCATCTCTCTTACGTCCCTTCCTACGCGTCATTGGTTTTCCAAGCGGACGTTTTCCAATCGGTCTTCCCACCAATATCTTTTTCCTCTCCCATTCTTGCCACGTGCCCTGCCTATCGCAGCTTTTCCCTTTTATAACCCTAACTATTTCTGAAGATGCAGAGAGGCCATGCAATTTCTTGTTATACAGTCTCCTTCATACCCGGTGACCTCATCTTTCTTTGGCCAATAAATGCAGGGAAGAATCCTATTCTCAAATACTCTGAATCTACTCTCATCTCCAAGGGTCATAGACCATGCCTCCCACCCATATAATGCAACAGGCAAAATAATCTTTTTATATATTCCCTTTGATAATAATTTTGAAGAGATAAGCCTCTTTATTGCAGATAACAGGCGTTTCCCGATTGCAACCCCGATTTAAATTCTTCTCAAATATTATTATCCTTCGTGATTACATTCAATTTTTCTACATATTCAAATTCTACATTTTGCATCTTAAGATTTTGTATGTTAATACTCTTCCTCTTTGTTACTAAATATTTTTTCTTATCACTATTAATTTCAAACCTCCATTAAATTTTCCTCGCTATCTGTAATTGCAATTGCCGAATCTCCTATTATATTTAAGTCGTCTGAGTAACCTAATATTTTACAATTGATTTCCGCATCTTATTCTTTCTTTACTACCTTCAAGAGAAATTTGAAGATTGAAAATTTGAAAAAGTTTATCCGGATCTATTGAGTTATGCGTATGTTTTACTAAAGTCTACAAATAATTAGTGAACAGAAATATTGAATTCGCGGTTTTGTTCCTAATATCTGTCATAATGAAAATATCTTAATTAATGTTGGTCGATTTGGCCTGAACCCGCAATGATATCTCCTAATATTTCCTCCGCCTATAGTTTATAAGTATTGTATATGTTATAATAGAGTATAATATTTCTTGATCATTACATTTTGGTATTTTATTTTCATTGCTAGATTATTATTGAATATTTTTAATTATAATGAAACTTGAGAAAATGCAAAAATAGAGACTTGAGACAATTTATAAAAATTAACGGTATAAAACTATAGATAAATGACCAATATATACATTCATTAATAGTATTAATTTAAATTAATTGATTTTTTATTATTAAGTTCATTTATTAATTTTTTTAGATCATAGTTATTTTCCTTAAAAGAAACTTAAATTCTGTGGTGCTAGGGGATTTGAAAATTATTCGCCGCAATATGAAGATTTCGCTTACAGTTTCTGTCATGTCCGACCTCCATCCAACAGTTATTTTCTGTTAAGTTTTTTGCTTCTCTTAATCATGTGATCTATATATTTAATTTTTTTTGATTCATTATAATAAAATTTAAACAAATAAAAATTTTTACTTTGTTAATTTATATAAATTTCAATATAAACTGATTGTGAGTGATACGCTTAGCCAATACTCTGAATAATTTGTGTACAAAAATATTGAATGTTCTTAGCGAGATTTGATATAATGTTGTACGATTTGTCCTAAATCTGAATTAGAAGAAAATTATAAATTGCATTAAAATGAGACCTTTTAGAATAAATTATTTAATTGAAATGATATTTAAATATAAGAATTTAAAAAAATATTATATTCTTTGTTTGGCAATTGTTATTTAATTATGTGCAACATGATTCGACTTGCACAGAGCATCGTTATTTTTTATTAATATCACATAATAAAAATGAATCTTTTAAACATAATAAATAAAAAAGACATTTTAATAAATTTAAAAAATATACCCAATTTAAAAATGTCAAAAATTTAAAACAACTTTATATCATCATATTTTAATTTTTATATAATATATATATATTTAGTAATTAATAATAGAGTAATTAAATTAAAATAAAAAACAAAGATAATATAATTCAGTCATTTTAATTCAGGTTAAATAATATTTTTTTTTATTATTCAATGATAAAATTTATATATTATTATATATATATTATAGAAAAGAAGAAATATTCAATTAAATAAAAAATAATTTAAGATAAAAATATGATCTAATAAATATTTTAATTAAATTGAGAACTTTTAGAATAAATTATTTAATTGAATTGATATTTGTATATTAGAATTTAAAATAAAAAGGGAAATATTATAATAATTCTTCGATTGGGAATCTCTATGATAATTCATTGTTTGAAATGATTCCGCTAGGCCGACAGTGAGCCGCGAGCTGCTCTTGAATGAACAACACGGAGAATTATATAAACTTTAAAAAATTAATTTCTGCGGTTATTGATAAGATATTAATAAAATTTATAGCCTATGTTACTCTAGAGGTATATAAGAATATTGTGATGTAATTTCAAAGAAATCGGTTCAGCCAATTCTGAGTCTATAAAATAGTAATTTTCCGGACAGACAGACAGACAGACAGACAGACAGACAGACAGACAGACAGACAGACAGACAGACAGACAGACAGACAGACGTGAAAAATTCTAAAGTCACTTTTGGATTCTAGAGGTCATGAAACGCGAAGATATGCAAAAATTTTTAAATTCTGAGCAATGTGCAGACAAAAACCTTTTTTTATATATATAGATTTATTTGTTTTTGTTTTTTAATTAGTTGTTTCTATAACTAAAATATTTAATCTAGCATATGGATAGAAACAAATATTGTTTATTTTTAATCTTTAAATTTATATTAAAATTTATAACATTTATAATAAAAATTAAATTAAATTTCTTGTATTTTCATAGAATTAAATTCGCGTTTATAATAGTATAGATGCCAATTTAATATATAAAATATTATATGTGCATATAAAGCAATTAAAAAAAAAACAAAAAAATAATATGAGCGCCAATGAATGGTTCAATATTAAAATATGAAAATTTTATTTTTTAACATTTTACCCAATCTAATAAAAAAATAATGAAATGAAATTACCTATCATCAAATAACAAAATTTATATTGATAAATAAAAATAAAATCAATTCTTAAATTCATATAATGAGAAAAAAAAGTTTCATATTAATATTTTTAAAATCAATATTAGTGAAATTATACGTAAATAATACTTTATATAAAAAAAAAACTTTTTTAAAAAACCACGTTTTTAACGCACTAAAAAGAAGAAAATAATTTTTCTGAAACCCCATAGGTACTGACATTACAAACAAGAGATATGATTTGAAGAAAATTTTCTATAACGTAAAACGTGGGGCGCAAATAATAATAAATTTTTTAAATGCAATATAATTTCTTTGATTAATTTATTTCAATATCCATGGATTTATATTTTAAGTTTTATATTTTTTACCAGACTTTTTGTAAAAGGGAATATTATTAGTAATCCAACAGAATACTTTTATTAATGTAAATTTTTTTTGGAAAATTAATTCCTTAATATTAAATAAACATCTTCAATTTACACTTTAGAAATTTTATTAACATAAATATTAAATATTTGCTAGAAGTTTTGCAGTAGCAAAATTTAGTTTTAGATTTCTTCAAGTTAAATTTCTTATATTATTTACCAGAATATTGTTAGGATGTCATTTTTTATCAGAATTTTTTAAAAGTGAATATTATTAGTAATCTAAAGGTAATCTTTTCATAAATTAAATTTACCTCTTTTAAAAATTTCGATAAGTTATAAGCTTTACTTTTTGAAGCTAATTAAAATATGAATTCATTTATCCTATTAATTTGTACCTAATAACATTTATTTATAAATTTTTATACGATACAGAATATTTTAGCCATAGTTGCGCCCCACGTTTTACGTTATAGAAAATTTTCTTCAAATCATATCTCTTGTTTGTAATGTCAGTACCTATGGGGTTTCAGAAAAATTATTTTCTTCTTTTTAGTGCGTTAAAAACGTGGTTTTTTAAAAAAGTTTTTTTTTTATATAAAGTATTATTTTCTACTTTTTAGTCTTCATATATTGCAATCGATTTCACTTGACCTATACTACTTTTAAGTTTTTTGATTGACTTTAATAGTCATGAAATACTATTATCCTGAAAGTAATAAATTTAAATTGAATTATAAAGAGAAATTTTTAAATTTGTCATATTTTAATTCTTTATTGCCTAAAACTCATAAATTTAAATTTTGTTTTCTAAATTACAGTACAAAACATTAATATACCTTCTTTCAAATTTATTTACATTTTAAATATTATACATATTATATTATTCTTTTAACGGGTTTTTAACGGTTTTTTTCAAATTTAAATATTTACACTTTTTGTTTTGATTTTCCCATACAAAATTATATTCATTAATTATGCTCTAATTAAACACTTGCAAGCTACGAATGTGTTATTTTATTGTATTGTCATCCAGAATACATAACTCTGAAAAGTTTCAGAGCGATTGGATGACTGGAAGTGGTCGAAATTTCGATTGCAAGATTTGACCCGAACAGATAAATAAACAAACAAACAAACAAGAAAGCAAGCTAAGAAAAACGTGGTAAAATACACTCAGTTAGCAAGAGTGCTAATGATGACTTGGTGAGATGCAGAGAGCAAATGATAGCTGAAGGAAATTGAGGGTGGCGTTTAAGTCGAAAAAAGGTGTGTCGAAACAGGCAACCAATCAGAAGACCCGTTAAGTAAAAATAAGAAGAGGGGAGTTTGAACCTTTTTTCTACCTCCCTATTATATTTTTTCAATATTTTGATTTTATTAATTTTTTATCTCTCTTTGTAAAGACGAAATTATAACTTTAAAATGATTTTAAATGTAATCAATCAAAAGTCAGAAATTATAATTTAAAAAAATCAAAATTCTTCATAAAAAAAAAATGGCTTTTTATTTTTTCTAATACATTTACCGTGTATATAATATATAGAGATTCTTTATTTCATTAGATTGAATATTATTTATTAGTAATTCATTTAATAAATATCTAATCGTTATTTGAAATTTATTTAATTATTATTTTAGAATTTATGATGCTTAATCCAAATTTAATTCGCAGCATGGAACATACGATCAGGACTGTCATTTAGTTGGAGGGGAGCGACCTGAACATTTTTTCAAACTTCTTATTTAAACGGATTTTAATATTTTGATTATTATTATTAATTAATGTATTATATTTGCATCCCGCCTCGTTTTTGTATTAGATATTGTATCAATATTTTTTATATTTAAAATATTTTAAAATTTTTTAATTAATTTCGAAAGAAAATTAAAAATATATTTATACAATTTTTGCTAGTATAATAAAATAAGATCTAATGAAATATATTTATTTTTATCGTCAATTCACAATGTGTCATTTATTATATTATTAATTTGTGAAATGATTACAAATTTTATGTAAAATCCATTCTCTATTCGTTTAGATCAAAAATAATATATTTAATATTTAATATATTGAATATATTTAATACATACTAGAATCAACTCTTGAATATTTTTTTAAACAAGCGGACTATGGACATCTGTATTATTTATTTTTAATGTTTTGACAAAGTCCCTTTTGTTGTTTTCTTCTTTTGTATTATGTATTGAGAAAGGTAAGTTTTGGAAAGGGCCTTTTGTTGTATTATTATTGTTTCTCCTTTTTAAGTTAACAAAATACAAATATTCATTAATTATGCTCTAATTAATCACTTGCAAGCTACGAATGTGTTATTTTATTGTATTGTCATCCAGAATACATAACTCTGAAAAGTTTCAGAGCGATTGGATGACTGGAAGTGGTCGAAATTTCGATTGCAAGATTTGATCCGAACAGATAAACAAGAAAGCAAGCTAAGAAAAACGTGATAAAATAAAGTAATTATTAAACTAAATATAAAAAATAATTGATAAATTTATAAAACTACTGGTGCACTACAGAACTATCAAGTTCTTGGTCGCAGCAAACACACTCCGAAAAACGTCCATATCCTGAACAACACCCAACCAACTTCCATTCTCTCCTAACTCCCTCATCTTGCCTACCGGTCGCTATCTATCTAAATATGCTACGAATAGCACAATTTATAAATATTCTAAATCTATTTTGATAATGTTTTATGTAATAAAACATATAAACAAATATAAATCAAAATTACGAATGAATGAAATGAATTATATTTTATTATTTAATTATTAATTCGTATAATATGAATGTAAGGCATGGATCATGACTTTAGAGAACGAGAATCATTCATAGTTGTTTGAAAATAGGATTCTTTATAATAAAATAACATAATCCATTTGGGAAATGGGAAAAGATGGAGGTAACATAAGATTATTAAGAAATCTTAGATAATAGATATAAAATGTAAACTTTTGGAAAGTTAATCATAATCATTAAATATAAAAATTATAAAATTTATTATTGTTTTTTTTTTCTTTAAATGTTTACCTAATTATGGGATTTAGTGCAAAAAAACGGAAGATTAATTTTTAATTAAAATTCAATGGATTAACTTAAAAGTGAAGATAAAATTGTTTTTATCTGTTTCCTAACTCATTAAGAAATTTCCACAAAGAAAATAAATCAAAGACATTTCGAAAAATCCGTCAAAGTCTATTACGATTGATGTTGAAGCCACTGCCTAATTGCTTTTGATGTTAGGAATTATTTTTTTTTTTTTTAATGTTTGTAACACGAGGAACCGGCCACCTGAGCAAATTACTTTAGAAATTGAGGTGTAAAAATTTTCGCAACTTCTTAAAAAGTTTAATAACTTCCGATGCCTTTAATATAAATGTGCTATAATAGACTCTCGAGAAAGCTTTTATCAGAACAAATGCAATCTTATTAAATTAATTAATAAGCAAATCTATTTACATAACCATTTTACTCGAAACAATTTATAATTTTGGGATTTATTTATAAATTGCAATTTTTGGGAGAGTAATTTAGTGAGTCAACTGATAAATAATTTATTATTCAATCATTTTCCCATTAAAAAAAACAATGTCCACTAGTGAATGATAAAATACTAAAACAATTTAATTAATTCAATTTGAAACTATGAATTATTTTTTTTAATATTTTTTTCTTAATATATTTAAACACAAAGTCTTAACATACAAAATGTAGAATTCGAAAATATAGAAAAAGTTAAATACTTAGGTTCTGAATCACGAAGGAAAATAATATTCGAGAAGAGTTTAAAGCGAGGTTGCAATCGAGAAACGCCTGTTATCATGCAGTAAAGGGGCTTATCGCGTCAAAATTATTATCAAAGAGAATAAAAATTAAAATATATAAGACAATTATTTTTCCGGTTGTATTATATGTGGGTGTGAGACATGGTCTATGATCTTAGGAGACGAGAGTAGATTTAGAGTGTTTGAGAATAGGATTCTTCCCAGCATTTATGGGCCAAAGAAAGATGAAGTCACGGGGGAATGGCGCAGACTGCATAACGAGGAATATATTTAGAATATATTTAGAATCATAAAATCGAGAAGGCTGCGATGGGCAGTAGCTAGAATGGGAGAGGAAGGATGGCGAAAATATATTGGTGGGGAGACCGAGTGGAAAACGTCCGCTTGGAAGACCAAGGACGCGGTGGGTGGATAATGTGGGAAGGGACGTGCGAGGGAGATGAGAGAGGGTAGGGATTGGACAAGGTTAGTAAAGTATAGTACTAACCTTGGTGATTGGAGGGTTGTGGCTCAGAATAGGGATGCTTGGAGAAGTGTGGTTGCTGCGGCCTGAGTTCCGTAGGACCACAGGGATAGATAGATAGATTAACTATTTGTTGAATACCTTCTATTAGTTCACACTCTTCAAATTTCTTAAAACTAGTAGTAGATGATATTTGATGTTAAAACAGTTTTTTGAAATGTCAATTCATTGAATCTCGTCGAAGCATATTTTAGTAATTTTTAATACTTTAAATAGTGTTTAACTAGTTTCAAGTAGGCATTGACTTTTTTGTATATTATTTGTTTATATTATTATTATTATTATTATTATTATATTTCAGTTATTACTTTTTTTTATTTATGTATTATATAGAAGAAAATAATATCTCTTATTTTAAATAGATATTTTTGACAATGAAATTGCTAATCGCCTTAGAAACATCATGTCTTCGTATTGTATCTTTATCTTTTTATTTGATTTTCAAGTAATTACTTTAAATATAGATTTAGTAGAATTGATTTTAATTTTTTTCTATATTTCTTGTTTTTGGAACTGAAATGATATAACGATCAATAGTAATTTCACATCAAATATAGAAAATTAAATTATTAAATTAGTGGGTTGGAAAATAAGCAATTGCGTATTTTGTTTTTTATAATCAAAATCTTTTAGTGGTTTAAAATGATGTTTGATTCACATATTCATTTATACCTACATACAATGCATCAGATAAATGTGATTATGCAGCTGAATTTTCTATAATGACCCAAGAAATAACATATTAAAATATCTATTTATAAGAAATATGTATTTGTAGAAAAATATAGATTACAAGATTTTAAGTGAAATCCTCAATGACTCAGTTTTGATGTGTAGTCAAATGTGGCTCACGTAATTTTCAAAATTTAAATTGATTTTATTATTAATATTAAAATAATTTCACTATTTTTTACTAAGCCTCATTTAACTACTAGTATCTGGAACACCGAGTTGTCGCTAGACTCTTTAAAAAATATTGATATACAATTATTTAATTATTTATTATAATTATTAAATATTACATCATTGCATCAATCTGATTAAAATGAATGGAACTTGGGGTCCTCAATAATAATAATTAATACTAATAAAATGTAAATAATATTTTAGTGAAAAAATATTAAAAATCATAAAACTATCTAAAAATTAATTAACAAAAAACAATGAATAAATAAATATAAATTAGTAATTTAATAAAAAAATAAGCGTGAAAATAGATAAAAAAACAAAACATAAAATTAACTAATGAAGATTTATAAGAATTAAAAAAAATTAAACGACAAATCATTAAAAAATTATTTTTAAAATATCATAAATAAACTTATAATGTTTGCAAGATAAATAGATAACTTAATTATTTTTTGTGAAAGATTAATAAATATATTTCGTAATTTGATTCTAAAATATTATTAAAATAAATATTTTTCATTTTATTTCGATATTAAATAAATAAATTTAAAACATTTTAAATATAAAAAAATATTCAAACATTTTCAATTAAAAAGAATGGCAAGAGGCAAATACGGATGACTTAGTGACGTCATATAAATCTAAATTAAGAAAAAACTAATCAAGATGATTTTTCTCGAAGCTGAAACCAGTACAGATCGATTTGTTTTATAAATATTATCTATGATGTGAATTTCATAAACATCCTTCGAGCGGTTAATTAATAAATTAATTCAACAAAATACAAATATATATTCAAATATATATATATATATATATATATATATATATATTATACAATTTTTACTGGTATAATAAGATAAGATACTTCTTTGACTACAGATAAAATTTTTAATTATAAAAAAAAAGTATAAAATTATAATTTTTAATTAAAATTTAACTATTTAACTATGATGTTAATTTTATAATATATGATAAACCGAAATTCTGCTCTCATTGATTCAATCTGTATTAGTATGTATAAACTTAGTAGATGAAAATATTGAAGTTCAATGTAGAACACCATCTGCTACATGAAAATTATAATTTTAACTATTTTATAATATTTCCATTAAAAAGTATTTACCATTTATAAATAATATTGAACAAATACTTATTATAAAAAAAAAAAAACTAGTACACTCTCATGACACGATGAAAAATTATTTTAATATTCTTATAATACAGAGATAATATAAAAAGAAAAAAAAAATTGCAAAAAATAAGAAAAGAATTGATTTACATTTCAAATCTTCTTAATATCAAATTGATTGAATAAGTTTTTTTTTTTTTTTTGAAGTTGGCAACACATTATTTATGCTAAAATGGCAAAGTTTTCATGTGTGAATCGTAAAGTACTTTATGTAAAAATGAACAGCAAATATAAAAAAAAAAACACAAAGAAACTAAAATTCTAGCAAATTTTCTATTTAGGATGGATAATATTAATTATTTTAATAGTTTTCAATGAATACAAGGCAATTTGACATGAGGATTGTGTTGAATTCACCCTTGAAAAGAGCAAACGTCAACTCGTTAGAAATTATATCGGGTTTAGTTAACTTAAATATTACAATTAGACAGGAGTTAATTTAACTATAATTTGCCAAATGGATTTCATTACTATTCAATAAGTCTAGCTTTAATACCTTCCGTATATTTTAGAGCCACTAAATAATCCCTACTTAATTTCATTGTCCGCTCATACTGGATTACTTTTATATATATATCTGTGTATTAAATAATAAAATACTACGCCTAATAAATAGCTTTAATATTCTTAGAATATCATTTTTGTTCAGTTATGTTATTTTTTTTTTTTTTTTTTTGGAAAATAAATGAATTTATTTACATTTTAATTCATTCACTTCCCTGAGTTTTAGGCAACAAAATACAATTTTTATGAGATTATTGGAATTGCACTCCTTTGAAATCAAAATTTATATGTGTTAGAAATTGAGAGGGGTATTCATAAATATATATATATATAAAATTTCAGTCTCATTTCGTGATTGTCTGTACAGTGGCGAGTACAGCGAAAAAGTACAGCTAACAGGTTTCAATTGATATAGATGAAGAAGTCGAAATGGAGTGGGGTTAAGTAAATAATATCTTTTTACACATGTATATTAAAAGAGTGAGTATCGATTTTGGGAGGGAAAATTGTTCACTTCAATTCATTCATTTCCTTAGAGTTACTCTAATAGTTTTAGTATTTTCTTAATAGTTTTTGTTTGTTTTTTTATATTTAACTGATCATTCAACAAATTTGTAGGATTAGTAAGGAAAAAAAAAATTTTTTGGCAATATAATTTAACTTACCAATATCATTTTTATAGTACGATTTATCTATTTCCTTAAAATCCATCTATCTATCTATCTTCTTGGCTCTACGAAACTCGAAAGTTCTTGGCCGCAGCAACCACAATCCTCCAAATATCTCTATCCTGAGCTACATCCATCCAACTCCTATTTTCTCCCATATCTCTCACGTCCCTTCCCACATTATCCACCCACCGCGTCCTTGGTCTTCCAAGTGGACGTTTTCCACTCGGTCTCCCCAACAATATATTTTTAGCCATTCTTTCCTCTTCTATTCTAGCCACGGGCCCTGCCCATCGCAGCCTTCTCGATTTTATAATTCTATCTTTATCTGCAGAGGCATAGAGGTTATGCAGTCTTCGCCATTTCCCGGTGACCTCATCTTTCATTGGCCCATAAATGATGCGAAGAATCCTATTCTCAAATACACTAAATCTACTCTCGAATCTTAAGGTCATAGACCATGATTTACACCCATATAATACAACCGGCAAAATAATTGATTTATATCAGGGCTTCGAACTGGAACTGAACCGAAAACCGAAAACCGAAAAAAACCGGTATTTTTGTCGGAACGAAAACAGGAGCTGAACCGAAAAAAATAATATCGGTTTATTTCAGTTCAGTACGTGTTCAATCCAGAGTTGCCACAAGAGGTGTTTTGGCAACACCCAAGCCCGAATTTTTTTCAATTAGTTATGCCTCGCACTGCATGGTGTCGCTAAAAACTTTGTTTCAAAAATTAGTGTCCTAGTCATACTCTCGCTTCGGTTGTGTTGGCAGCATCTCGTAGTCGCAATACAGAATTTAATGTTTTCATCGTTTGTTTAATACTGATATTTTGATTTAATGATAGTATTAATTTTTTAAATTATTTATTCCATTTGTTACAGGGTTATGTATTGATATAAAGAAAATGATTCATAAATATAAATAAAATTATTAAATAAATTTAAACAAATATTGAATACCTTTGACCAAGTACGAAGATTAGACAGTAAAAAACTTATTTTAGAATTTTGGGAGGAAAATAAAAATACATATCCTCATTTTAACAAAATTGCAATGGTGGTTTTAGGAGATACTGCAACACAAGTTAGTGTCGAAAGAGCTTTCTCTGGTTTAAAGTTTATTTTACGAGACAATAGAAATAGTTTAAATGAAAATATATTAGAAGATATTTTAATAATTAGAGGTATAATTTTCATCTTTTATAATTCTAGTTATAATTATAAGTAAATATATCCAAGAATCCTGTATACTTTAACATTAAATATACGAATTTGTTTCGTTTGTTGAGTGTTTGAAAGTAGAAGGATGTAAAAAAATATTCATACTTATTTGTTTCGTTTAATAAATTATATTAACATCTTATATTATATACTTCTAATTATTATACCTTTAATTAATTATTATTATTTATATTATATTGTATCAATTCATGTAGTATGATTTAGGGTGGTAGCAAGAAATATTTTTATATATTTATGGCAGACTCGGCATACCCCGACCTAAATTTCTAATACAAATAAAAGGTCTTTAAAATTAATTAATCGGAGCTGAACCGAAAACCGAAAACCGAAAAAAACCGTTATTTTTGCCGGAACGAAAACCGGAACCGAACTGATATTTTTTTTTATTGAACCGGAACGAAAACCGAAACGAAAAAAATAACGGTTCGAAGCCCTGATTTATATATTTTAATTATTTCCTTACAATAGGCCTGGTTTTCATCGATTTTGTATAAAACTGCTATATATAGTATTTCAGCTGGATTGAATGACTGAAAGTATATTTTATAACACATTGACTGCAAGTCACGCTCCAGCACGTGACATGGTGCCATCAACAAGGAGCCATACACGCTCTGGTTTCAAAAATATTATTTATTAATTTTAATTTTATTAATTAAATTTAATTTAAATATAATATATGTGTTAATTAATCTAATTTAAATTGCGAGATAGTCGAGTGGAGACTGACGAGATAGTAAAAAGACAATTTCGTTCATTTATAAATATTACAAATATCACACACAAAAATAATTATGGGTATTGAATAAGGATTTTGGAAAAAAACAATCGTTCAGAAATATTGAAATTATATGTAAATTCTTTCTAATTGGATAAATGGTTGGTTGAATGCAGGTCCCGAGAAAGCAAGACCCGAACCACACAAAATAAAATATTATTTTTTTTTATTCTTCTTTCCTACCTCTATAACTAAATTTTTAACAAATCATTTTATTTTTAATCTTCATTCAGTTCTATATTTTTAATAGTTTATATATATATATACATATATGTATATAATTTATGTTCCATTTATGTTCTGCATTGTTATTTGCCACGCTGCCCAATATATTTCGCACGTGAAATAACATGTCGCATGTTCAGTTGCTCATTTACGTTCGTATAAAGTTCCCAGTAGAGTAGCCAACCCCATTCTTAACCCATTCATCCCTCTCATCCCTTTGGTTTTGATTGGTGATAAAGGGAGATAGAGATGAGTTCATCTTGTGTGAAACGTTCTCAACTGTGAAGCGTATTGCCTTTGCTTTCCTTTGGACACGTTTGTTCGGGTGTAAAGGTGAATTTTGATTAGTCCGTCAGCCTTATCGCTTTTCAGCTTAGGGTTGCATCAAATCACCCCCCCCCCCAACCCACCCACTCCCTCAACCCACCCAGTTGCCACCCAGTTCACCTTTACCAATTTCTATCTCTCTTCTTTATATATCAGTGTATTTTTTTTCTTTATATATTTATATGATGAGATAAATGAATGAAAAAAAAAATCAAGATTATTTCAATAAAATTCCTATTTTATAGTATACTATATAATTTATATTCAGAAATTCGGCATTGAAGAGTTTTATTTTCAAAAGTTTCAAAAAAAATAAATAAATGATTAGTTTGCTTGTCAGAAAGAAATCGGAACCGTATCATTTTCATCAAATACAGATTTATCATACTAAGTTATTGTATGTTTTGACATCTTTGTATTATCAAAACTATTATTTATTTATAAGGTGCTTGAATAAGTTCTCGCTGTTTTTTTGTGAAAATAAATGCTTTATTTACACAATGTAGTGCACAACACGTCACTCAAAGTACAGCCCATCACAAGACACTACTTTTTCCCATCCCTCCAATTCTTCGTCTTTAAACTTTTTCGGTGCGCCAGAACGTTCTTTATCTTGAAGATCAAAATCGTCATTTTTGAACCGTCGAAACCAGTCTCTGCAAGTCGTTTCCGAGAGAGCATGTTCCCCATACGTCTCAACAAGAATTCGGTGTGCTTCAGCTGCTGATTTCTTCTGTATAAAATAATGCAATAGAATTCCCCGCAAATACTCTTTTCGTGGCACAAAACTCGACATCTTTAAGCACTCAGAACAACATGTGGCTGACACTGTCGCAAACAGAAACACACTGGCGTTCAAGAATACCAACAGTATTTCCTGGAAATGCGTTCGTTTCAGAAATATCATCCACTTATATTACTGGAAACGCCATCTGTTAGAAAACAGCGAGAACTTATTCAAGCACCTTATATTTATTTATTTAATTAAAGAGATTATATACAACCCAGTATATCTCTATCCTCTCCCTATTTGGGGTAGAGGATTTACAAAAAAATAAATAAAACAAAGAAAAATTTAACATTACAGAAATTAAATTATTTTTAAAATCCATGTATCTACAAATAGAAACAGAAAGAATACAAAAAAAAAAAAAAAAAGAAAAAAACAAAAACAAATTTCTATTTATTTAAATATGTAAGATCTCAGCTGGAGTATTTTATTTATCCAATTATCCATTTAAGAGATCATATACAGATCCAGGTATATCTCTCCTCCCCTTATTTGGGCTAGAGGATTTACAAAAGAAAAAAAACAAATTACAACAGAAACAAAAAAAAAAAAAAAATCCAGCGTAACAGAAATCAAACCAAAGAATCTTCAAAAACTCATACATCCAAAAAGGGTAACAGAAAAAACAAACACAAAAAATAAAAAAAAATAATATTAGAATATTCAAATCCAAACCATTCTATTGTTTATTTTAAGGTGAGAAATGCGCATAAACTAAACATAGCTCATTTTGAATGAATTATAAATGTATTGAATAAATTAAAAGAGAGCTCAAAAGTTTAAAATATTAGTTCTATGTAGTTGTAATTAGAGCTTTTGAAAATTAAACTTATATTTATAGTTTATTTTGTAAGTGGTGAATCCTATTTGAACATTTATAAACGAGAACTAAAAAAATACATAATAATAAAAATTCTAAAAATATTTTCATCATAATACAAGAGTTTGTTATCATTTTTTTTGATTAATGGCTTTTAATATATAATATTATTATTAAATGACATGTAACAAATAGTTTTTCATTCTAACGTTAAATAAATCACTTAATATTTATTGATAATTAATTGACTGATATTAAAAAAAAAGTAATAACTGAAATATAATAATGATAATGAACATAAATATAATAATAAATAATAAAAAAACAAGTAATATACTAAAAAGTCAATTCCTACTTCAAACTGCTAAAACATTATTCAAAGTATTAAAAATAACTAAAATATGTTTCGACGAGATTCATTCCCTGGAGATACAAAAATTCTAAGCTCACCCTCTACCCAACTTCTATTAAATATCTTAAATGGAATGGAGATATTATTATCTCCGATAGAAAACATAATTTAATTAATGAATTAATATTTGAATAAAATGTATTAATATCAATTATCAAGTTGTAAAAAATGTTTTAAACTTGAGTGTGTGAATAAAAATTATATGAATAATTAAATAAATTAATAAATAATAATAATTGCACTACTGACGAGGTATGTTGGTAGTGTGGAGCTCCCATTTAAGGAATTTTTAATTTTCATAAATTGCCAAGGTCTCCCACCCTTTTGGAAGCCTTATATACAATAATATATAATTATATATATATATATGTTGGTTTAGGTTTCCGTGAATGTTATTGTTATTATTATTATCAGATTTATCAGGGATATAATCACGTATTTTTGTGAGATTGTTTTCTCGACGTTTCGGCACCCATTTTGGCGCCATTTTCAAGAGATTATTTAGGTGGGAATATTTTTGGGATTCTGGGTCTTAGTCTGTGTGACCAAGGGTTAATATCGGGATTTTGGCCTCGGACAGTTGTCCAGTGCGGACGTGTGCCGGTCTCAGGATTGCCCAGGATTCTTCGGAGCTCTACAACAACGCAGTGAGTACAAAACCACCCAACCTATCAACCCAAAATCCCGATATTAACTCTTGGTCACACAGACTAAGACCCAGAATCCCAAAAATATTCCCACCTAAATAATCTCTTGAAAATGGCGCCAAAATGGGTGCCGAAACGTCGAGAAAACAATCTCACAAAAATACGTGTTATATCCCTGATAAATCTGATAATAATATATATATATATAGATCTTATATAAGAGAAATTATTATCTCCGATAGGAAACTTACTTTAATTAATGAATTGACATTTCAAAAAACTGTATTAACATCAAATATCATCTACTACTAGTTTTAAAAAATTTGAACTTGAATGTATGAATAGAAAGTATTTGATATTGAAGATTGAAATATAAATATATATTGTTCAGTTTAGAGGAAAAAAAATGAAAAGGTAATGACCCTCTTCCGGTTGAGTTACATTTCTCAAAAGTTGATAGAAAATTACGATTTTTGAATAATGCTCGTATACCAAATTTCATTATTCTTAGGTTGGCTTTCATTATTCTTAGGTTGGCATCTAAGTCATTGCCGTTTTTGTCGATAGATGAAAATGATCCATTTCTGAAGAACCTAGTTACTGGCGACAAAAAGTGGATAGTCTATAACAATGTTGTTATTTTTACCAACGCGGATGATGTCAGATTACACCTAATTCAGTTTTTTAATAGCAAAGACCAGACATTTTACGAACGGGGAATTTTTAAGCAGCCAGAACGATGGAAAAAGGTCATCGACAAGAACGGGCAATATCTAATTGAATAAAGTTATATTTTTAACCAAAATTCTGAATTTGCTTTCTTATTTGAAATCGGCAAATGACTTAGTTGCCAACCCAATAGATCAAACCGTTTTTGCGTAATCTTGTCTACATACTCACATACACACAGACAATTTTCTCAACCTTTGAAAATGACCTTCAAAACGTATAAAAACATCGAAATCTCGACATATAAATTTTTGTGATCGCAATACTATTTCAGATGTTAAATAAGTTGACCTATGGCCAGGCTCAGAACCGACCGACGGTTTGAAATAAATTAATTTCCAGCTACATCAATAATTTCAAATAATTTAAATGTTTCTATTAATGCAATAAAAACAGATATAAGATAAATATTTTTAATTTTATTTTATTTTAGATATATAAGTAGGAGCTGGCTGTGACATCATGAAGAGCTGGGTGACGTCATATAATTTTAAATTAAGAAAAAACTAATGAAGATGATTTTCCCGAGGATAAAACCAATAGAAAGTGCATGATTCGTGGAGATGGGCAAAAAATCTCCTCATGTCAAATTTAGTGTGAAAATAACCCTTCCCTTCCTATCGTCGATCGGTAATACTACCACTTCCGGTTTACGGATTACATCAAAAGTTGATCAATTCATCATATTGATGCATTAAGTAAATACACCAAATTTCATCAAAATCCGTTGAGCCGTTCAAGCTGTACACATCTATACGGACACACAGACGGACGGACGGACAGACGGACAGACATCATACTAAAAATATTTTTTTCTGTTAACAAAATTCATGATTTGTGGAGATATCTGAAATTTGGTCTGAAAACAATACCTCCCTTACTATCGTCGATAAATTAATTTGCAAACAACATTATATATATATATAGTATAAAAAAACATTTTTAAAACTTGAATTAAAATGAGTAAATTATATTATCTTGGTTTTTATTTTTAGTTTAATGATTCAATTATTAATTACTACTATATTTTAAAGTGAAATATTTTGGGAGAATGAATATAAAATTAATACTTTGTAAACTACCACTTCAGGTTATACACCAAAAGTTGATGAATTCATGCTACTGATGCATTAACTAAATATACCAAATTTTATCAGCCGTTCAGGCTGTACACATCTATACGGACCGACAGACATCATGATAAAAATACTTTTTTCCGTTAAGAAAATGCATAATTCGTGGAGATATGTAAAAATCTCCACATGTGAAATTTGGTGTGAAAACAATACCTCCCTTACTATCGTCGGTCGGTAAAAAGGTTAAACTCGTGTCGAGTCTATTTTCGAATTGCCCCCCTTTAGAATCAAATTGCCCCCTCATCTGTGGGGTGTGGGTCTCAAGTTGGAAAACAATGGTCTAATATTTTCATTTCTACCCCTAATCAATCGTATAATTTCAATTTTTTCATCCTTTTCATTTATTGATATTATTCATGCGCATTCCCTCATGTATGATATGGCTTAAATCGGTAGAAAATTCCATCCGATGATAATAAACCCCTGGAAGCGTTTATTTAATAAGAAACTGGCAATCTCGATGGTCTGTCATGATCGACTGAGAGAGAGTACCTCCTGAATTATAATAACCCAATCTATGGTAACATTCCTTTGTGATTCATTACTAATTCAATTTTTAATTTCTCCATCCAACCTTCGAATGTTACCGCTTTAATCCTTGTTAAGCCTAATTTGAAGGCAACCCGTCAATGTCTTAGTGAAGTCACTATTTCCAAGTGGAGTTTACGGTCCTTTTGTGGCCCCCCTGGGACTTCTTGCCAACGTCGACATTCTGTGTATGCGTATCATGTACCAGTTATGTACACAACCAGGCCACCAAGGTAGTCATTGTTAGCCAACGAAAGACAAAAGGGTGAGTTAACCTAAGGTGGATTTAATTATTCCTCTAAATTTTAACATGTTAATCTAAAGTCAGAAGATTGGATACTGAATGAATAAACGAGATTGTTGTTAAATTTACCTTGCAACACGAAATATTTCATCTCTCATATTTATTTTTCACATTAGTACTATTATTATTATTATTATTATTAATATTATTAAAACAAAAACATATTAATTAAATAAAAATAATTACTGAAAAAAATAATAATAATTAATTTGAGAAATAAAATATGAAATTTCGAAATGTAGAAAATTAAATTATAAAAAAATAAAAAAAAAATATCATTGTCATGCGGATTTTAAGGCTCCTCCCCATCAAACTGACATTTAAAAATTAACAGGAAAAATCATTAAATGTGAACTTTACATGGTTAAAATAGAAAAATATTATATGACAAAAAAATATTTCTATTATTGGTGCTACTTCAACATCAATATATTTTTTTTTATTTTATTTTCAGAAAATATTTTTAACTGAGAGAAATGAATTTGTTCAGTAATGTTTAAGCAGTTGCCGATCGACAAGGCTGTCTCAAGGAACGTCACATGCAGGTTAATAAAAGAATAAGCCGTTGGAAGGGGGTTTGGGAATCGAAGAAACGATTTGCTTTAAAACCAGAACAGACAGACAAGGAAGAGAAATGTCGTTTTTTTTTCCTCTACTTTTTTTATAAAGACCATACGATAATAATACAATTGAAAATATATATATATTTATTTTTATTTTTCTAATATTTATAATATTTCAATTAATCATATTGGACTTTGTAACTTATTTACAACACTGAAAACATTCACATTGCGACTACATTTTCTCTTTTAATTTTTAAGATGATATATACATGTTGTCATTCATCAGCGCAAAGAATACAATACAAAGAATTTCAAAAAATTAATTTCTGCGATTATTGATTAGATATTAATAAAATTTATAGCCTATGAACAAATAGAGATATCCAAGAATATTGTGATGTAATTTCATCGAAATCGGTTCAGCCAATTTTGAGTCTATAACGTGATAATTTCCGGACAGACAGACAGACATGAAAAATTCTAAAGTCACTTATGGATTCTAGAGATCATGGAACGCGAAGATATGCAAAAAAATTTTAAATTCTGAGCAATGTGCAGATAAAAACCTTTATATATATATATATATATATATATATAACATTTGATTGGCAAATATTGTTTTTTTAAATTGGATTAAAATTTTTTTCATATTTAGTCGAAAAATCAAAGATCATTAAGAATGTAGAATAATTATACTAACGAGACGGGATAATGAGGTCAAACTATAATCTAATTCATCCAACTTTTTTGAATATATCTTACTTTAATGTTTTTAAATCGAACTTTAATTTTAGTCAAATTAAATAAAATATTTTTAAGTATTTTTTTTTTAATATCTCAATTTTTTCATTTATGTATCTATGTTGAATTTACCTTATATTTGTTTTTTTCGTTCATAATTGATAAATATATTGAATATAGTGGGAATTTGATTTTGAGAATTCGTAGAATAAATTCAAAGACTGATTGTATTTTTCATGGAATCAACCACCTACACCCAATTACTCTCCTCACCCGAATCCCTTTCCCAATTTATTGACTGCCCACATTTCCTAGATCTCCCCGCCACCCCCCAATCCGCTCGATACTCATATGGTTTTCTTAAAAATAAATTTAATTACATTTTTCAATAATTTTTTTTTCTATTTTATTTTCATATTGCTAGCCAGTTCACTAAACCGGAATATTTTCCTAATTGGTGTGTCATATTTCAGGGGCTTGTATACCAACATAATAAAAAAAAACTTTGACTCTTGAACTCTCCAAACCCCGCGAAATTTAAAAAATCACTGAACACATCTCGTATATTCATAATTAATTTCATTATTATTCTAAATTAGATAGTCGTTTAGAATTTGATTTTAGTTTCCTTCCCTTCATTACGTTCAATTCCCTTGACAGTTTTTATTTCTCAAATTGTCCTTATAAATAATGAAGAAATCTCAAGTTTGATGCATGTATCTTATTTGTCTACGACGTATTAAGCTAACCCTTCTAATTAATGGAAGGTGAATAAATGATTTGACAACTCCTACGCTTCTTCCTCCTGGCACCTTGACGAAGATTCTTTATTCAACTCATCATTAATTTAATATCTATCAAGCCATGTAACCAGCCTCTCTGACTTTCACGCTATCTATTTCTACAAACATTTTGAATTCAAATCAAAATACATGAATAATTAACCAACCAAAGAGTGTTTCTATTTTGTTTTAAAATAAATTAATAGAATGTTAATGTTGATTATTTTTTTTTTCAATACTATTTCTCATTAATAGCGAATGAATGTAATTTAATTAACAATGTCACCTGATGGTTATAATATGTATATATAATATTTGTTTTAAAAAGAAATGAAAAAATAAAATTGAATCTTATTAATGTATATATATATATTTATGTATTATATATATAAGGGACATTTAGATAATTAAATACATTTTTTCATCTCGGTTTTGGTTCAGATAGACAGCACGAATTCATTCATAATATCCATAGAACAGTATTTGTTTAATTTTATTGAAATTTTCAATGGCAAGATGGAAATTGATTTCATGTTGAAACAACCATTCAAATAATTTATTTCGAAATCCGAGTGCAAAAAAAAAAAAAAAAAAAGTTTTACACTTTTATTACGTTAGATTATTATATTTTTTGTCATCAACATTTTCCAATTTTGTAAAATGATCACATAAAGCTGAGTGAAATATTTTATTTACATCCGAATAGAGTACGATGGAGGGGAGATTTTTCATTTCACCTGAACACTGCCTCAATGGGATAAAATCCCTGCGTAATTTGTACTTTGGCTTAGTCATATATTACCCAAAGGGTTTGCAGTACTGAAAGTAACTGACACGTAATTTATGCAAAAAAAAAAAAAATAAAATAAAATGTTTTTATTATTATTATTTTCTTTTATACTTGTAAATTAATCGATAATATAAGACAATCAGTTTATTTTAGATAATACTATTGAAATTCTACTTTAATTAATATAACATTAAAAGTTCTTACAAAAATGGATTAATCTCAAAAATACTTTTTCTGAAAATAAATATCTGGACAAAGTTACAATCGATAAATGTTTGTTATGATTTCATCAAAATTAAATTTGATAAAATTATTATTTACTGAGTGGAAGTGAGGCGTGGTCAATGACTTTGGATGAAAAGAGTTTCAGAGTATTTTTAAAATAGGTATAAAATCGAAGAGAATTAAAAGGAAGAAGTTTGTTTATAGAGAAAGGTAGATGTATATAAAGAGCATTTGGAGAAGATCAATGGATGATGGTAATTCAAAATAGACAAGTCTGGAGGCAAGTGGTTCCTGCGGTCCTAAACCCTTCGAGTTTTGCTTCCATTATTTACTTTAATTCTAATCGATGCTTTATTATTTTAATGTAAAATTTCCGATCATTATACTTGTTATTATATTTTAATTTCTCTAAAATTTAAAATAAATTTAAACATTGAATAATAATAATTTCATTTTCTAAAGCCTGCAGAGGTCAATATAAAAAAATCTCACTTAACAGATCAAATAAGCTGGAGTATCTCCACTCGACTATCTCGCAATTTGAATTGTATTAAATAAGAAATATTTAAAATTAATAAATAATATTTATTAAACCAACGCGTGTTTGGCTCTTTGTTGATGCCACCACGCCACGTGCTGGTGCGTGATTTGCACTGTTAAAAAATTAATTCCGGTACTTTCAGTGATTCAATCAAGTTAAAATTCTATATATAGCAGTTTTATATACATTTAATCATTTGAAAAACTATCAAACATATATCTTTATTTTTATAGTCAGAGCAGTAATTTTCAACCTATGTGCCGCCAATATTACAAATGTAAAGAGGCTCTTAAACATTTTCGCCTTTTTTTCTAAATTTTTTTCAAATTGGTTCTAAGGTAAACCGTTTTTGGGACCACTTTTTTTTCAATATGGTAAACTTCTACACTTATGTTTTTCTTTGTGTGCCGCCAAAATTTTAAACCGTTAAAAGTGTGCCGCGGTAAAAAAAGGTTGAGAATCACTACTTTAGAGGAAAAACAAATGAAAACGTGGTAGGTAATGACCCTCTTCCGGTTGAGCTACATTTCTCAAACGTTGAGAGAAAACTATGAATTTTGAATAATGCTCATGTACCAAATTTGATGATTCTAGATCAAACCGTTTTTGCGTAATCTTGTCTACACACACACACACACACACAGAAAATTCTATCAACCTTAGTAAAAATGATTCAGGAACCTTCAGAACGTATAAAAACATCAAAATCTAAAATAAAATTTTCGTGATCGCAATACTATCTTTGGCGAGATAGTAAAAAGAAATGATTGCAAATTTCAATAGAAATCCAAAAATATACTTATTTATATAAATAGAGATTATTATCTGTATTTAGTGATTTATTAAAGAGCAAATTATAAAAAACTATATTAAGCTTTATTTATCATTTATCATGTTTGTTTTTATGTTGTATTCATATAAAATAGAATAGAATGTCTATAAATGGTTGACATGGTTAATTTTCTAATGCATGAACTAAATTTGACTGAACTTTTCCACTTGGAACGTAGGATTACATTCAAAGATGAAAGGCGGGATGTTATTTTAATCTTCTCGAGAGTTCTCTCATCTGTTGCAATTTAATTGCAACTTTCTACTGAATCAGGATTATCTGTTTTTATCTCGCACATTTATTTCACTCTCTTTTGAAATCTTTAATGAATTTGAAAAAAAATAAATAAAAAAATATTTCAATACTAGTCACATATTCAATTATGTATGTAAATAGAACAAATAAATCAAAATAGATCAAAATATATTATTTCTTATAATTGGAATTACTGAAATAGACGTCAATCATTAATTATTATATTTTTTTATATTTATTAAATATTTTTCTTTATTTATTTTTTTTTTTAAATATAACTATTCAAGAAAAATATAAATTTTAATTAAAATAATTATAATACACTCGAGATTATTTGTATTTAACAATGATAAATTATTTTTCATTTTTATATTTAAATATACAGTAATTATATTTAGTAGCAACCACACTGAGACGTCACTCCATATTTTGAGAAAATTGTTTTTTATGAATTTCGAATATTGTTCTAAGAATATTATGAATATTAATAGATTCGATGGGGCTTTTAAAATGAATAATAACGTTTCTAATAATCTTATTTTAAAATCAACGCTCTCTATATTTGTACAGAAAAAAACATTGGTAATTATTTATAAAACGTCAATCCCCAGGGATTTGGATAATTAGCCCATTAACATTCAGTTCGACAGCCATATTAATAATTGTTTTATGCATTTGGTCTCAAGAATTATTCACTTATTTACTAATTTTCGATTAAATAAAATATTTAATTAATGTTTTAATTTTCATATATCCAAAGCGAATTTTAAAAAACCCTGAAAATTAGTGGAGTCATCTGCTGGCCAAATGAATAAAACATGGTAGCTAAATAGAATGTAAATGGATTTATATGAAAATTTTAATAATTTTTATCTCGTAAACTTTGAAGAGACCGGGAAAAATTTTATAAGAAAAGATTCTTTGGAATTAAACGAGGAATCGACAAGTAAAGTTTGATCCAAATCACTGGAGATTCCCGTTTTGTAAATAATTAACAATGTTAAATTCAATGGGATTTTTAAAATGAATATTCTCGTTTCTAATAATCTTATTTTAAAATCACCACTATCTCTATTTGTACAGAAAAAACAATCAATATCTTATTATAAAAAATCCAGGAATTATCTTTTAATATAAAAAATCTGGAGTGTCTCCACTCGACTATCTCGCAATGTGAATTAGATTAAATAACATATATTATATTTAAATTAAATTTAATTAATTATAAATTAAAATTAATAAATAATATTTAATAAACCAACTCGTGTCAAACCGTTTTTGCGTAATCTTGTCTACATACACACACACACACAGAAAATTTTCTCAACTTTAGTGAAAATGACTCAGGGACCTTCAAAACGTATAAAAACATCAAAATCTCGACATCGAAAATTTTTGTGATAGCAATACTATCGAGAGTAAAAATTCTAGAAAAAAAAAATGTTCAATATTGTTATCCGATCGGTTCCGAAAACCTATCTATTCATGTTCCTCAAAGAATATACAAATTTAATACTTATTTGAGTAATTTTTACATCAAATTTTTAAATCAAAATACATATATAAATATTTGTTATTTTATATATAATAATCAAATATTTATTTATTTAATTAATTTATTGTAAAAGTTCTCATTTTTATTAATATTATTTAATATAATATAATTTTAATATTAGAGCATATATTTATTCAATATTTTAATTGAAACAAGATATTCTCATTAGTTATGAATAAATAAATATTAATTAAAAAAATTGGTTTTACAAAATCAGGTATACTAATATGTTGGCAATTTCAAGATATATATACATTATATATAATTTTAAAAATAATAAAAATAATAGATAAATTTCATAAAATAAAATATTAATAATAAATAATATTTAAAGTTTCTCCAATTATAATTAGTCATTTCTATTTGTATGTTGATAATTTACTGGATATTTGATATGTGAGTTTGTAAAAATAAAATCATTAATATTAATAATAATTATAATAATATTCGTAAATATATGTATAATGTTTTCTAAAACTAGCTTGCGATTCATGTTTTGAATTAACATTTATTGTCACTTGTTTTCAAGAAGTTATTAATTATTTTAATTAAGAAATTACAATTAATACGATTTTTTAAAAATTCTTTATGTCTTTGTCTATGTATACAGATCAATTTTTTTTTTTTTTTATTCAGGATAAAAAAAACCCTAATGCTTGAATTTCATAAATCCTGTTAATAATTTTTAAGATAAGAAATACATATATATATATATATATATATATATATATTTAACGGAATTTTGTAAATTAAACCACATATTGATATTTGTTATTGTAAATTTATTCAAAAAATACAAACATATACACAACGTATCGATTGCTACTTCTGCAATCGTTATCAAGCGACTGCACTGTTCGAGTGTCCAGTGATATACGAGGGTGGTCTGAAAAGTTTCCGGCCTTGCCAAGAAAAACGATGTTTTTCAATTTTTTTTTTGTTTTATTTTTCAAAATTCAAGATAGCTGAGACCTGTACGATGTCAGCTGAACGTGTGCGAAATATTTTGCAAAACCATTTGAATATGGAAAGCTGTGTGCAATGTGGGTGCCGCATTTCCTAACGTTAGACCAAAAATTGCTTCGAAAAACCATTTCTAACCACAATTTGGCGCTGTAGGCGTAATCCAAACGAATTTTTGCGTCGATTCATAACTGTTGATGAGACTTAAATTAAATTAAATCAAATTTAATTGATTAATTAAATAATTTATTAATTAATTAAATTAATTAGAACACCGTTATGAGAAATGTAGTGAAAGAAAAGATGTGTTGATGGAGATTATGTTGATAAATATAGCAAAAAAAAAAATTTAAAAACATCGATTTTCTTGGTCAGGTCGGAAACTTTTCATCCCACCCTCGTATATATATATATGCAATTTTTTTTATTATAATAATATTAGAAATTAATACCAAACTTTGTGTTTCAGGTATTGAACTGCAATTCATTTATTGACTTCTCCTGACCAGTCAGCTAAGTAAATGTTTTATATCATCTGAAGAATATAAAATAAATGAAAATAAAACAATTGAAGAAATCAATATAATATTAACTAATTAAATTAATTTTTTATTACTTTTCATGTGTGATAATGTAATATATATACTAAAAAAAATTGCTATCAAAATATAGATTAGATGTTTCTATATATAAATTGTTGGTGTATTTCAAGTGGTTGTTCGATATTAAGTGATATCAATATGATAATTTAAATGTTCACATAAGCGGTCATTAGATTTGGCTCTGTTTGAGGGTTTTGTGAGTAATGTTTTAGTTTAAAATATGTTCTACCATGTGAGAATGGAATTTTCTTAAAGATATGGTCAAGAATGTGGATTATGTAACATAAATTAAACGAAGGAAAGAGGAAATCAGAATAGCCCTTTCGATCCAGTCCGAAAAAGAAATGAAATTAGTATTGGAGTCTGAGGGAAAAAATTACAAATGTTCATTATTATTAATTTCGTTGTTAGAGAGGAAGGAATCCAATTAAGTAATCGAGTGTAGTATATCATATGTGGCATACAGGAGGTGCTTAAATGGGTAAAAAAGTATTGATATAGGCCACGGATGGCGAACCTTTTTCAATGTCGGTGCCACAAAATTATAAAAAAAATTTTTGAAGTAACTAACGTGCCACAATTTTCATTTTTTTTCTCTACCACCTGTACCCCTTTTAGCTTGAATATATAATCGAATATTTTTGTATAACTTCTAACTATCCTTTATAAAAGTGTTAGTACCGGGACCCCGAGCCTCGGCTCGGTACTTAAGTTAAAAAAAATGATTCATTATTATTGGATTTGGCTGGTAATATTAATACCTGGGACACCGAGCTCTCGCTCTACCCTTTAAAAAATATTGATATACAATTCTTTAATTATTTATTACAATTATTAAATGTATTAAATAATATTTTATTGAAAAAATATTAAAAATTTTAAAACTATCTAAAACTTAATTAATAAAAGAACAATGAATAAATAAATCACGAAAATAGATAAAAAAAAATGCATGCGGCGAGTTTCGATCCTTCGAACTCGGGGAGTAAAAACAATTGTTCTTACCACTGGTCTAAGATATTTTGATAATAACAAACATATTTTTACCATCTTTCAAAGACATTTATTTGTTTTGTTGTTTTTTTTTTTGGAGAGAGATTAATAAATATATATATATTATTTTATTAAAAATAAATATTTTTAATTTTATTTCGAAATTAAATAATGAATTTTAAAATATTTTAAATATAAAAAAATGTTAATACAATATCATTTAAAAAAAAGCGGGAGTCAACCAACCGTATTTTATTTTGTTGTTTTTTTTTGAGAGAGATTAATAAATATATATATATTTTATTAAAAATAAATATTTTTAATTTTATTTCGAAATTAAATAAAAATTTTTAAAATATTTTAAATATAAAAAAAATATTAATACAATATCCTTTAAAAAAAGGCGGGAGTAAAATTTCAAAATGGATGCCATTGACGTCACCGATATATAATTTTTAATTAAGAAATTAATAATGAAGCTGTATGTTTCAAAAGATATGATCAATAAAACTTAATTTTTCTTTATAAATACTATATAAAGTGTGAATTTGAAAAAAATCGTTAGAGCGGTTTTTGAGAACCAATGGCTATATATAGATAGATAGATAGATATATACAATTTTAGCTAGCATAATAAGATAAGATATATATATAATTTTAAATATTAAACTTTATTCCAAAAAAAATAAAATGATTATTAAACAATTTGGAATTTATTTTTGGTAAAAATATATATTTTCCTAAAATTTTTTTTTATTTTTATTGTATGGAAATTCTTTAATTGATTTTAGTTTGTAGTTTTTAGTTGTACATAATGACAAAAAAGCAAAATTTATATTTGATACCGTGAACCACTTACATTTTCTTGTTTTGATAATGTTATGTTAAATTCTAGAAAAAGATTGCGTTTCTGGCACTCCAACCGTCCTATGCGTAAAGTAAAGCTTGATATAAATTTTATAAAATTAATTTTTTTTTTTTTTTTTTTTAATAAATATTCATAAAATTTACAGCATATATTAAAATAAGAGGATATAAGAATATTCTGGTAATAGGTGTATTTCAACGCCCCAATCTATTTTGAGTTTATAACTTCACAATTTCCCAGACAAACAGACAAATAAAATGACAGACATGAAAAATACAAAAGTCATATTTGGGTTCCCCAGGTCACACATGAAGAGTAAAGATTTGCAAAAAAATTTTAAATCCTGAACAATGCTATTTGTACGGTAACAACACGCAATGACATAATAGAACTCCAAACGGTATACACTGAGTCTATCTATCATGAATGTTTTTATACTGCGTGGGAATTCAAGCGATATTTCAGCTTAATAAAATGTATATAATTTGCCGGTTTCATCTCTCTACTAAGATAGATATATATAAATAAATATTCAGTACTTCAAATTTCATAAATTTTAATTTTAATGTGATTTATTCATTTTTAATTTATTTCTATTGTGTAAAAAGTTATATTATTAAAAAAATAATTTTGTCTTTATGGGTGTTATGAAATTTTTCAAACGTACCACTTTGGGCACGCGTGCCATAGGTTCGCCATCCCTGGTATAGGCTCTGTCGACAGTTTTGTAATTCCTAGCGATTCATCTTTCGGAACAACTCTATCCAAAAAGGGTTTACAACCTTTACGCTCATTTCGCGTCAAATACATCAATGAAGAGTCCGAATACTGAGCTTTGTATTCCTCTGTGAGTAGTACGATGAGCAACTTATACATCAAACACTGGTGAATAATGCTAATGATAGTAATAATAATGCATATCATACCACCCGGATCGAACCATTTTTTCACTTTGTGATTCTCTTTCATTTGACTCAATTATCTAGTTTGTGCGGTCTTCTGAGATAAATAATTTTCTACATTCATATAACTATTGTATTTTAATTCTATTAAATTATATCAAATTAAATAATATTATAAAATTTCTTACATAAAAAATGTATTTATTTTAACTTGTAATGGAATAATAATTGATATTAAAACAGTTTTATCGTAAAATAATTTATTAAATAAAATTAATTTATTAATTTTAGTTTCATATATGAGGAAAAAAACATTTCTTATATATTATATAAACTTCATTTTCAAGGCAGTAGATGACGTTCCATTAATTGAATACCTTTCTAAAACGAGTAACTAATTTTAAAATTTGATATTAATATATACATATATTATGTATTTATTTGCCGCTGTTATTATTTATTAAATAACAAGGTGTCAATTATATACAATTTTTGTAAGATCTAAATAGATCTTTCGTAAATAATATAATCATATGCCTATACGTAGTTATAATATTCAAATAAATTATATTTCAATAATTTGAATCTTAATTTATTAAATTATCTAACGCGGATGTTTTGAAACTAAGAGGCGCGAACTGGTTATTAATTTTAGTTTCGTATATGAGAAAAAAAAATATCTTATATATTATATAAACTTCATTTTCAAGGCAGTAGATGACGTTCCATTAATTGAATTCCTTTCTGAAATAAGTAATTAATTTTATATTCGATATTAAAAAATACATATATATATTTATTTGCCGTTGTAAATATTTCCTCTCTTTAAAGGTATCTAATGCTACATACAATTTTTGTAAAGATCTAAATAGATCTTTCCTAAATAATATAATCATATGCCTATACACGTAGTTATATTATTCAAATAAATCATATTTCAATAATTTGAATCTTAATTTATTAAATTATCTAAAGCGGATGTTTTCAAACTGAGAGGCGCGAACTGGTCTTATGGGTGGCTCGAATATTTGCCACCGTAAAATTAAACAAATTGAGCATCGAAGTTCTGCCTCACCCACCATACTCCCCAGACCTCTCGCCAACCGACTACCGTTTGGTCGCTACGCAGCGCCGTCGCGCTTCGATATATCGTCTCCAATATAGCTACGCGGCGCGGTAGCGCTGTCATTTTAGTGCCAGTTTGTCGGTCGCCGTGGGAGGTTGTTTCTTGCCGCTCGTGTGTTTTTTAAATAAAAGTGTTCTTTCTCAAGCCTAAAGAGTACGATACATCAGTTTTTATTTTATAAATATTTTTTTTTATATTTTTTTTCGCATTGAAAAACGTAGCCATGTCGAGTGATGATAATATTTCGGACTCTGAATTGAGTTCTAATTTCACATCTGAGAATGAATCTTTGGACACGATTGATGTAAGCAGTGATGACGATAGTGTAGTTGGTCATAGAAAGAAAAGATTGAGAGTGGAAAGTAAATCTTCAGAATCGTCTTCTTCTTCTTCTTCTTCAGAAACGGAAGATCTAACATTCATACCCATTCCACCAACAAAAACATTATTTTACAATGCTTGTCAAACACGCTAATACAGTTTTTCACCAGCATTATGTACCACATCAACAACTATCTATTGATGAATCACTGGTTGGTACACACTGCGATTCATCAATAAAGCAGTATCTTCCCAGTAAAAAGCATCATAAATGGGGAATAAAATTCTGGATGTTGTGCGACTCAATAACAAAATACTGCTTAGGATTTTTCTGTTACAAAGGAGCCAATAATGCAGAAGACAGGGATATAATAAAAAAAGACGGACTAGGATTTTCAGTGGTAGAAAAGTTATTGTCAGTTGGAAATTATCTACATAAAGGTTATCATTTATTTTTGGAAGGATGGTGTTGAATGGCTATATCAGAGGTGGCCATCCCAAATGATCTTGCGGGCCACTTTGGAAATGCATCATAACTTCGCGGGCCGCATATAAAATTATACATACCCATATTAGATTTAGACCCATTATAGATATTGTTTGGTGTGACAAATTGAAAAATAATGAATTTTTATTATGTTTACTATTATTTTTACATATAAACATATATAATATAATAATAATGATGATACTGAATGCACATTGTAAAAAATATATAATACTAAAAATTAAAAAAGAAACAACGAAATAAAAAAAATGAAATCATATTTATTTCACTAGTGCGATATTTGTTTCATGAGGGCGCAGAATAGAAAAGTGTGATGAATCTCGCGGGCCGCAAAAATGTTTACGGCGGGCTACATGCGGCCCGCGGGTTGGCCACCCCTGGGCTATATCCTATACCAGTGGTTCTTAAACTGTGGTCCGCGGACCCCTGGGGGTCCGCGAAGCCTTTACTGGGGGTCCGCGGTCCTCGGAAAAAAATCATCGTAAAAATATATACATATATAAATATTTAAAGTTCATTGTTTAACTATATCCTCCTAGAGAATTACGGCTATAATTTAATACTATTAATAATACTATTTTATTTTATTAAATTGATAATTATGTCAATTAATTTTTTGTGAATAAATAAACATATATAAAAAACTATATATAAAATTTGAATTTTCATCCATTCATTCATTTAAAATCATTTTTCGATTGTTCCTTTAAAATAACCCCTCTTAGGGGCTCGGAAGGGGAGGCATATAAGGGAATTTTCTTTCACTTTGTTATTGGGGAAAACCAGGGGAGGGGACAGTCTTACCCGGAAAAACCCAAATTGTCAGCGTCCACTCTGGGGTTTTAAACAGTTTTAAAGCAAATGTTAATTATAAGTTCATTTCTCAACGAGTTGTATCTTTAAATTATTTTTATTAATGTTAATTATAAGTTCATTTCTCAACGAGTTGTATCTTTAAATTATTTTTATTAATTTAATTAATTATAATTAAATTATAGCTAATAATAGTTTATTATAGCTAATAATTTTTTTTAATTTTTAGTGTAATTTGCATGATCATTATTTTATAAAAACACTAAACACATTTTGCAATTTCCCAGAAAGGCTGTTTTTGAGAGTAAGTATAAGTTAGTTTTATGAATAAAAAATATTTATTTTAATAATATTTTAGAATCAAATTACGAAATTAATAATATTTTAGAATCAAATTACGAAATTAATAATATTTTAGAATCAAATTACGAAATATATTTATTATATAAATTAATATTCATTTAAAATGATATTAAATCATTTATTTAAAATGATTTAAAACATTTATTAAAATGATTTAAAACATTCATTTAAAATGATATTAAAACATTCATTTAAAATCATATTAAAACATAGCTAGTAAATAATAATTCGTTATATTTATATTATATTTATATTATATTTATATTATTGTAGTTCAATGTTAATAAATTACTCCATAAAATGGATCGTTGGCTACAAACTGGTTCAACACAGAAACGGAAAGAATCAGATGATGAGGCATCAACAGCAAACTCTACCAAGAAACGCAAAACTAGAAAATATTCGGATGATTATTTATCATTTGGATTTACTTATATTTGCAACAATGATGTGGAAAGACCAGTCTGCGTTCTATGTCAGGAAAGTTTATCCAATGAAAGTATGAAACCTGCTAATCTCAGACGTCATTTACAAACAAAGCACAGCGAGCATGTTAGTAAGTCTATCGAATTTTTTAAAATGAAAAAAGAAGAACTTAATTCAAGTCAGAAATTGATGGTAAAAACGGGATCTGGTGGTATGAGTAAGAAAGCAGTAATGGCATCATATGAAGTAGCTCTACTTATTGCTAAAGCAGGAAAGCCGCATAATATAGCAGAGCAATTAATTCTTCCTGCTACAAAAGTAATTACAAATATAATGTTAGGAACTAAAGCAGCAAACGATATAAATTTGATTTCATTATCAAATGATACGGTTAAGAATAGGATTGAAGACATGTCATGTAATATAAAAGAAGAATTAATATCGAGAGTGCGCAAAAGTCACTATTACTCATTACAATTGGATGAAAGTACTGATGTCACTAATAATGCCAATTTGTTAGCTTTCATTAGATATGAGTTTGAAAATCAAATACAAGAAGATGTATTGTTTTGTGATTCACTACCTTCACGAACGACAGCTAATGACATATTTAACAGTTTGAATAATTTTATAACCGAAAATGAAATAGAGTGGCCAAAATGTGTTGGAATTTGCACTGATGGTGCTCGTGCAATGTCAGGTACAAGAACTGGATTGATTGCTCTTATTAAAAATGTTGCGCCTCAGGTTGTTTGGAATCATTGCTGCATTCACAGAGAATCATTAGCAGCCAAAAATATGTCACCAGATTTGAAAAGAACATTAGACGAAGTAGTTAAAATTGTCAATTTCATTAAGGCTCGTCCACTTAATTCCAGAGTTTTTAAAATTTTGTGTGAGGAAATGGGTAGTCAACATACACATTTATTATTACATACAGATGTACGTTGGTTGTCCCGCGGGAAAGTACTCATTCGCGTTTTTGAGCTTCGAGATGAAATACGATTGTTTTTAATAGATGCGCATTTTGAACTGACCGAATGTTTCAATGATTTTATCTGGTTAGCTAAGGTGGCTTACTTGACTGATATTTTTACAAAATTGAACGAACTTAATTTGAGCCTGCAAGGTACTGTTGTAAATATATTTAAAGTTGAAGATAAAATAGAAGCAATGATTAAAAAAATCGACTTGTGGTCGAAACGCATCCAGAACGGTGTATATGAGTCTTTTCCAACTCTCAATGATTTCATAGAAAGCTCCAGTGAAAAATTGCTTAATCAAACGCGTCAATTATTTGTTGAACATTTAATTACTTTGAAAAGCAACTTCAGGAAGTATTTTTCTACTCCTGATCCTTGCAATAACTGGATCAGAGATCCATTTAATATGGAAATTACAAATGCTAAACATTTATCTGCACCTGAACAAGATATTCTCGTGGAATTATCATGTGATACAACTTATAAACTAAAATTTAACAAAACTGAATTGAGCAACTTTTGGTTACTTCTCAGGTCAGATTATCCTGCGCTTGCAAATAAAGCACTTCAACACTTGATTCCATTCTGCACAACATATTTATGCGAACAAGCTTTTTCGGTACTATTTTATATTAAGTCTAAATATAGAAACAAATTAAATGTAGAGCCGGATCTTAGATTAAAAGTTTCCAATATTAAGCCAGATATTGAGATTCTTGTTTCAAGAAAACAACTGCATACATCTCATTAAATATGTAAGTTATATTTAATGAGATAGATGCAGTTATTTTTTAAAATATTTCTTATTTAATATTTTCTGAAAAAAATTATAAAATATTTATATGAATTTAATGTAAGTACCCATTATAATTTGTGAGATTTGTTGCTATGACAATGTTTGTATTTTCTTTCTTCAATATTATAATTTCTAATAAAATGTGTTCTACAATATGCAAAAAAATCGTTATTCACCAATCACTGTTAGAAATATTCATCATATATCCTTGTCCTTATGAGATCGTAAGCCAGAAATTAATTAATAAAATGACGTAAAGTACCTAAAGTTGTGATGGGGGTCCGTCAAAAAAAATTTTTTCAAGTGGGGGTCCGTGGAGTACATAAGTTTAAGAACCTATGCATTAGATATGAGTTTGAAAATCAAATACAAGAAGATGTATTGTTTTGTGATTCACTACCTTCACGAACGACAGCTAATGACATATTTAACAGTTTGAATAATTTTATAACCGAAAATGAAATAGAGTGGCCAAAATGTGTTGGAATTTGCACTGATGGTGCTCGTGCAATGTCAGGTACAAGAACTGGATTGATTGCTCTTATTAAAAATGTTGCGCCTCAGGTTGTTTGGAATCATTGCTGCATTCACAGAGAATCATTAGCAGCCAAAAATATGTCACCAGATTTGAAAAGAACATTAGACGAAGTAGTTAAAATTGTCAATTTCATTAAGGCTCGTCCACTTAATTCCAGAGTTTTTAAAATTTTGTGTGAGGAAATGGGTAGTCAACATACACATTTATTATTACATACAGATGTACGTTGGTTGTCCCGCGGGAAAGTACTCATTCGCCTTTTTGAGCTTCGAGATGAAATACGATTGTTTTTAATAGATGCGCATTTTGAACTGACCGAATGTTTCAATGATTTTATCTGGTTAGCTAAGGTGGCTTACTTGACTGATATTTTTACAAAATTGAACGAACTTAATTTGAGCCTGCAAGGTACTGTTGTAAATATATTTAAAGTTGAAGATAAAATAGAAGCAATGATTAAAAAAATCGACTTGTGGTCGAAACGCATCCAGAACGGTGTATATGAGTCTTTTCCAACTCTCAATGATTTCATAGAAAGCTCCAGTGAAAAATTGCTTAATCAAACGCGTCAATTATTTGTTGAACATTTAATTACTTTGAAAAGCAACTTCAGGAAGTATTTTTCTACTCCTGATCCTTGCAATAACTGGATCAGAGATCCATTTAATATGGAAATTACAAATGCTAAACATTTATCTGCACCTGAACAAGATATTCTCGTGGAATTATCATGTGATACAACTTATAAACTAAAATTTAACAAAACTGAATTGAGCAACTTTTGGTTACTTCTCAGGTCAGATTATCCTGCGCTTGCAAATAAAGCACTTCAACACTTGATTCCATTCTGCACAACATATTTATGCGAACAAGCTTTTTCGGTACTATTTTATATTAAGTCTAAATATAGAAACAAATTAAATGTAGAGCCGGATCTTAGATTAAAAGTTTCCAATATTAAGCCAGATATTGAGATTCTTGTTTCAAGAAAACAACTCCATACATCTCATTAAATATGTAAGTTATATTTAATGAGATAGATGCAGTTATTTTTTAAAATATTTCTTATTTAATATTTTCTGAAAAAAATTATAAAATATTTATATGAATTTAATGTAAGTACCCATTATAATTTGTGAGATTTGTTGCTATGACAATGTTTGTATTTTCTTTCTTCAATATTATAATTTCTAATAAAATGTGTTCTACAATATGCAAAAAAATCGTTATTCACCAATCACTGTTAGAAATATTCATCATATATCCTTGTCCTTATGAGATCGTAAGCCAGAAATTAATTAATAAAATGACGTAAAGTACCTAAAGTTGTGATGGGGGTCCGTCAAAAAAAATTTTTTCAAGTGGGGGTCCGTGGAGTACATAAGTTTAAGAACCTATGTCCTATACAAATCTAACCACAGAAAAAAAAATGTCCCGGCTGCAATTCACATCCGCTATTATTGGACAAATCGAAGAAGAATGGATGACCTTTAGAAATATGGAAAATGAAGCATCAACTTCAAGCCCAAAATTTGCTTTGGAAAAACTACCTGGACGCAATTTACGGCAGTGTGCGGTCTGCAGTAATAGGAGGACTGGAATAAAACGTTCCAATCTTATCTGTTGCCGTTGCAAGAAGGGGTTACATGGAATTTGCGCAGCAAAACATAAATGTTAAACTTTTTTTTTTAATTTTTATTTGGCTTTCCATTTTTTTTTATAACATACTACTTGTATATCATTTAATTGCCTTCAACAGTTGTTTCCATTAATTCTTTATCTACAAAATGTTAAAAGTTTTATGTAAATCGATGTAAAATTGGAGAAGTTATAAAGTTTTAAGTAGATATATATTTTTTATTTATTTTATACCAAAATTTCCTTTAGCGGTTTTGGAATGTATTAGCATTTTCATAGATAGCTGCCAAACGGTTAAATTATATCAAATTAAATAATATTATAAAATTTCTTACATAAAAAATGTATTTATTTTAACTTGTAATGGAATAATAATTGATGTTAATACAGATTTATCGTATAATAATTTATTAAATAAAATTAATTTATTAATTTTAGTTTCATATATGAGGAAAAAAAAATATCTTATATATTATATAAACTTCATTTTCAAGGCAGTAGATGACGTTCCATTAATTGAATTCCTTTCTGAAATAAGTAACTAATTTTAAAATTTGATATTAATATATACATATATTATGTATTTATGTGCCACAGTTTTTATTAAAGAACAAGATGTCAAGTAATATGCAATTTTTGTAAAGATCTAAATAGATCTTTCGTAAATAATATAATCATATGCCTATACGTAGTTATATAATATTCAAATAAATTATATTTCAATAATTTGAATCTTAATTTATTAAATTATCTAACTCGGATGTTTTGAAACTAAGAGGCGCGAACTGGTTATTAATTTTAGTTTCGTATATGAGAAAAAAAAATATCTTATATATTATATAAACTTCATTTTCAAGGCAGTAGATGACGTTCCATTAATTGAATTCTTTTCTGAAATAAGTAACTAATTTTATATTCGATATTAAAAAATACATATATGTGTATTTATTTGCCGTTGTAAATATTTAATTTCGAAATGTATTTAATAATAAATCAATTTTTGTAAAGATCTAAATAGATCTTTCCTAAATAATATAATCATATGCCTATACGTAGTTATATTATTCAAATAAATTATATTTAATAATTTGAATCTTAATTTATTAAATTATCTAAAGCGGATGTGTTTTCAAACTGAGAGGCGCGAACTGGTCTTGAGGGGGCTCGAATATTTGCCACCGTAAAATTAAACAAATTGAGCATCGAAGTTCTGCCTCACCCACCATACTCCCCAGACCTCTCGCCAACCGACTACCAGGTTTTCAAGCTCTCGACAACTGGTTGAATTTTCGCCAATCAGGACCAGGCAAAAACGGCCTTCGTCGACTTTACGTTGGAAAAAGTGCGTTGATTCAAATGGCGTTTATTTCGATTAAATTGAATAAGTATTCACAAAGATATTAAAATTTAAAATAGTCTCATAAAAACGGACAAAACTTTAGGTGGAGAAACTTCATGCCTCACATCGAATCTCTTGGAAGCATACATTTTTTTATTTGATTTGATTTTTAATAATGACTTTGAATACTTGAAATATAATTTTAGCAGTTTTGATTAACAGGATTGATTTTAATTTTTTTTTTATATTAACCTTTTTGTACAGGTAGTGCCGTCAGATAACATGCAGACAACATGCACGTATTCTATTACCGATATTATTATATTTATTTCTTATTTTTGCATCCAATAACCTTTAAAATGAGTCCCTGTATTTAGGCGGTGTTGAAAGTGGTGTTCTTCATCATTCAAACAATCCTGGCACCTTCTAATGTAATTGCCATTCTCATGCGTAATGTTCCTAATTTCTGTTATGATATTCTTTTTAAGTTCTTCCATGGTGTGAGGATTATTTATGTAAACTTTATAAGGTTCCGCACAAATAAAAATCATACACCGTAAGATCCGTGGGGCGGGAGGCCTCTTCGTGATTACCCTATCATCAAAAACCGCCCCTATGTCTTGCAAAGAATTATGTGCAGTATTAACTTATGGCAGAATCCTGTTGCAAATAGGAATATCTTAACTCATTGTCTGTCAACTGTTGAAAAAATTCACAAAGTCACAAATTCAAGCAACTCATAGCTAGGAAGGAGTCAGTGTCATAAGTTATAAATAGAGAGAGCAAAAAAAGGCTAATTTTTTTAATAAAAAGGCGTCTAAAAAGGTAAGTTTTTCCCATCTGTCCGTGGCGAACGCCCTTGGTGGTGTAAAGTTGGACTCAAAAGAGGCTTGTGAAAAATAGCTGTCCGAGTTCTTCGCAAATAAGGTTGGGGGTTTCTACGAGGGAGTATTATGAAGTTGCGCCATCTAGATGGAAACAGATTATCGAACAAAACGACGGATATTTGAATTAAATCCGATCACTGTAACACTTTTTATAAAGCATTGAATAAAGAGCAAAAAAGAGGATGGGAGATATTTGACAACCTTTTATAAACAAAACATAATTATTATAAATGTTCTCTCTCAGATGTTAGTTACATCATCCCTATTTATAAAGAAATTGCACACAAAATACATTTGAAGATTTCGAATTGTGAATGTTTCAGTTTATTTGTGACTAAGTTGTTTGGCTCAATAGTTAAACTACTTAGTATATCGCATAATTGTCTCATAAAATCTAAACCCATATTATTCTCCAACACTTTGGAAATCTTTGTTTGAAATATATTGGTGCGGGATCAGACAGTTTTCTCAATTTTTTTTTCACACCATCTAAGATGTAAAGTGAATCGTGAAAGGTAAAAAAAATATAAAAAAAATTGCGAAAAAAGCCAAAAAAAGCTCGAAAAAGGCGCGAAATGCCAAAAAAGGCGAAAAAGGCGTTTTTTAAAATCTACCAGTGTGTTTGATTTTTATAGATCGGTATAAAAAAATCTTGAAAAGACTCAAATTTTAAAAAAGGTAAATGCCTTTTATTGCGCTCTCTAGTTATAAAATACATCACTTGGAGCGCGCACGTTATTTGACAACCCAGTCTTAAGTAGGACACTCTGTACACATTGGTGTATTGGGAGGGGAACGCGTAGGAACGACGTTCCCTTACCTGTTTTCAAAACCGGAACGCGTTCCAGTACTTTTTCATGTCCCGACAACTCCCACTTAAATTTACTGTAAGAATTTCTTTTTTTGTGTTCGTTAATATTTTGTATAGTATAAGTATAAGAAAAAATAAAAACTTATATGGAAAAAAATAGTTTTCTGAAAATAGGACTTTTTTCTCCCACAATGTGTTAACTTATTTCTTATTTTACCAATATACATCAGTAACTGTACAAATCCCTCTCTAGAAGACGGGTTAACTTAATTTAACAATATATATTTAATATAGTAAATATAGAAATAGATTGGCAAATCCAATTTTAATCCTAAAATATTGCATTTCGTTCCCAAAGGCTATAAATTAAATTTGTTAGCAATTTGAAACAATATTAATCTTTTAAATAACCAGCAAGACGTTTGTTTCTGAATCAGTAAAACTCTTTGAAAATACTTTTCCTCCAAAGCTCTTATGTTTATTTTACTTTATTTTACTTTACTTTCTATTATTCTTTACTATAGAGATATTGACCCGTTTTTTTATTTCACGTCATTAATAAAATTGTTATGTGATCTTAAATAATTTTATATATACTATTTTTTTATGATAAAATTATTTAAATATATATATATACTTTTAAATTTTGAGTGAATATTATTTGTTAAATTTGAAATTTTAATAATATTTTAACTCATGTCAAAAGAATGTTTGAATTGTATTCTTTTCTTTAATGGTGGTACTCTAGAAAATGTGATTAGGCTTTACTTTGAGTACCAACGACCCTGACCTGACCTGATTCCTAAAGATCTAAGCGTCTGTAGTAATCTCTTGGCAATGGCGGCCTCATAGCATTGAATAAATTGAATAATTATTAATCCTTATCGACTATAAGGAAGCGAGGATTAGAATAAATACTAATTTCCGAAGGAAAAAGTGAATCTGTCAAAGTATAGAGAGATATACATATCGTCAATGTCGTGGCAACACGGCTCTCTCAATGTTGCCAACTTTACAGATGAAAAAAAAACAATGTTTTTAACGCCAATGGCAATGATGCACGATTCCAATTTCTTTAAAAAAAATATAATTAACTTTTGCAATTTTATATTATATATATATATATATATATATATATATATATATATATATATGTGTGTGTGTGTAGACAAGATTATCAAACATATATTTATCTTTATTTTTACGGTCAGTTTAGAGGAAAAAAATGAAAACGTGGTAGGTAATGACCCTCTACCGGATGAGCTACATTTCTAAAACGTTAATAGAAAACTACGAATTATGAATAATGCCCGTATACCAAATTTCATTATTCTGGCTCACAAACCGTTTTTTCGTAATCTTGTCTACATACACACATACACACACAGAGAGACAGACTGACAGACAGACTATCTCTGGCGAGATAGTAAAGATTGTATGAAACTGCTATATATAGAATTTTATCTTGATTGAATTAATTTTTTAACACTGCAAATCAGGCGCCACCACGTGACGTGTGGTGCCATCAACAAAGAGCCAAACACGCGCTGATTTAATAAATATTATTTATTAATTTTAATTTATAATTTAATTAATTAAATTTAATTTAAATATAATATATCTTGATTAATCCAATTCACATTTGCGAGATAGTCGAGTGGAGACACTCCAGTTAATTTAGTATCAAAATGACTTGAAACGTGGAGATCTGTCAAAAACCGTATATCGATAGTCAATCGTTATTTACTCTCAAAAAACTTAGAGATATTTTTCGATTCAAAAGTAGAAAGATTAATGTTGAGAGGATTCGTTCTTCTGATTATATAACACCTTTACCATATTATGTACAAAAGTCAAAGGTTTTTTTATATTAAAATGAAGTCACAAAGGATATTTATTTAATCAATAAAAGAAGATGAATATAAATCCCAATTATACTAGTATATATAAATGATAAGTATAGTTCGTTCTTGGATAATAAAAATTATTATTATATAATTCATCCTCTAAGTGTGATGTATCGATTACCTCATGACACATGAATGTAATATTAATGGTACCAATTGTTACCAATGTTTACCAATGGTTTTTCTTACCCTCTTTTTTTAATCGAGTCATATACCAACCAACTCATTTAGTATCCAATTAGTCCTCTGAATGACGTAGTAAATATACAGCCAACAAAAATTTATGTTGAAACTTTTGTGGCTAAGCTAATCTCGAAAGCAGCTGTTACTTTTTTTTTTAAGAAAAAATAACCAAAAAAAAAAAAATAATAATAATAAATTTATCATAATGTCCCTACGATAGAAATTCAGATTCTTATCAATTCAGGGGTCTCGTGACTATCATTTCTTAAATGATATAAACTAATAAACTAATTTCAAAGTTTTCGTAAAATAAACCTAGTAAAAGTTTGTTTTTTTTTAACAAAACTTCATAAAATCAAACTAATTAATTTTCCCCTTTAATTTTATTTCCAATTCAATCAAAGTTGTTTTAAATTATTATTATTATTATTTTTTTTAATTATAAATTTTAAAATTATTTTTAATTCTATGGTCAATAGTTTCTTATTTTGAAATTTTGATAAAATTTTTGTATTATTTTATTATAGAAAAGAATCATCATATTTTTAGTTATAATATATATGTATAAACTTCGTTAATCACTTCTTTAATAAAATCTCATAAAAAATAAAAAATCGAAAACATTTTGGAAGTTAAAATTATCTTTCAGTTTCAGCCGAGCTGACCTGTATTGGAATCTCTTAGGTTTTACATTTCAAATTTAAATTCATAAAGATTGTTATTAAAAGAATATTTATGAATAAATAATTTTCTTTGGTGATTACATTGGAATAGTATATAAGAAAAAGTGTTTATAATAGTAATTAGATTAATTTTCATTTGGATATTGGAATCGTATTAATTTTAATAAATTTTCAAGAACCCCCTTAAATTGGATCTCTTCTTTGCAATTATAATCCAAATGGTGGAGGAATTATTTCTCTATAAATAAAATAGTTAAAGAAGGAATTACATATATCGACCAAATTCACTTCGTGCCATTATTTACCTTCGTGACTATTTAATTACAATCCTAGAACAGACCCAAGAGGAAGTCATTGAAAAAGAAGGCCTATCATTTGGTAATGTAAACATGTTCCCCGTTTTACAGAACAATCCCCACTCGTCAATGGTATTTCCATTCAATTAGTGGGAATTATTTATCAATTATTATAGAAAATTATTTGTAATAACACATTTCTTTTTGATAGCTCACCACCTTTGGTTAAAAAAAAACCTCTGACATTTTGTCGTCCTACGCAAGAATAACGCCTATCGGTTATATCAATTAGGTGCCCTATGATCAGTAGAACGGGTCCTATCAAGCTTTACTTTGATTTTCTTGATCGGAAGCGCTATCAAGTAGCTTTCCCAATTTTGATCCCGGAGGCTGGGTTGACTCCGTTCCATAGACCCCAGCTAGAGAAATTCCCTTGCCAGACCCGGGACCACGAGTAAGTGTTTGTATGTTTTACTATTTTATTGTTTAATGAAACATTGTGTGTAATTTAGAATTATTTGTCACGAATGCACCCATCTGAACGAAACTGTCAACCAATCATTGTTATCAATAGTATCTAACTATCCCTATAAAGATATGAACGCTAAAGATTTTGTTCACAGCAACCACACTCACCGTTTCTATCCTAAACCATCTTCATCCAATTCTTATTTTCTTCTTATTCTTTCGTAACTATCTTCATTTTGTCAGTTCTTAGCCAACAAAATACTTTCAGGCTAGAGATTATTATGCTACTTATTAATACGAATATGAAAGGTTGTTAAAGGTGTGTTAATTTACTCAAAATTACTTTTTAATCATGTTGAGTGTGCCAATATTTTCTTCACTCCAAAAATGAATTATAATTTATTCGACAACTTCAAAAGGAAATTAAATTTGGCATCAACCATCAAAGATCAACATTGATATTCAAGTGAAAATCAAAAAACGTTTCAATTAAAAAAAAATGAACTTTGTAGAAGGATAATCGCTAAGATTATTTAATTAAAATATCTAAAACTGTGCCCTGAAGGTAATTTTAATTCATTTTCGAATTACTATTCAATTAGGGTATTTAATTCCACCATCGCTAATCCAATTAAATGCTCAATAAAATTAATAATGAATATTCAAATTAACTTTCTTTCATTTTTTTTTACCCTCTTCGGTGATCGATCTATTAATAAAAAGTTCTGTTTATATAAATTATCCAGAATTATTTCCGTGCTCAGGATATAAAACTCATAAATCCTCAATTCATGCAAGTTTCTTCCAGACTTTTATTTATTGATCAAACTCACATATAATAATTAAGATGTATTTTAAGGGATATTGTGGATGAATGAGGGGCGGGGATGAGCAAGTGAGGTTCTTGGTTCAGTTGTTAGATGTACATATATATGAGCTATAAATAATAAAATGGCCGGGAGAGTATTCGGCAGATAAATGACAATTGAGCGAAGTTGGCATGAGACGACCGAGGCTGCTTGCCATCGGAACGCGCCTACCTATTCACCGTCGGTGGATGAAAAGGGCAGGGATTGGTAGAGAAGGGAGAGGGATGGGGGTTATATTAAAATGAGCCACTCGTCTACCCGAAGGCATTAAAACCAAATTATCATAACAATAATATCGAGCTCACGTTGCAATATGCAAATGATAATACAATTCAGTACATTAGTGGTAATTAGTTTGAAATAGTCGGGGCTCGAAATCTCAACTCTCTGAACAGTTTCCTTTATTTTATTTTATCCATTTTTTTTTTAAGCTTCAATTTATAAGTCAAGCCAATCAAAGAAATTGGGCAGATAAATACAGCGGAACTCAATAATTACTTTGGAATTTTAATAATTGAAAATTATTTTACCTATTTAAACGAAAATAATTTCCGGAATGCGGTTATTTTGCAGTGAAAACTCAGTTTTATGAAAATCGAAAATTATATATCGTCACTGTATGTATAAGATAAGAGTGGCTCACCTTGAGACAGTACACCACGGGATAACTTTACTTTTCACTCTAAATTTTGAATTCACTCTTCGATCTTGCAAATGTAGAAAAAGAGCATTACATTGAAATTGTCAGATGTGTTTTGATTCAATTGAAGAAGCGGGTAAGAATTTATTAGGATTTTTATTTTTAGAACATGTCTAGTGGGACAAAATATATTCGAAGTTAACTTTTATTTTACAAAAATATATTAGGTTTAAAATAATTTTTTTTATTTAAACTCTATTACCTGTTTTTATGATAATTATTGTTATTGTTTCTTGTTTCAGAAACTTATTAGGCTTAACAATGGCAAAGATTAGAAATAAAGAAGGATATAAAAAAAAATCTGGAGTGTCTCCACTCGACTATCGCGCAATTTGAATTGGATTAAATAGCATATATTATATTTAAATTAAATATAATTAATTAAATTATAAATTAAAATTATTAAATAATTTGTTAAACCAGTGCATGTTTGACTCTTTGTTGATGACTCTTTGTTGATGGCACCACGTCACGTGTTGGCGCGTGAGATTTGCAGTGTTAAAAAATTAATTCCGGTACTTTCAGTGATTCAATCAAACTGAAATTCTATAAATAGCAGTTTGATACAATTAATCATTTGAAAAACTATCAAACATATATCTTTATTTTTACGGTCAGAGCAGTAATTCTCAACCTATGCGCCACCAAATTATTACAAATGTAAAGAGGCTCTTAAACATTTCCGACTTTTTTTTCTAAATTTTTATCAAATTGGTTCTAAGATAAACCGTTTTTGGGACCACTTTTTTTCAATATGGTAAACTTTTACACTTATGTTTTTCTTTGTGTGCCGCCAAAATTTTAAATGAAATTCTATATATAGCAGTTTCATACAATTTTTAATCATGGGAAAAACTATCAAACGTATATCTTTATTTTTACGGACAGTTTAGAGGAAAAAAATGAAAACGTGGTAGGTCTACATCTTGTCTACATACACACACACAAACACACACACACACACACACACACACACACACACACAGACATTTTTCTCAACCTTAGTGAAAATGATTCAGGAACCTTTGAAACGTATAAAAACAACGAAAATTTTCGTGATCGCAATACTATCTCAGGTGAGATAGTCAAAATAGATAGTCAAAATTGTATACATTTTTTAATTTTTTATATATCATTATTTTTCTTTGTATTAAATAATTAAAATATGAACCATGGTAGGATTATTTAATTATTTCATCGTATTTTCCACAATTTAGAGGGCTCGATCGGGATAAACCAATTTCTACAATTTAAAAAATATCGATATATATATATATATACATAAATGAATAAAATCAAGTTGTTTATTAAGAGAACAATTATTTATTTTTAGAGAAATTTCCTTGTTAGAGAGGAAAGAATACAAGTAAGTAATCGAGGGTAGTAAAATATATGTGACATAGAGGAAGTGCTTAGATGGCTCATAAGGTATTTTATAACCTCCGCTTTAACGGCAATCTCTAAGACGAAGCGAGAAATGTTTATTGAGTGGATCAAAGACATCGCTGGTGTTTCGACCATAGGCTCTGTCGACAGTTTTGTAATTCATAGCGTTTCATCTCTCGGAACAACTCTATCCAAAAAGGGTTTACAACCTTTACGCTCATTTCGCGTCAAATACATCAATGAAGAGTCCAAATACTGAGCTTTGTATTCCTCTGTGAGTAGTACGATGAGCAACTTATACATCAAACACTGGTGAATAATGCTAATGATAGTAATAATAATGCATATCATACCACCCGGATCGAACCATTTTTTCACTTTGTGATTCTCTTTCATTTGACTCAATTATCTAGTTTGTGCGGTCTTCTGAGATAAATAATTTTCTACATTCATATAACTATTGTATTTTAATTCTATTAAATTATATCAAATTAAATAATATTATAAAATTTCTTACATAAAAAATGTATTTATTTTAACTTGTAATGGAATAATAATTGATATTAAAACAGTTTTATCGTAAAATAATTTATTAAATAAAATTAATTTATTAATTTTAGTTTCATATATGAGGAAAAAAACATTTCTTATATATTATATAAACTTCATTTTCAAGGCAGTAGATGACGTTCCATTAATTGAATACCTTTCTAAAACGAGTAACTAATTTTAAAATTTGATATTAATATATACATATATTATGTATTTATTTGCCGCCTGTATTATTTATTAAATAACAAGGTGTCAATTATATACAATTTTTGTAAAGATCTAAATAGATCTTTCCTAAATAATATAATCATATGCCTATACGTAGTTATAATATTCAAATAAATTATATTTCAATAATTTGAATCTTAATTTATTAAATTATCTAACGCGGATGTTTTGAAACTAAGAGGCGCGAACTGGTTATTAATTTTAGTTTCGTATATGAGAAAAAAAAATATCTTAAATATTATATAAACTTCATTTTCAAGGCAGTAGATGACGTTCCATTAATTGAATTCCTTTCTGAAATAAGTAATTAATTTTATATTCGATATTAAAAAATACATATATATATTTATTTGCCGTTGTAAATATTTCCTCTCTTTAAAGGTATCTAATGCTACATACAATTTTTGTAAAGATCTAAATAGATCTTTCCTAAATAATATAATCATATGCCTATACACGTAGTTATATTATTCAAATAAATCATATTTCAATAATTTGAATCTTAATTTATTAAATTATCTAAAGCGGATGTTTTCAAACTGAGAGGCGCGAACTGGTCTTAAGGGTGGCTCGAATATTTGCCACCGTAAAATTAAACAAATTGAGCATCGAAGTTCTGCCTCACCCACCATACTCCCCAGACCTCTCGCCAACCGACTACCAGGTTTTCAAACTCTCGACAACTGGTTGAACTTACGCCAATCAGGACCAGGCAAAAATGGCCTTCGTCGACTTTACGTTGGAAAAAGTGCGTTGATTCAAATAGTGTTTATTTCGATTAAATTGAATAAGTATTCACAAAGATATTAAAATTTAAAATAGTCTCATAAAAACGGACAAAACTTTAGGTGGAGAAACTTCATGCCTCGCATCGAATCTCTTGGAAGCATAAAATTTTTTTATTTGATTTGATTTTTAATAATGACTTTGAATACTTGAAATATAATTTTAGCAGTTTCGATTAACAGAATTGATTTTAATTTTTTTTTTTATATTAACTGTTTTGTATAGGTAGTGCCGGCAGATAAACATGCAGACAACATGCACGTATTCTATTACCGATATTATTATATTTATTTCTTATTTTTGCATCCAATAACCTTTAAAATGAGTCCCTTATATCCCTTATATGTCTTATATAAAAAATGTATTTATTTTAACTTGTAATGGAATAATAATTGATGTTAATACAGTTTTATATCATATAATAATTTATTAAATAAAATTAATTTATTAATTTTAGTTTCATATATGAGGAAAAAAACATTTCTTATATATTATATAAACTTCATTTTCAAGCCAGTAGATGACGTTCCATTAATTGAATACCTTTCTAAAACAAGTAACTAATTTTAATATTTGATATTAATATATATACATATATGTATTTATTCGAGGTGTATTAAAATATGAAATTGTCAATTATATATAATTTTTGTAAAGATCTAAATAGATCTTTTCTAAATAATATATACATATGCCTAAACGTAGTTATAATATTCAAATAAATTATATTTCTATAATTTGAATCTTAATTTATTAAATTATCTAAAGCGGATGTTTTCAAACTGAGAGCCGCGAACTGGTCTTGAGGGGGCACGAATATTTGCCACCGTAAAATTAAAAAATTGAGCATCGAAGTTCTGCCTCACCCACCATACTCTCCGGACCTCTCGACAACCGACTACCATGTTTTCAAGCTCTTCGGCAACTGGTAGAACTTTCGCCAACAGGACCAGGCAAAATCGGCCTTCGTCGACTTTATCGACACCCAAACAGCCAATTTTTATGCTGACGGAATTACACGACTTGTGTTACGTGTTGGATTCAAATGGCGTTTATTTCGATTAAATTGAATAAGTATTCACTGAGATATTAAAATCTAAATTCGATTTGAATTGTATTAATTAAGATATATTAATTAAATTCCCCGCAACGGGTATAAATACCCGCCCCGCTCATAGTGTTTTAATACACATTTAAGCTCTCAAGAGAGAGAAATAATTGATCAATATTAATACAATGTTTAATTATTATGTGATATTTTGTCAAAATTGGTTCTATCATCTTTTGACTTCTTTTCAAAAGTAGTATGGGAATAATCAGCGCTTGAGTTGATACTAGCAAAGAATTCTCTAACCACTTTGTCATTTACAAACAACTCATATAATTTTTAATATCATATTTAATTTAAAGGTGTTATCTTATTATATTTTTACATTCCTACTTAAGCTATATTAACTTAATAAGAGGGATTCATGTTTACAGTTTAAAAGCGTATAATTTTTTATTATACATTGAAAAAGTTTGTCTAATTCATTAAGTTAAAAGGGATAATTGTAAATAAATTCAATTAACGAGAAAATGAGATTATAACCTGTGATATGAGTCGCTTCAAACATAACCCATTCCTTGAATTAATCCATTAAAACAAAACAAAAAAAAAAAAATTAACAAATATTATTTTTGACAAACAGAAAAAGATTTATTTTTATTTGATGTTTACGAAATGGTTTATCCAATCGAAGAAAATCAGCTATCGGCGTTATTTCACTGACAATTAATTAATTCAACATCGTAGTTCGTTGTTTGCAATTGAGGTATATATATATATATATCGAAATGTTTCTGTTATAATCAGTTAATTTCTTATTGACAATTTTTGATATTTATTTTTTTTTTTGTATAGGGAATATTCTGTTTCTTGTAAAAGTAAAATTAAATCTGTGTAGTGATATATATATATATATATATATATATATAAAAGTAGAATATAAACGATATTCTATAAAGCCGAAGGTAACTACGTAACTCGTTATCACAAGTATTGAAGTAACCTAATCTTCCTAGTAAAATAAAACAAAAGAAGAAAAAAAAAACCTTGTCTTTTTGCATCCCTTCTTACTGATAACACAAATGGAAGGAGGAGAGGGAGAGGGGGAGGCGATAGGAATAAAAAGACTATTGTGTGATTTCCGAAGTTGAATCCAAAGCCGATTGGGATCATTTACGTCAGAATAGCGACCGAATATCTTGGAAATTCGGTGTAGAATCCATTCATGAGAAATTAACTGTCCGTGTCTCTCTCTCTCTCTTAATGCAGATACAAAATTGTCCTTGGCTTTGTTTTTCAATTCGATTTCCACATAAATACGCTCATTAGAAAGAGGTTTTGATTTTTATGAGATGGGCCGAAAATCCTAAGAAAAGAGAACAACAAACCGCAAGCATATCAAACAGATTTCAAGCTTGAAGCGAAAATTACTTTCAATTTTTAAAATAAATGTTATTAATTCACAATTTTTGCAAATAATTTTATAATACCAATTCTATCTGAACCATAAACACATCATTATTTTATAAATCTGGTTTGGTAAATATATTATTTTCATTTCTGTTTGAAAACAAGAACAAAAAATGATCAATTCAACAATTTCACAATTGATAACATTATATATAAATTCATATATATTATGAAAAAATATTGTTTTAGTGAGAGTTGAATCTCAACGTTTTAGCGTCGGGTTGTGGTACGAGCCGGACGTGAGTTAGTGTTAGTGCAGAGGATTTTTTACAGCTTCAGAATGCATTAAGTCAAAGCTTACCAATTTATTCCAACCAAAAAAAACAACATTGACTTTTGAACACACAGACTAAGACCCAGAATCCCAAAAAATTCTCTTGAAAATGGCGCCAAAACGTTGATACTAAAATCTGATCAAAAACGCGTGTTAATAACTCGGAAATAGTTTGGGTATGGAGGGAATATGTGAAGGATTTTTAATATTGAATTGATAGGATTTTTGGGATTGGATTAGGGCTTAGGACACGACTTCCTCAATAAAAGGTGAAGAAAAGTCGTGGCTTGCGTGAGCAGGGTTGCTTCCCTGAAGTGAACCTATCTCTATCGGGGTCATAGAGATGGTCCACCCGCTACTCCTGGGACTGGGGAATAACTTTTTTTAAATTAACTTTATTGAAAATTTTGCTCTTGTTAATCTCGAACACTAGATACCTGGTTGGAACTACCCTGCTTCCCTGAACCTAATATATATATATATATATATATATATAATAAAAAAGAAACAATAATTGAAAAATGGTTAAATTTATATGAAAGCAAACCATGAAAAGTAACTTGGGAAATAAGCTGTCAGCCTTCATCATTTTTGTTGTAGATTTCATAAATGATTGCGAAGATTCACAGGTGGAAAATTGAAGTTCATCTCCCAGTTGGGGGCTCTCCGTTATTTCCACTTTTTATTAATCATTCTTCCAATTTATGAATGGATAAAAAATTCTATTAATATTTATTTCTATTATAATTTATCATTTATATATATATAGAAATAATTTATCTAAAGGGATGTCATTTATCCATTCGAACCCTTTCACCATCATCCCCATGTAATAAAAATATATTATTTGTGGGAAAATTCCTATTGTAAATATCATAATATGGAATCATAATTAAATGAAAATATTTTTTAGGATAAATTTAAAGTCCTTCTTTCTAAATTGATGATGTATTTGTTTGAATAAGTAAACATATGGTTGAAGTATTTTCAACAAGTATTCTTTATTGTAATCTGAAATTCAGATTTATTTTAATGGGTGAACAATTTGGTTGAATTTCCTGTTTTCGGGTTAATTTCTCGACGAGTGATTGCAAAGCCAATTAGACATTTAATCCCTATTATTGTAGGAAAACTGATACATAATCAAATGATGGAATATGTTTGGAAGGTGGTAGAATTGAATGAATGATAAACGTTGAATGCAAATTAGTATCGAATACATGACAGATTAAAAGAACTTCTAGCCCTTTTGAAACATTTACCTGTTCTCACACAATTAATTAAATTACATTAAGTCTTTAGTGAGGATAAAAAAATTAAATTATTTTTTTTTTTACTTACATATTATTACAAAATGTTTTGTTATTTTTTTATATAAACTATTTATTATATTTTATAATATGACTTGTACATGAAAAGAGGGTTGAATTAAAATTTATTTAATTATTCTTTATAAAATGTGTTTACAATCTAACAGAAAAGGGTGGTCTAAAGCAGGATTCGGCAACCTGGTGCCCGCGAAGCCATTTTCAAGTGCCCGCATTCAAATTACTAAGAATGATATTAATTTAAAGTCATGACACAAAAAAAGGTAACATTTTTGATTTTTCAATATGATCAGACACTTAAACATTTTCGATTTTTTTTCAATTTTTTCAATAGGACTCTAAAAACAAAAAGGTAAAATGTTTTTGCGATCAGGCTCTTAAACATTTTCGATTTTTTTTCAAATTTTTTCAATATGTCTCTAAGTATCACCAAGTGTGCCCACCCCTATTATATTATTTCAGAAATGAGCCCGGTTATTGAAAAAGGTTGCCAAACCCTGGTCTAAAGGACTAATAAAGAAAAAAAACTTTGAAAACACGCTTTTAATTAAATCCACTAAAAATGAAAAAAATAATTTCTCCACACACACCACGATTTCCTTACAATTAATCATATCTAAAAAATAAAAGCGTGGGGTGCAGGGAAAACGCAAATTCTACTTCAAATAGACATACTTATCAAGTATAGTGGAAAAGGAAAAATAAAAAATAGAATTGTCTTTCAGTGTATTAATAGGTACGTTTAAGGGCTGTATGTTTTATTACTATTTTTTTAATTTATGTTCTTTTAAATTTAAATTATTTGAGCGGCGGGGGGCTCGGTGAACCAGGTATATATGTTACAATCTAAACAAACGACTACAAAATTCAAAAAGCTTTGAGTAGAAATTGCTTTCTCTTTTTCTCATATTATTTTTCTCTTCAATATCACATAGAAGATAACCATCCCCCATTCCTCCCCCCCCTAATATTTCACACAGCCATTCTATTGATTTATGATAAGGCAATTGGGAAAATATCTCAAGTCTTATTCACTAGCGAATTGCAAAAAAAAAAAAATGAAAGAATAAAAAAAGATTCCTATTAGTTCAATAATTATTTATGAGCTTTTAATTGAAATCAATTCAAACATAATATTTATTGTCGTTTTCCCCCTCAAACGTTCAATTATTCAAAAAAATCCAATTTAAAATATAAAAATTTGAATTTATCTGGAATAATAATAAAATAAATTGCTTAATCAATTTCTTTATAATTAATTTAGTGATTTTGATTTAATTTTAGGTTAATTTTTTTTTCACTCTCTCTCTCTCTCTCTCTATCATTATCATTATTTTAGAAGGGTTGACGATAAGAAATGAAATGTTCCAAAAATGGTAATGTCTCGCTAAGAAGATCATTCCCATATTCTAAAACATTTCCCGCTCCATTACACAGATCTAACGAGATTCAATTTTTTATAAATTGATAGCCACTTGAACATTATCTACAAATTTTGGTAATAAAGTAAATAATAATAATTTATTTTAAATGGTTTTATAAATATTTTCAAATCTATTTCACAGTCATTAGGTTCAATTTATTAATTTTAATTGCATGAGTTATATATACGAGGTTTTATCAAAAGAAAAGGTGAATTTTAAATTTCGCAGGCTGTGTACATTCGATTATCGAAATTTTTTTTTTGTTATGTTGGTACACATATGTTTCTCATATGTTAACATTATCAGCCATTTTGGATTAGTAGTTTGCTTTTGACAACTGAAAAAGTTAGTCACGTTTTTGTGTGTTCTTTGATATTTTACTTAAAAAAAATTGATCAAAAAATCCGTATTAAATTTTGAGTTAAAACTGGAATAAAGTGCTCCAACGCGTTTAAAATGTTAAAAATTGTGAGCCAAGACCGAAAAAAAGCACGCCAAGTTTAACTAAATGAGATGATGTTGCTCGCTGTTTTCTTCGATTACAATGGCGTGGCGGAGTTCTTGCCAACAGGTCGTACTGTTAATAAGGAATACTACGTGAAGCAATAAGTGAAGCAATACGGCTCAAACGATTGGAAAAACAAATAATGAATTCTGCATCACGATAATGCACCAGCTAACACATCATTGCTTGTTCGTGATTTTTTCGCCAAACAACACTGTAATCATGCCTCAACCACCGTATTCGCAAGATTTGGCAGTCAATACTATTAATATTATAGTATGAGTAATAATTAATAGAAAATAATCAATTATAAACTTTTAAATAAGCTAATAAATATTTATTATTGTTAAATTAATTGATCAAAAACGAATATCTTCAGATTATTAAATCTAAAAAGACGATTATAATTTTTTTTTTTTTTTAATTTAAATTTTCATTCTAATGAATAAACCCAAATATTGGTATTAATGGAAACAAACGATGGGATAAATAGATGATAAACAATACCCAGATCGACAGTCACTGAATGATGACCATGATCACAATCTTGAATGATCTAATGCCGACAAAATCGCGAGTAAGCAAAATGATAAAGAAGCCACAATATAAAAATGGTTTGTTTGTTTTGACAGAGGATGACGGGAGATAAATTTGAAAAAATATCCTTTTGGAAAAAGCAACTATCGCACTGTAGCTTTCCCCAACCCATTCCTTCATATCCCTCCCCCCACACACAATTTCAAAACCACCCTTTACTGTCAAATTTATATATCTTTCTATAAAAATAAATTATGTTATTTAGAAATCTTTTAGTATATATAAAGTAAAACAACATACATTTTCTTTTTACAATATATCATAGGTAAACAAATTATAGATTATCCTTCACAACATATAAGAGTCAAAGGGACTTTATTTTATCCTATAAAATGGTTTATTTTATCCTATATAATGGTTAAAAAATAATAGTTGTTAATAATATTGGCTAATTGAAAAATATTTAATGGGATAGGAGTCAGCAGGGAAACAGAAGGTTTAGAAAGAAACTCTGTAAATTATTTTTCAACCAATAGACCAACATTTCGGTCACGTATCAGAGCTTTTTTCAGGACTTTGATTGTTTATATTTCGCATAATGAACCCACCTAGCCTAACTTTTGAGAAACGATTATGTACAAAAAGTCCGTGAAATTTGGTGAAACGCGGGGAAAAAAATGAACTGGTGGAGAAGATGAAAAAATTAGAGGAAACCGTCGTTTCACCATAACCGAACTTTCCCCTAATTTTTTGTTTGATCTTTTCCACCAGTTCATTTTTTTTTCACCTTCGTTTTACCATAACCGAACTTTCCTTCAGTTTTCCGCAAATTTCACACACTTTATTGTACGAAATTGTTTCTCAAAAGTTAGGCTACCATAAGTTTTGTGCCAGGTGAGTACCACACTCAGGCGGCGGATGTCTATGAAGAAGGAAGTTCGAAGCACATTCATCGCTACGATAAATGTCTCAACTTTGTTGGCGATTATGTAGAAAAATAGTATTTTAGTTGCTCTTCAAATGTATATAATAAAAAACATTTTCCAGTACTAGTTTTGTCTTTATTCCAAAACGAAATCTACTTTGCGAATTGCCCTCGTATGCATATATATTATAAGTGAATCTCTCTCTATATATAGATTATATTGTTCATTATTTCTCTCTATATGCGAAAAATAACAAAACCAAAGTCCTGAAGAGGGATCCTGAAAGAAAACCGAAATGTTTGAGTGTTTCATTTCTAAATTTTCAGTTTTCCTGTTTTCAGTGACTAATATATTATACTATTTTTTAATAATTAATTTGAACGAAATTCAATTATTGTTAACGGACAATATACTTAATTTAAAAATTAAATCAAATAAATTCTTTGTTTTTGTTAGCGGAAAATAGAAAAATATTAAGAAAAGATTTATTCTTTTGTTTGGAAAATCTAATGAACAACAGTATAATAAAATAAAATTCCAAACAAAATGAAATGTTTATATTATTTTGTATTAATGAAGTGGCTGAATAATATTTGTCTTTATTTTAATAACTTATTAGAATGTAAATAAGGGAGTTTATACATGTGCCTTGTTGATTCGTTGATTTGTTAATTTGATCAATGGGAAAGTAATAAATCAATAAAATAAAATGCATTTAAAGACCCAAATTCTACTTTTACTATTAATACGAGAAAATTTAACTGTAGAAAATAAATAAATAAATAAAAATAAAAATCATTAAACTGTTTTTAATGAAATTTATTTCTAACCATGCAAATTTTTTACTTCGATAATATTAATCTATTCGAAAATAAAATAAAAGCAAGTTCTATAGAAATTTCTCTTTTAATATTACGTGACTAGATTGTCTAAAATTGATAGCAAATTAATTGTCGAATGTTAGACATTGGATCGATTGCAAAAAAAAAAAAAAAAAATTATTCACTTGTCCCAAATTCAACTTGTATGACATGGAAACTAAAATATTCAGGAGTCGATAGATGCATTAGAAAAAAAAACGAGAAGCTATAAAAGCGAGAGGGAGAAAATCGGAATCTAATCCCAACGAAATCACGGTTTATTTTTGGTATCTTAGCAAAACCAATTTTGGCTCTTTCTTTTTATGAATCGTATAATCTTGTAACGTTATGGAGGTTACTGGAACAAAGTTGTGACTAAAAAATTCAATGTATTGCACTGAAAGTTCAGATATAGTTTAAATAAATTTAGAGGTTAATTTTTAGTACTGATATTCGATTAGTGACACATTCAATGTTCAGATATGGAAATCATGAAAATAACACTTCTGTAACGTTACAAGATTGTGTACGATGTATAAAAAGAAAATATACTAATATTTTTTCGACCAGAAGTTCCCAAACTTTTTGAAGTTAGTACCACAGAAACTTCCATCAAAAAGTTCAGGTACTACTAAAATGAGTTCGTTACTAAAAGTAACTGTCTATAGGTACCACCGTCAGGTTAAAAGTACCACTAGTTCCACGGTTTGAGAACCGATGTTTTAGACCAGTGATTCTCAACCTTTTTTTTACTGCGGCACACTTTTAACGGTTTAAAAATTTGGCGGCATACAAAGAGAAAGATAAGTGTAAAAGTTTACCATATTGAAAATAAGTGGTCCCATAAACGGTTTAGCTTTTTTTTTAGAACCAAATTGGAAAAATTTAGGAAAAAAAGTTTAAAAGCCTCGTAATCTCGCGGCACACTAAAGTGCCGCGGCACAGTGGTTGAGAATCACTGTTTTATACAATGGAATTTATAAAATATATAAATATATTTTTATGAATCGTAAAATATTATAACCTTATAAGGTTAATTTTTGTATACTGAAACATAGTGGTGATTAGTAAATTACACGTATTGCATTGAAATTTTGAATTTAGGTTAAGTGAAGAGGTTAATTTTTACTACTGACATTTGATTAGTGACATCTATGTTCCAGTAATCAAACCTTAAAAAACAAGAACCCTTATAACATTACAAGATCCATAAAAAGAAAGTATAACAATATTTTTTAGATAATATAATTTGTGATATATATGTATATATTATTAATTTAATAGAAATTTAATTTAATTTAAGTTTTATTTAATAAAAAAAAATTGATTAAAAGGAAAAACCTGGTATTAAATTTTACCTTAACTTTTATTAGGTAACTTAACAATAATAGAACCTCTGAAATATTTATTTTCATCTTCTGATGCAATTAGATATAATTTAAGGGCAAGATTCTTCTTAAATTCTTTACAATATCGATTTCTCTAATTAAAGACGACCGGTGAGGCGAGAAAGAGAGCGAAATGCATCTCGATGAGGCCACCTGTTGCCCTCGTATGTCCCCACACAGGACAATGGGGGAATAGAGAGAGTTAGAAATAACATTTTTCATCTCTTCCTAAGAATATATGAAAAAAATTAGCTTTAAGTAAAATTCTTCTTTAAAAATAATTGTTTATCATTATTGAGAAATCAATTAAAAATAATTTTCAATTATAAAATTTTTTATTAAATTGTTGAATCAAAATTTATCTAAATTATACATAAATTTATTATATTGTATTATATAGGATATAAAAATAATATAAAAATGAATATGAAAATGAATCACAAAACTCAATAATGCCAATTTTGCCAATTCATTTTTTAAAATGTTCATTGAAGTCCAAGGATGGCTTTTACAACGACAAAAAATCGAATAATTGCCGGGAAAACCCTAAAATCAGCCCTTTTCTTAACAACCTAATGTTACCATGGAAACACAACAACAAATTTCAAATTTGACTCTACATCTTAGTTAGATATTATATTTTTTTTATATATATTTAAATAATTTAATTATTTCTTTAAATTATATTTAAAAATATAATTAATTTTATTTCCAGAATGCCACCGAAAAAATCAAATTTAAGCAGGTATTTAAAAAATAGTAGGCAAAAGGAAAGAACGTTTAAAATTAAGTCACAGAGATTCATCTGATTTGTTAGAATTTCAAAACAAAGATATGGAACCTAAAATTAAAAAACGAGTCTCAGTCTGAGAGAGAAAATATGCTTTTTAAAAATAGTGTCTTACTCTAAAGAGACAGAGGAAGAAAAAGAAGAGAGGTTAAAAAAAGGGGGTACAGGGGGCAGAGTCTCCGTCTAGGTGTGAAGAGCGGCGAAGGCGCTCTGAGCAGCTAGTATTATATATATATATATATATATATATTAATTAAATTTATTTAGTACATTGTGAAAGAATATACACTTTAATATAACTACTATTTTACATGTTATTATATATGACTATGAGACTTAGTCCATGCATTTAGAGGAAGAAATGTTTTAGAGTAATTGAAAACATTATGATTGAAAAAAAGATGCAATCACAAAAGAGTGGAGAAGATTGCATAATGAGGAATAACATAACCTCTATAAATTATAAAGCATATAAAGGGGTTCCGAGAAGAAATGATTTCAAAAAAATATTTTTAGAAATTTGAAACAATGGTGGAGGAAAATCAAAATATAAATTAAATTTCAACTTATCTAAAATAATAATGAAATTATGTATATAAAGTGTAGAAAATTATATGGAAATTAATTGGAAATGATGGAAAAGAAGGTGATAGTAGACAATTTGAATGTAGATATGGGTAATTTTGAGAGAAGATAGTAGATGGGTGGCTGTCGTGGACTCCAAGATATAATTTTATAATAAATATATTATATTAAATGGAAATTGCAAGTACAATAGAGATAGAAAAAAATAATATCTAAACCGATAATAAAAAGAGTTAATTAGTCACTTCATACTAGTAGTACAATACTGTGTACATAAATAACTCATTTTTATTTTAAATAATATTTTTATTTAATTTTTAATAAGATAAGTAGATTAAAAATCAAAAGTGGTTCACCCTTTGGCCCCTATATCACCAAATATTCAAGACGCAGCTGGCGGCCTGCAATTAGCAACACTAACTAAATTTCCCACTGCATAAGAAATCGTGTCCTGTATCTCATTATAAAGAAGAAGGACAGTTTCTATAGAGAAATGGTGCTTTTAATGATAGACAATGAATGGCCTTTTCATTCGGAAGGAAAAGACTTGGAATAATCTGAAAAGTAATTGTATTCCAATTAAGCTACAAAGTGTTTCCTTTTCAACTGCAAATGTTAAATTTTTCCCCAATTATGCCCTTCTTGCTGACTCTTTAAGAATTCTTAACTCGGAATGAATAATATTATAGCAAATGACAAAAATGCCAGTTGAATTAAAAGAATTCCCAATAGTCAAAAAAATTTCAAAACATTAATATATATATATATATATATATATATATATATATATGAGAACAGGTCAATAAGTTAGTGTCTTTTTGAATGAAATTCAGGTTTTTGCATAAAAAATTATTTTATTTTTTAACGTAGTCTTCTTGGAAATCTATACACTTTGTCCAACGTTTCTACAATTTTTTTGTCCCTTTCAAAAAATTAGATTTGTCGAGGACATCAAAACAGATTTGTTAGTGAGATGATTCCATCGTTGGAGTCAAATCTTTTTCCGACGAGTCATTTCTTCAGGTTTGGAAACAAGAAATAGACACTCGGGACTAAATCCGGAGAATATGGGGGATGAGAGAGCATTTCATATCCGAATTCATAGATTTTCATAGTTATTCACTTTTTTCATTTTCTTCTCAAATCCCGAGATAGTCTGCTTTTAATGGATGTCAAAAAAAAACAGTTGGTTCCAATTTAGGCAGTTGCCTGCTGACAGGAGAAGTGATGCCATTTCATTTAAGAGACTGGAAATTCAAAAAGTCACGGACTTATTAACCTGTCCTCGTATCATTTTAAAACTGTCTATTTTCGTTTGAATTGAAGATGATAATATTTTTTTTATTTTTTTAAGTTGTACATTTCTTAATTTATAATTGGAAGGAAACACTCGTTATTAATTTTAATTTTGTTTCATCAACGATATGAAGGTTAACTGCATTTCCATTATTCGTTATGGAAGGGTTTAGCCACTAATTTAATTCCACGTCTTCATTGTTGTAATCAACTTACAACTAACTTTGTTTCCTCAGCTTGAATACTTCCTTGTCTTAACTATGCAAGACTAATTAAGCCGCGACTGATTGGTTGCATCAAATACGCCCTAGAAATTATAACCGAAATAATGAAATTTTTCGACCAGTACCGAAAATATTTCTCTCTTCGATTGGTAAATTAAATATTTTTATTGGTCATCCCAAAATTAACGCAAGCATTAAATAGAAAACACAGTTTTTAGTCTTTCGATTAAATAGGACAAAAAGCATCCATTACTTTGTGGGTACATACACACTCTTGTCGAAATTTTACCCTATAAGGAGAAATCTAAAATACCAAATTTAACAACTAAAATCTAAGTTCTCTATTTAATTCTTGCTTTAATTTTAGTATTTATAAATGTATATGTGTATAGACACATCTCCTCCAGCGCTCACAATGTAATGCGTCAAATACACAAACTAATCCCTTTATGAAAGTTATGTATTAATGTCTTCTTACAGAAATAATACTTGAAGACATAAACGATAAACAACTTTTTATTAATATATTATACAAATATATAATATCAAATTATAGGTATAATTGTTAAATTAGTAATTTTTATATTAAAAAAAAATATTAATAAATCTATTAACATTTTGTATAATATATCATATTTTTTTTTATTAACATATGGCAATAAGGTAATTTAAAATAGTTAAATAAGAAGTACAATTGTATTTATTAAACCTTATGTGGTTATTCATAATTATTAAGTGAATTTTTATTTAAAGACCACATTGTTTGTATAAATTATTTATTAAATTAAAATAACTGTACAACGTTTCAACTGCTTATTCTGCAGTCGTTATCAAGTATCGTACGCTTGCTCCGATGTACCACCGGTGGCTCATGCCGCCACATAAAATAAATAGACAAATTATGGAGCCGGCGGGAACGTGTTAATATGTGTATTAGTCCGCTTGAATCAAAGCAAGCGTACTTGATAACGACTGCAGTTGTACAGTTATTTTAATTTAACAAATAATTTATACAAACAATGTGGTCTTTAAATAATAATTCACTTAATAATTAAGAAGTACAATTAATAAATAATTCACATAGAGGGCAAATATTGTTATTTTCAGATTATTGCTTAAAATATTACTGTGGGTTTATTGTAACAAGTATAACTTGCTTTTTCTAGTATATAGGTATATAAATTTCAAGTTATCAAAGTAAATGGTAAATTATATAAAATTACTATTGTATTAATATTATCATTAAAACAAAGATTTTAAAATTTTGTAATTTAAGAGGAGTCATTAAATGATAATAAATGTTATTGTCTCATTTAAGGAAAATAAATATAGTAAATATAAATAGAGTAATATTTTAAATAATCACTCCTACTAAAAAATGAACTCTATTGATTTATTTTGAAATTTCCATCTTCAAGAAAAGATTTTACAACTTATGCTTCAAGCCCCCCCCCCCCACCCTCTCAACAGATGGGCGTTTGCGACATGAGCTATTCACAAAAAGAATTATATTATACCTTAATATTTTCTAATTATTATTAATATTTTTACTATCTCGCTAGAGATAGTATTGCTATCACGAAAATTTTTGATGTCGAGATTTTGATGTTTTTATACGTTTTGAAGGTCCCTGGGTCATTTTCAATAAGGTTGAGAAAAATGTCTTTGTGTATGTAGACAAGATTACGCAAAAACGGTTTCAGCTAGATTTGGTATTACGGGCGTTAATCAAAATTCGTAGTTTTCTATCAACTTTTGAGAAATGTAGCTCATTCGGAAGAGAGTGATTACTTAACACGTTTTCATTTGTTTTTCTCTAAACTGACAGTAAAAATAAAGATATAAGTTTGATAGTTTTTCACATGATTAAAAATTATTTAAAAATGCTATATATTGAATTTCAGCTTGATTGAATCGCCGAAAATATCGGAATTAATTTTTTAAATTTTTTAACACATTGACTGCCAATCACGCGCCAGAATGTGACGTGGTGTCATCAACAAAGAACCAAACACGTACTGGTTTAATAAATATTATTTATTAATTTTAATTTATAATTTATAATTAATTAAATTTTATTTAAATATAATATATGTGTTATTTAATACAATTCAAATTTGCGAGATAGTCGAGTGGAGACACTCCAAATTTTTAGTAGTAAATTCAATGAATGATAGTAGAATATACTAAATACAATAAAAGGGAAATGTATTCATATTTAAAAGAATGATAAATTAGTTTTTGTCTAATAAATAATCTTTTTCTTGTCAATGTTAACTTAATTTTTTACCGTAAACGAAAGCCGTTCATTGAATAATTAATCTTCAGGAAAAGTAATAAAAAAAATCAAGTCTATTAGTGAATAAAAAAGAAAAAAAAATCCAAAAGAGGTTAAATTGTAAATTGTTTTTAAAACAAGAATTTAAAAATCTAAATACACTAACGTCACACCTCTACTTTTATTTATTACACACGAGGATTTAACCAGATTATAGCAACTGGTCTTTTTTACTTAATTAATGCTTAATTTTCTATAACAAGAGATCTAAAGCATAGATAATTAACCATTGCATTATAATAATAATAAAACTTCCATAGAATATACAAGGATAATAAAAAATCTAATTTATTTTCAAATATTTATAGAAATGAATATACCAATATTATCGATAAAATTTTTCATAGCCTTAATTTGGCTGATTGGATGGTTTTAATAATAATTCAGTTTTATAATGGTATTGACTGATTAGAATATATATCTTATCTTATTATACTAGCAAAAATTGCATATATATGTATGTATTTTTGAAATATTAAACTCACTCTTGAAATTCATACCATAGATAATTTTTATAAAGAAAATCAATCTGTATTGGTTTCAGCCTAGGGAAAAATCATCTTTATTATTTTTTTCCTAATTTTAAATAGGAAATTTAAATGAAGTCAACAACTAAGTCAGACAGCGCTTCCTTAAATACAAAATATTATAAAAATAAATCAAATCAAATTACGATATATATATATATATTATGTTATATCCACAGGCCATACTTTTCAGTCTTTCAGTGCATTAATAAGTATGTTTTATGACTATTTCTTTTAATTTATGTTCTTTTAAATTATTTGAAGGGCGGCTCGGTGAACCAGGTATTATTATTACCAACCAAACCCGATAATAAGGAATAATTTTTTTTAATGACCGAGCGGCTGCTCGGTGATCCAGGTACTTTTGGATTAAAAGTCAAAGGGCGCCAGCAGGAACGAAGAAGGTTTAGATTAAACTCTCTTAACTTTTTTTTTCAACCAATGTTGACGTTTCAGTCACGTATCAGGACCCTCTTTAATACTGTTTTTGTTAGTTTTCACTCACTATCGAAATTTTCATAAAGTAGAATCTAAAATTGGATCGAAACGTCAACACAACGGTTGAAAAAGAACTTAGTTTATTTATAATCCTTCTGTTTTCATAATGACTGTCCGCTAACTTCATTTCTATTTAATAATAATGTTCATAACAATAAATTATTTTAAGATAAGCTTCAATTAATTTGCGGGACGTATTTTTCTTAAATCGTACAACTGTGATTTTTTAAATCGTACCAGTACAAATGCTCGTTAGCCATACCACACATACTAAGAATTTAAAAGCATTGGAACTAAAAAGCCAGAATGGAGTTATTCTGTTGCAAGTCTCCACTTGACGAGGGACTGTTTGACTGATTGAATGTGTGACTAATAGACGTATTGCCCCTTTAAAAGTTTCTAATTGCATTTAATTGTTATAATAGAATTTTGTATTTTTTGTATAATAATCCTAAAGTAAACTCAAAATACAATTTTTCCTATCTAACTTAAATTCAATAAATAATATATATATAAAATATTTTTATAAAATAACGTTTTTCTCATGGACTAAAATGAATAAAATAATTTTTCTATAAGCCTGACAAAGTTTTTATGAGTGAATTGCTTCATATTCAACTAAAGACGTTGGGCGCATTTAGTTTATTTATTTAAATGAATAATCAAGTCAAATTTTTGCATAAGTGTTTTGTAAGTATGTATATAAATTATAGTTCTATAAAGGAATTTAATTGCATAGAAATAAAATAGAAAGCAAATGAAAACTAAAAGCGCCCAACGTTTTTAGTTGAATATGAAGCAATTCATCCATAAACTTTGTCAGGCTTATAGAAAAATTATTTTACTATTTTTAGTCCATGTGAATGATATAAAAAAGGATCTTTCTTCTATGCCATTTGAGGGGAAAGCTACCCCTACTAGACCTGATTAATAAGAATTCATCATTAATTTTAATGCTATAAAATTTTTTAATTACTTTCAAAATGAAAATCTAATCTGAGATCAATATTTTTGCTTCAGAATCCGTTGAAAAAAAATTAATCGGGGCAATACAAAATGAGTTAGTTATTTGCAAATAGAATAAAATATAAAAAATGATTATAATTAAGTAAATGTTATTATTGAATTAATGTTTTTAAAATATAATAATTACAGACAGATAGACATACATGAAGCGAAGTTGATAAAAACGTTATAAGGAACGATTTTGAAAACCGGTTGGTATCTATATTACTTTTGCATGATCTTAAAAATGTCTCCATATATCGATGAATAATCAAAAGTTCCTATTAAATATAGCACTTCGAAAGTTAACAAATATAATAATCTTTGTTTAAATTCTTATTCTCGAATGTTAACACCTTTTGAAATTAAGTGGTAAGCATAAGGCAACCCTTCCCAAGTGACTTTCCATTATATTAAATTTTATCATTATTTTGTGATATTTATTTAAATATCTTGTAAGATTTCAATAACGACTGAATTAGAATAATAGGATGGTGATATCCATATACCTATATCTATAGTTATGTACAAACGGAAATAAAAAGCAAAGAAGAGTGAGAAAGGAGGGATTATTGTAAAAAAGAAATAAATGGCTTGAAAAATTCTTGTTAGGGAAAGTTGGCAAATGTTCCAGTCGATATCCTTGTGCTCAGTGTCTGGAAACCAGGAGTCTCGCCATCATGTTCATTCTAAGAGGGGAGAGGAAAGAGTGAAGGTGAGAAGGAGCCCGAACTTGTCAGTAACATGACATTCACTTCCCAAAAACAGTTGGCCTCTGACAGATGAAAAACTGTCAAACAGATCAATTTCTCTCCTAGACGATTTTCCATCAATTTGTATGGATTTCATTTAAATAATTAGAACTATTACTAAGTATATATTTAATTAAATTGGTTTTATCTATATACTTCATTAAATAATTATCACTTAAAATCAAATTTATTTAATAATTCTTTAGATATTCATTTTTATACCTCCATAATCTGTTATATTTTATCTTATTATAGTAACAAAAATTGTATATATTTATATTTGTATATATATATATATTTGAGATATTAAACCGCTCTAAGGATTTTTTATGAAATTCACACCATAGATAATATTTATAAAGAAAAATGAATCTGTATTGGTTTCAGCCTCAGGAAAAATAAACTTTATTATTATTTTCTTAATTTAAAATAGTAAATTTAAGTGGGGTCACTATGTCATCCATATTGAAATTTGCTTCCCGCATTTTTTAAATTGATATTGTATTAATATTTATTTATATTTAAATTTTTTATTTAATTTAGAAATAAAATTAAAAATATTTATTTTAATAAAATTACGAAATATATTTATCATTCCCCCACACAAAAAAAATATATATATATATATATTTATGAAGTTAGCAACATATAAAGGAAGGAATTTCAAATAAATTGTTGAATAAATTTGATCTAATAATAATAAATAAATTATATTATATTAATTAAAATGTTTTTTAGAATGATATTTGATTATTATAAATAAAAAGAAAAAATATAAGCTCCTTTCTTAATTAAAATATAGACAAGTACAGATGTCAAAATAATTTCAGAATTTATATTATTACCAGTAGTAATCCTTGGTCGAAGTGCTACTTTGAAAAATATAAAATTGAAGCCATGTAATTATAACAACATATATATTTATATATAATATAGGATTAAATATTTTATCAAGTAAATTTGAATATATTTTTCATCTTGAAATGAAAATCAAGTTATTTAATTAATTTGTACCAATTTAGTAAACAAAATTTTGATGGGTCATTTTAATTTTTTTAAAGTTTATAATAATAAATTGTATAAATTTGATAAAGGGTCGAGCGATAACTCGGTATTCCAGGTACTTATAATAATAATTAATATAATAATAAAAATTTGCAGAAAATAAATGAAATGTGATATGTAATTCATAGGAATCAGCGTGTTTTAATATGAAATGAATGACCTTTTGTTTTTTCGGGATGATGCCACGACTGACAATGAAGATTTTTAATATTTGTTAAGATTTTCCATTCACCTGGAAAATAAATTTCAATCCTGTTGCTATTTATACAATATGAGTATATATAATTAAGTTGTCTACCAAGTAATGTGTGTTTATCTTAATTGCTCACTGTGCATTATCGAATCTTGGGGTTTATCACTCCGGTTTACGAAAATATTAGTAGGAGAAGATAACACACTGACTAGCCATCATGGCTGCTGTCTGCTTGGGATTCCAGTTTGATTCCAGTTAGTTAACAGATCCTCAATTAAACTCGAGACGAACGCAGCCCCTTTTCTAATTGAATCAACGTTACAGGGATATACAGAGATCCGGAAATATTTATCTGGTTGCGCTGTTTATAATGGAGGTCAGAATTCACAGTCAACTCTCAACAATTTGCTAAATTAGTTTTAGGTTCTTCTCCATACAAGACATTAACATTCTAGTGAAGAAAATAAAAAAAAATCTGGAGTGTCTCCACTCGAATATCTCGCAAATTTGAATTGGATTAATTAACACATATATTATATTTAAATTAAATTTATTAATTATAAATTAAAATTAATAAATATAATTTATTAAACCAGCGCGTGTTTGTCTCTTTGTTGATAGTACCATGTCACGTGCTGGCGCGTGATTCGCAGTGTTAAAAAATTAATTCCGGTACTTTCAGTGATTCAATCAAGCTGAAATTCTATATATAGCAGTTTTAGACAATATTTTATATAAAATGAAAACATGGTAGGTAATGACCCTCTTCCGGATGAGCTACATTTCTCAAAAATTGATAGAAAACTACGATAGAAACTATGAATAATACCCGAGTAGTAAATTTTATTATTCTAGTTCAAACCGTATTTGCGTAATCTTGTCTACAGACACACACACACACACAGACATTTTTCGAACCCTAATGAAAATGACTCAGGGACCTTCAAAACGTATAAAACCATTAAAATCTCGACATCGAAAATTTTCATGATCGCAATACTATGTATCTCTGGCGGGTTAGTAAAAATGGGACACAAAAATAGTTAATAATATCAAAAATATATATTGATCGATTTATTATTTTAAAAGGTAATGTATTACAATTACAAATTAATATTATTTTAAAATGATTATAAATTTTAAGAAAGTATGTAACTAATAATAATTACAAGAGTTTTCTCTTGATATCCAATTTGTTTTTCGAAGAAAATTTGAATAATTAATCTGATTATCATAATATTATTTATTTTAGCATAGAGTGAATAAAAAAAAATAACAATATATAGATCGCTGTTATTAAATATTAATTATTTCTTTCGTTAATGATTTACTTCAAAATAATTATTTTATAACAAACATCTTGATAGATATAATTAAATTCGTTGGCTATATAAAACGCTATTTTAAATCAACTTATTGTAATAGCACGCATACGATTTTTCGTTAAATTATTGAAAGCCATTAGAACGAATGGAGGGTAATTTTGCCACCCCATCGGATCTTTCATTTAATTAAGGGTCATTTTTAAAGAATCGATCAGTATTTACAAAAGAAACCACCAGAAATGAGAAAAAGTTAAATGTGAAGACAGTCTATTAAAAACAAGCAATATGAAAAGAGAATTTTTAAAAATCAATTTCTACTTATAAAACTTTTAAGTATTAAAAATTATTTGAAAATCAGATACATACAAATATTTTATACTTCGAAGAGATTCGATATGAAGGCATGAAGTTTCTAAAACGAGGCTTAGCCAACGAACTTAGCCATTCCAAGACAGCATATCCTGCTAAATATCCTATATAAGATAAATTTTTCTCCCATATAAAACTGTAATAAAATTAATTAATTAAATTTAATTAATGAATTAATATTTGAAAAAAACTGTATTAACATCAAGTGTCATCATATTTGAACAGGCATGGATGAATAAAAGGTATTTTATGAAAATTTGTAAAAAAGAAATATATAAATAGGAAGTCTGTTAAAAAAAGGTAAATTTGAATTTTCGCGGGCTGTGTACATTCGATTATCGAAATTTTTTTTTATTATGTTGGTACACATATGTTTCTAATATGTTAACATTATCAGCCATTTTGGATTAGTAGTTTGCTTTTGACAACTGAAAAAGTTAGTCACGTTTTTGTGTGTTCTTTGAATTTTTACTTAAAAAAAAAATTGATCAAAAAATCTGTATTAAATTTTGAGTTAAAACTGGAATAAAGTGCTCCAACGCATTTAAAATGTTGACTGTAGCACATTCGGCAAGTCTACTTTGTCTCAAAAAAATGTTTATAAGTGATACAAGAAAGAAGCGCTGACATAAGTGCATTATACCTGAAGGGAATTACTTTGAAGGGGACACAAAATGGATATTGATGAATAAATAAATACTTTTAGTAAAATAATTAAAAATTAATCTTTTCTTTTGAACAAACCTCGTCTAGAGAGAGAGAATGTGAACTAATAGTAGGAATTGAACAAAGCCAAATAAAAATAGTGCCAAATATTTAAATGTAGAAATAAAAAAGAAATTAATTTATAAGAGTATTTATCAACTATTTAAAAATTGGAAAATTTAAAATTAAAAATTGTTTGTAAAGAAAACAATTAGAAAAAGACAGGTGAGTAAAGGGGAGGCAGACATTATATATAGACAAGAGAATTTGAACAAAAATTTTCTAGTTCGGTAAATAACCGTATAATCAAAACAATAATAAAATTTATCTTAATTATTTTTTTATTGAAATAGGAAAAAAATTAAATTATCTTATTCAATGAATAGGAATACAGAAATTAGAACAATCAAATGTGTAATTAAATTCCTCCTGATAATTTAATTAATATTTTGTGATGGGATATTCGATGGATGGTAGTCTCATTTCGTGTGATTCAATGAAATATCGAAGCGTATTTGTGGTCTGGAAGCACGCAACAAATGTTGACACATGCTGATAAACATGGTAGGGGCAAGGGGGGAAAAACCCCTCAAGCATCCACGACGGTCCAATCAAACATCCAATCAATAGAGACTCAGGGGACTTACGAAATTTACTCGGAAATAGACAAAGATCTTGACAAACAATTCGGATCTTTATTGGTTTCAGTCAAATACCACCCTTAAAATTAAAAAAATATTTTTTGAAATCATGGATAAGATATATATATAAAGGAACGTGTCAAGACAAAACTGCGCCTTAGGCCATGCACAGAATGAGCGCCTGCCATCTTGTCAACTTTTACTAGAATTGCTTAAATTGCTGGATTTGGCGCCCACTAAAATATGGCGCCCGGAGCGGCCGCCTCCCTTTTCCCACCCCTAACACGGCCATGTATATATTTATATATACGTATATATTTATAAATGATGTTTAATGTTAGTAATTTTAATTTTGATTAAAATAAATTATTGAAAAATTTTAAACCAGTTTCATTTTTAAGACAATATTCTTTGACATATTTGGCAACTAAGCAAGAAAAGTACTGTCGCCATCAAGAAAGCATTGAAAGCTTGAGAGTGTTAAGGGGTTTTACGACCAATTTTCTTTCTTTCTCTCGGGATAACCTTTTATTTTATATGATTGCTGCTGGCCTTGTGTACATTAAACTCTTAATAAGAAAATAGAAAAAAAAAATATATTTTTATAAGGATATTAATTGTTATTTTATGAAGATGAGAAATAGCAATTGCCATGTTTAGTTAAGTACTTTTGATAATCCATTAAAAGAAACAAACAAAAAACAATATTTTGGATTGAAGATATCTATATTTATGTAATTCTTTTTTTTAAACTGCCATTTAAAAATGCCATTTACTTTTAAATACAATTCTAGTAAATAACACTTAAGAAATAATAAAACCATATTAAATGCAACTTTCTATTAAACAAATAATAGATGTATTTATTCAAATCATTCTAATATTAAATTAATCTATCAATCAGTGTCAGCAAACTTATTCCTCCAACCACCCCTATCATAAATTAGCTGGAGTGTCTCCACTCGACTATCTCGCAATTTGAATTGGATTAAATAACATAATATATTATATTTAAATTAAATTTAATTAATTATAAATTATAAATAATAAATATTAAACCAGCGCATGTTTGACTTTTTATTGATGGCACCATGGCACGTGTTGGCGCGTGAGATTTGCAGTGTTAAAAAATTAATTCTGGTACTTTCAGCAATTCAATCAAGCTGAAATTCTATATATAGCAATTTTATACAATTATTAATCATGGGAAAAATTATCAAACATATATTTTTATTTTTACGGTCACTTTAGAGGAAAAAATATCAAAACGTTGTGGGTAATGACCCTCTTCCGGTTGAGCTACATTTCTCAAAAGTTGATAGAAAACTATGAATTTTGAATAATGTCCATGTACCAAATTTCATCATTCTAGCTTAAACCGTTTTTGAGTAATCTTGTCTACATACATACACACACACATACACACACACACACACAGACATTTTTCTCAACCTTAGTGAAAATGATTCAGGAACCTTCAAAACGTATAAAAACATCAAAATCTCAACATCGAAAATTTTCATGATCGCAATACTATCTCTGGCGAGATAGTAACAAGCCCAATCCAATTTTTAATTTTTACTCAATTACCTTATGTGTATTGTGAGCAAACCACATCCTTGGAGTCTTTTCTTATCCAGTCGATAAACGTGTCTCGTCCATTTTATAATACTAATTTTGGTTGAAGATGTATAGAGAGTAATAACGTTAAACAATCTTATTAATTATCATTATCAAGAGATTTAATCTTTTTTTTTCCCATAAATTCAAATATCATTAAATATTCTCGTCCTTTAAAGTCATGAACTTCTCAAATCCACATAAAAAAAATAGCTGTATTATATAGTTAAGAACATAAATTTTGTAATTCTTTCAAAATAATTTTAATTTAAATTACCTTTAATTTAATTTTATTTAAAGCATATCTGACTTTCTTTTTATACACCGCAGACACGAAATATATATCGAAAACTCTCCTGTTCTTCGTCATCTTTTATATATAAACGTGGTTAAACTACGAAAATAAAATATATAAATCACGTGGGGTAGCAATATTATATAGTTAAGGACATAAATTTTAATATTCTTCCAAAATAATTTTAATTTAAATTACCTTTAATTTAATTTTATTTACCGCATAACAGACAATAATCTTATATATATTTATTTGTATATATACCCCACTGACACGAAATATAGTTTGAAAAATCTCATATTCTTCGTCATCTTTTATATAAATGTGGTTAAACTACGGAATTAAAAAAATAATTTATTAGAAATTGATTAGTATTTATTTTTCACTCGATGTTGATCTTCAAGTAATGAAATCTTCTTCCTGGAAGAACATAAACTAAAATGAAATCATAATTTTATAAAATATATTAATTTAAGTGTTCTACTCACCTTTTATATATATATATAAATCCCAATCGATTAAATTGAAATGTATGTAGTAAATGACGTTAATTGATATAACTTAAATATTTTATTTCTTGCCAATGCATTGACTATTTCTTGGCGTCAGCAAACGCATTCCTCCAACTGTCCCTATCCTAAACCACCACCATACAATTTCTATTTTTTCCCTCAATTCTGAGTAATTTTCTAAAAATAAGTGAATTTTTATATTTCAGTAATTGTTTTAAAATAAATGATCTATTTAAATCAAATGAAAAAGTTGATTGTTTTTTTCAATGTGCAACTAATTAACTAAAATGAAATCATTTTTTATAGATTATATTAATTTAAGTATTCTATATATATAAATCCCATTCATTTCTATTGAGATGTGAGTAGTAGTTGAGGTTCATTGGTAAAATTTTAATGTTGATGTGAAGTAATGAAATCTTCTTCCTGGAAGAACATAAACTAAAATGAAATCATAATTTGATAGATTATATTAATTTAAGTATTCTACTCACCTTTTATATTTAGAAAATATATATATATATATATATATATATATAAATCACATTTAATTCTATTGAGATGAGTGTAGTAAAGGAGGTTCATTGATAAAACTTCAATATTTCATTTTCTGTCAATACATTTCTTGGAATCAGCAAACCCATTCCTCCAACCATCCCTATCCTGGAACAACCACCATACAATTTTTATTTTTTTCTCAATGCTGAATTAATGTCTAAAAAATGAATTAATTATATTCCAGTAATTGTTATAAGATAAATGATTCTTTTTTAATCGAATGAAAAATTCAATTGTTGATTTTTCAATATGCAATTAAGGACTGAATGGTAACACTAATACTAAAAATAATTAACTATATAATACTTTTATATATATTTTAAAGATTGAAATTGTAATTGAAATATGCCATTAATAAACTAAAATTATATAAAAGCGTTTTTCCACTTCCCCTTTCTAAAAAAGTAAATTGATTGGTTTATTTTTTTAATTCAATGAATTTCAATCACTTTTGAAATGTATAAGTAACATATATTTGGCCTAGGTTCATACATTTTCTTTCCCCTTATACTATCTATCGATATCTTATCGATATTTTTATAGCAATTTATTTTGAAGTGGGGAGGTTTCGCGTGTCTAGTTGGCATAATTCGCTCACTCATTTTTTTCCCCAATTGGAGGTTTCGCTCGTTTCGGGTCCCATTGACAGATGCATGTTAAGCGAAACGGGAACACGAATCGTGATCTCACCTTTCCAACTTTTGACATCAATAAATAAGTAGTCAGTCTCTTTTTGACAGCAAAGAAATGAGCCCACCCACCTCAATCTTGTGCAACTAACCAACAAAACAACCCCTTATCTCACCCCACCTGGCCCTATCAATGATTGGTCTTGACGTCTTGATCTATTTTTTTTTTCTTTTTGATTGGGTGGTGAGAAGGTCTTAAGTGAAATTTTCATAAATTGAACCAAATGGTGAGATTTTAAATTCAACACTCTGCCTAGAAAATTAAAGTTTCAAGTAAATATAATATATTACATCCTAATTTATTTTAATAATCACAAAGGATAATAATCCTTTATCATAAAACATAATTTCATTGTCTCACTAAAAATTTAATTAATTTAAGAAAAAAAAAAAAAAAAGAATAATAATAATAATAAAAAATACAAACAGTTAGAAATGTTGGGCAAACGACACTAGAAATATTAAATAAACTTAATCTAGAAATTTACATATAGAAGATATTTCTCTGAAATGAGTACGTAACTTTTTGTTGTGGTCGAGTAATATTTTCTTTTGACTTATTTTTTCAGGAATTAATGAAATGTTAGAAATACAAAAAAATAACAAATTAAATATGTTAAAATGAATAATTTTTTTCCAATTCCTACTATTTATTCTCACTCTCCATATATATATATATATATATATATATATACAAGGTTTGTTCAAAAGAAAAGTTGAATTTTTAATTATTTCGAAAAGTATTTATTTATTCATCAATATCCATTTTGTCCCCTTCAAAGTAATTCCACTCAGATATATTACACTTATGCCAGCGTTTCTTAAAATCGTTGAAGCACTTTTGAAATGCGCTTTACGGTATGGCCATCACCTCGTTTTTCGATCCCGACTTTATCTCATCCATTGTGGCAAAACGCTTTCCTTTCATCGGTCTCTTCAATTTTGGGAATAGGAAAAAGTCGCAGGGAGCCATATCTGGTGAATACGGTGGTTGAGGCATGATTACGGTGTTGTTTTTGGCCAAAAAATCACGAACAAGCAATAATGTGTGCATTATCGTAATGCAGAATCAATGATTGGTTATTCCACAATTCCGATCGTAGGAACTGTATTGCTTCACGACAAACGTTGCATAACTTCCTTGTGGTATTTTGTTTTAAGTAAAAAATGGAAGTAAACACAAAACGTGACTAACTTTTTCAGTAGTCAAAAGCAAACTACTAACCCAAAATGGCTGATCACTGCAAATCTCACGCGCCAACACGTGACGTGGTGCCATCAACAAAGAGCCAAACATGCGCCGGTTTAATAAATATTATTTATTAATTTTAATTTATAATTTAATTAATTTAATTTAATTTAAAATACTTTAGGTTGAGTTTTAGCAGTTTTAATTGGCAGAATTAATTTTTTATTATATAACTTGTTAAAATTAAACAACAACATTTATGAATATTTTTTTTTCATTTTTTTTTAATCAAATGCGTATAGAATTCGAATGAATAAATTGAAAAACATAATTAGCCTTATTCGAAAAATTTTAATTCTTATATTATTTATAGATTTAATAATAGAATCAATTATGTATACTAAAATTATACTTAAAAATTATTATATAAAACAAAATTTAAAAAAATTTTTAATTAAACACTTGGCGAAGTTCAAAATTTATTGATATCAATATTTGCTTGATACGTATTTCTGTTGTTTCACCATAATCAGCAGATTTATTCTTCTGAACTGAGTGGTTGATTTATTAAAAATTATGCTTATTAAGTTTAATTTTTTAGTTTATATAAATTATAATACTATACTTAACTTAACAGCATAACATTTAGTTTGTTTTTTATTAAAAAATTATTTGTTAAATGGGATTATTGTAAATTTTAAAAAATTAATTAAAACCCTTTTTTTATTATTAATTAAATTGAAAATGGAATTGTCGGAAATTTGTACTATTATCAAGTATAATTTTTCACATCAGTATTGAACTTTAATGATGACTTTACCAGGTAACAGATGATAACAAATTTAGTTATGAATAAGCTGGAGAGTCTCCACTCGACTATCTCGCAATTTGCATTGGATTAAATAACATAATATATTATATTTAAATTAAATTTAATTAATTATAAATTATAAATTAAAATTAATAAATCATATTCATTAAACCAGCGCATGTTTGACTCTTTGTTGATGGCCCCACGTCACTTGTTGGCGCGTGATTTGCAGAGTTAAAAAATTAATTCCGGTACTTTCAGCGATTCAATCAAGCTGAATTTCTATATATAGCAGTTTTATACAATTTCTAATCATGTGAAAAGTGATAAAACATTAATCTTTATTTTTACGGTCACTTTAGAGGAAAAAAAATGAAAACGTGGTAGGTAATGACCCTTTTCCGGTTGAGCTACATTTCTCAAAAGTTGATAGAAAAATACGAATTTTGAGTAATGCCCGTGTACTAAATTTAATTATTCTAGCTCAAACCGTTTTTGCGTAATCTTGTCTACATACACATATACACACACACACACACACAGACATTTTTCTCAACCTTAGTGAAAATGATTCAGGAATCTTCAAAACGTATAAAAACATCAAAATCTCAACATCGAAAATTTTCGTGATCTCTAGCGAGATGGTAAAAAAAAGAGGAGTTGCCCAAAATCAAAAGTCCATAATGAGTAAACGTCACTTTTTACTAAGACCGGCCTCAGGAATGAATAAAAAAAAAATTATTATATAGGTGACTTCTAGAAAAAATTGAGAGTTGAGTAGGGTGGGGGATATGCAACTAACGCCTCACTACCTGCACAATCTATCATCAGTTTTTCAATGTATTTAGTAAGAAAATATTAAGGTTTTTTCAACTACCAATTGGCTATTTGATCATGGCGTTTGATCAACCGTATATTTAAAAGTTATCAGCTAAATTTTCCTCTTCAAATTCAAAGTTGTTTTATATGTTATATATATATATATTGAGAGAAATATGTTTGTTATATTTATTATTATTTTAAGAGAAAAACAAATAAATGAATATAAAATTCCCAATAAAATATACGATAAATTTAAGTTTATTTTATTTTTCAATAGAAATACAACATTTGATTGATTTTCCAAGTTCAGTTGATTGAAAAATAACAAATATATCATATTGGTTTGTGGAATGTATATTAAATTAGTATTTAAATAGAAATTACTCTAAATTTATATAATTAAATAAAATAATAATAATAAATATATGTGTTATATATATATATATATTCAAAATAAGGAAACTACTTGATAAAAAGTAGCGCCTACTTTCAAGAAAATCAAGATAAAGATTGAGAGAACCCGGTCTATTGATCATAGAACACCTTTACCTTGATAAAGCGGCAACCCACTTGATAGGCGATGTTTAAAAGTAGGAGTTTTTACCGACCGACGATAGTAAGGGAGGTATTGTTTTCACACCAAATTTCACATGTGGAGATTTTTACATATCTCCACGAATCATGCATTTTGCAGAAAAAAGTATTTTTAGCATGATGTCTGTCCGCCTGTTCGTTAGTCCGTATAGATCAGGGATGAGCAACCCGCGGCCCGCGGGCCGCATGCGGCCCTTTAAATGTTTTTCTGCGGCCCGCCGAGCATTTCTAAAATAGAATTTTATTATTCGTCTCGATTATTTATAAACAATATTATAATGTTTAATAGAATATATATAAAGCTTTGTAAATTATTAGTAAGTGCGGCCCGCCAAAAAATTTTAAAATTTAAATTGGCCCGTGGGTTAAAAAGGTTGCTCACCCCTGGTATAGATGAACGGCTCAACGGCTTGTGATAAAATTTGGTATATTTATTTAATGCATCATTAACATGAATTCATCAACTTTTGGTGTATATCTAGAAATTGGAAGTGGTAATATTACCGACCGACGATAGGAAGGGAAGGATTATTTTCACGCCAAATTACATATGAGCAGATTTTTTACATATCTCCACGAATCATGTGTTTTCGTATTGACGTGTATAGCTTGAACGACTGAACGGATTTTTATTAAATTTGGTATATTTACTTAATGCATCAGTAACATGAATTCCTCAACTTTTGGTGTATATTCGGAAACCGGAAGTGGTAGTTTACAAAGTATTAATTTTATATTCATTGTCGGAAATTTTTCACTTAAAATATAGTAGTAATTGAGTAATTAAACTAAAAGTAAAAACCAAGATAATATAATTAAGTTCTTTTAATTCAAGTTTAAAAATATTTTTTTTTATAATTTATATATATATATATATATATTATGTTGTTTGGAAATTAATTAATTTGAAATCGTCGGTCGGTTCTGTGCCTGGCCACAGCTCATATTTTAATATATTTATATACGATGCATGATGTATTTTGTCACATCTTTCAAATTTAAATTAAGTGGAATATTTAATTATACTTATTAATTATTTAATTATTTTAATTATTTTTTATTTTTAATTTTATTTAAATTAAACTTAAGATCTTCCCCTTTCCTCCCCCTCATAAATAAGCAGAGAATGTTTTCTTTTCCTTGTTTTGGTTTTTTTTTTTTTTTTTTCTAAAAGTTTCTTCAATTCTATTAAAATCGTTAATTAAATTTCATTGATAAGAAAGAGCGGCGAACGAGTAAGTAGTATGTTAATGGATTACTTATAACATACCTTCACGTAGAAACAAGTAAAATTTACACAAATAAACACGTTGGTTTTCTTTCAGAAATTCCATCTTTCAACTTTCCTTAATTAATATTTATCCAAGTGCAAGATAATTCGATTTAATCGGAGAGAGATATTCATTAAACCAATATTCTAAAATATGCCCTAGAAAATTTAATATGATTAAGAAAATTTACTAATCTACTTTGACGTAGTTGAACTACGTCTAAAGATCTTTTTTTTTTTTTTTGTATTGTGGTTAATTTCGATTTTTTGTTTTTAGTCTTAATGTTCAAAATATAAATTGATCATGCTTTTATTGATTTATATTTACCAAATCAACAAAATAAAAAAAGAATCTTCTTAAATATTTGTGTATTATAATTATTTAATTAAAAAATAATCAAGGACCAATTATTAAAAAAAAAAGCTTTTTATGATTAATCATTAATCGACAAAAAGCGAATTACTAGTAAAAACATATACTTATTGGTAAAAGAAATGGAAATGATTGATTGATCGTTGGTAATATTCTAAATAGATAAAGGAAACAGTTTGGGACAAAGTAATTTGTCATTCAACGAAATAGATCTATTTTCATAAAATTTTCAATTCTGAAAAAAATCGGATTGTTTTTTTTTTTTTTCTATTTTTAATTTATTTATTTTTGTTTTTCTCTATGAATCCAATCTCGTTTTTGACTTGGTTTCAACTAGTTAGATTATGCATAAAAAAAGAAAATCTGCATTTGTACCCATTCCGCACCCTCTCCTCCTACAATGGGATACTTCTGAAGTAACATCTCTATGAATATATTCACTTAATATCTATTTTTTTTTTTTTTTGTAATTTATATGTTAATCTTTTAATAAGCATCCAGTCATTTGATGATTCCTTCATTTTCTTTATGCCTTCCAGCTTGAATGAACACTGCATTAAAGAAAATATTAGATTTTTAGATTCTAATGTAATTTATTACATCAACTACATTCATCCAACTAACTCTATCTTAAGTCACCCCTCCATCCAATTCCTATTTATTCCCACAATTTCATTATTTAACTTTATACGAGGGCAGGTCAATAAGTCCGTGACTTTTTGAATTCCATAAATGAAATGACAACAATGGTCCTGTCAGCTGGCAACTATCAGCTGACTCCTGTCGAAATTTGAACCAGTTGGGTCTTTTAGCTTTTGTTTAACAATAATTAATAGCAGACTAGCTTGTGATTGGAGAAGAAAATAGAAAAAGTGAATTTCCATGAAAATTTATGAATTGGGATACGAAATGCTCACTCATCCGCCCTATTATCCGGATATAGCCCCGAGTGACTATTTCTTGTTTTGAAACTTGAAGAAATGGCTCGGCGGAAAGCGATTGGACTTTTATAAGGGTTAAAAGTTGGGGAAACGTTGGATGAAGTGTATAGAGCTCAAAAGAGACTACGTTGAAAAATAAAATAATTTTTTATTCAAAAAACTGAGTTTTCATAAAGTCACGGACACATTGACTACAGTCTACAGAGTAGACTATACGAGGGCAGACTATACAGAGACCTTGGTTTATCCACCAGTCCTTGCACGAACCCATTTCCCTTTAGCCTTTCTTCACCTATTCGGGCCACGATCATTGTAACCTTTTTGATTTTATGACATTAATATATATATATTTTTTTCTTAATTAAAAAATATAAAATTAATTCTAGTAAATTTCATCTTCAAAAGAAAAAGTAATTAACATAAAAAGAACGAGGAGAATTAAATAATTTAAATAAAAATAAATTCCCAGTAAAATATTTATTTTAAAACATTTATAATTTTTCCCTCCAATGGACATAAAGAGACACACAGAAAATAATATTTATAAACTGAAGGTCCTTAAAATGTATATTTCCATTGAAACCTTGTACACTAATTTTTCCGTTGAAAATATCAATTTTATTTCCTTTCGTATAGCTACCATGAAAGCCGTATAGAATATATGTATACGTAAATGAAAATAAAATCAGAACGCTCCCTATTTATTTCAATTGGCCGTCTTCATTCACCCATTCTTATCTAACCTTTATTCATGAAGTCATCTAAATGTAGAAAAGTTTTTTTATTAAGTGAAATCTCTTCAATGTTTACAAAAAGTAAAATTTTTTTTTTTCATTTTGACTAGGAAAGACTATTTTTTATTGAATCCTTTCATTAAATTAATCATAAAAGTTTTGATTAGACTTTCTTCTGTTGATCGTTAGAAATTTACTGCAAATTTATTTTATATTTTTTTTTCTTCCTTATACGCTTTTAAATTATCATAATGATGTTTAAGGAATGAATTGAATTTTTGTCAGGCTTAAATTAAAAATAAAATTTGATTTAGGTATATATATATATAATATTATATTTGTTCGTTTAGGTTTCCGTGAAAGTTTTTATTATAAGAAATTATTTCCGCGTTATTTTAATGTTTAATTTTAAGGTTTGGGTCTTGACGTTTCGGCGCCAATTTTCGTGCCATTTTCAAAGCAGTATATTTAGGAGGGATTTTTTTTAGGATTCCGGTTTTTTGTCTGTGTGATTAAGAGACGATGTTGGGATTTTGGGTTGAATGGATGCGAGATTTTGGACTTACTGTGTTCCGAAACTTCAAAGAATCATTGGCACTAACACTATCATTGACACACGTCTACTCCTGACGACGAGAAATTCTTTCTTTATATTTTATATATATATATATATATATATATTGCAATCTCCAGGTTTTGCTAGCCGTTCCTGGTGAGTTGACATTCACACAACCCTGATTATATGTATATCAAACATAAAATATGCTTAAGAAAAAAAAATAAGAAAAAAAATAAAATATAATTAAGTAAAATTGTAATAATGTATCAATAAATGGTCGCAAAAAAACAATTTAAATTTGTAAATATTGTAAGTTACATCTTTTGTATGTCCTGATAAATATATATCAACTATTGTAAAAATTTTGGCTAATAAATTGAAAAATTGAAATGGAAGCTGTCTCACATTCTCGTGGTCCCGGGTTCAAGTCCCGGATCTGGCAAAGGAATATCTCTAGCTGGGGTCTATGGGACGGAGTCAACCCAGGCTCCGGGATCAACATTGGGAAAGCTACTTGATAGCGCCTCCGATCAACGTAATCAAGGTAAAGTTTGATAGGACCCGTTCTTCTGATCAAAGAAAACCTCATTGATATAACCAACTTGATGGGCGTTGTCCTTGCGTAGGACGTACAAAAGTGAGAGGTTATATATATATATATATACTGATTTATTTATTTAATGTGAATGTAATTTTTATAATGAATTTTATGCTTAACTAATTATAAAAAAATATAAAAATATTGATTGAGTCATATATAAATCAAATATAAAATAGTTAAGTAATGTATAAATTTTCAACAGAAGATAAAAAAAAATATAGACCATCATGTCATTAGTACTGATTTTTTAATTAAAAAAATTCGCTTTTTTTATTTATTCAAAATCTAATTTGTATATTTAAAATTATTGAAATGTTATTATTGTTTTTTTTTAATTTTAATAATTTATTGAAATAAATATTTGAATTATGAAATTTTGTGAACGATGAAAATATGATAAAAATATATTCTCCTCCTCTTCCTCCTTCTCTCTCTCTCTCTTGTTAAATGATTTATTTATTATTTTTTTTTTAATATTTGGGGAATTCTATTTTTATATAAAAAAATAGAGAAAATCAATATGTATATATAAAAATAGAGAGAATAGTAATAATTTACAGGGTGTTTTTAAAAGAATGATGTGTGGTTTCAAAAAATTAATTAACAATCCATTAATTATATATTCATATCTTGGTTAACAACTAGTTTTCTAACAATGAACCAGGTAAGCTTGTCAAGCGGATAACATGTAACGCATTATATAATTGGACAGTGGTTGTTGTTAATGTGTGGCAAAGTTTGTCAAAATAAAATAATTAATAGAATGTCTATTAATTTTTGAGCTCGGTATTATTTTAGAAATATTATATTTATAATTTTGACAAGATCACTTCAGGTGCACAATTTTTTTTTTACGACTTTCGGAAGCAGTAGTACGAACTTAGTTCAATAGTTACCATCCTAATCCAAGTTCATTGTATTACTACCGAGTATTATAGTTGTGTTTTAATTGATAATAATAAAGAATATTACTACATAATAGGTAAAAGATAATATCGTTCAATAATAAAATTGAATATTATTATCTTTCATTTAAAACACGTTCCCGCCGGCATGTACCACCGGTGGCTCATGCCAGCCACATAAAATAAATAGACAAATTATGGAGCCGGCGGGAACGTGTTAAAATTTATCTAATTTTGAGGAAATATGAACAGAATATTTATTTAGTAGACCAAAGGTACTTTATTATAAATACGAGCAAAAACTGATTTCTTGCATACCAATTTCATTGCCAATATTATGCGATCTTGCCTACCAATATATCGATGTAAATATAAACAGTCCTTTTACCTATATATACTCCTATAAACGTATGAAAACTAAACCAATTCTCGAATAAGAATTATAACTAATAATAGAAATTTCCAAAGAAAATAATCATTTTCGTTTAAGAATAAATCTTAAAAATTGATTAAATGCAATTTAAATTAAATATAGTCGACATAATAATTAATTTTATTTTTATCAAATTTTTAAAATTTTAATGAATTTAATATTTAATTATTGGTAATTTTTTTATTTTTTGTTTAATTAAGTTTTAAATTATTTTTTACCGACCGAGGGAGGTATTATTTTCACACCAAATCTCCACGAATCATGCAATTTGTTAACAGAAAAAAGTATTTTTAGTATGATGTCTGTCCGTCCGTATAGACCTGTACAGCTTGAACGGCTCAACTGATTTTGATAAAATTTGGTATATTTAGTTAATGCATCAGTAGCATGAATTCATCAACTTTTGGTGTATTACCGGAAACCTGAAGTGGTAGTTTACAAAGTATTAATTTTATATTCATTGTCCCAAAATATTTCACTTAAAATATAGTAGTAATTAATAATTGAATCATTAAACTAAAAATAAAAACCAAGATAATATAATTTAGTCATTTGAATTCAAGTTTTAAAAATATTTTTTTATACTTTATATATATATATAATGTTGTTTGCAAATTAATTTATTTAAAATCGTCGGTCGGTTCTATGCCTGGTCACAACTCATATTTTGGAGATGCTTTTAACATTTTACCATAAACAAGTGGAAACGTAAAAAAAAAAAATTGAAAAATATTAAAACTCAATATCTAATTTAAAAATATTTAATAAATGTTTAAAGAAATATATGTATATGCATATATATCCTAATTTACTAACTTAAATATGAGAGATAATATATTAAATTTTAGGAAAAATTAGAATACCCGAGAAACTCATTGGTGCTAATAATTTAATGAAAATATCCCTCGAGGAATCAAGTTTAAGATCACCGATACAGAGTCCAAGGAAGCTAAAATATTTACCAGATATATTCAAAATGAAAACCATAGCACTTACTAGATCCGTTCTGGAACATTAAAGAGAAGGTGGACTGGTGGACGTATTAAAGCTCATTGAAAGAAGGCCAATGAAACCATCAACTCAGCAAACATGGATGCACACAAAATCGAGACTATTGTGATCTTGCTTGGATCATGAATCGATTTTGAGGTACGATCAAGACATCAAATTCTCGAAATCTAAAAAATAAAATAATTTTGTATTTATTTATTGATTTTAAACCAGAAGCAGTTAGAAAATGTTATATGTGCCACTCAGAAGCCAAAGCGATTAACTCCACATATAAACAAACTGAGAAAATGAAGCCCAAAATTCACAGTTTGTATTAAATTCAGGGTTAATGATTACAGAAAAATGTATATTGTATTGCAATATTAAGATTATCATGTTCAATATTCACTTCGTATGTTGCAGATTACATTACATTACTAGCAAAATTTTAAAAATTGGAGTTATCGGTTTGGCTTCTGAGTGACTCATATATATATTAATAATATACTTTCCATACCATTTTATATATATCATAACAAGGACTTAACCTCGATTTCTAAAATACAATTTTCATAAATTCTCTACACATAAGTAAAATAAATGTTGAAAACTTAAACATTTACTCAAAATAATGTATTCTCTTGAAATTTTATCTTTTAAATCAAGCGTGCATATAAGAATGTAAACAATTAAATGCTTTCAGAGAATTATCGACTGACCACTCTATTGTCGGTCATTATGGCAGCTACATATAGGTTTACCACGGTCACAAAAGTTGTCATAACACAGCAAATCGGCATAAATGCATATACAAAAATCATTTAAACTTTATTATTAATATAATTATCTGTTTTCAAACGTGCAATCATTTTTATATTGTTTATAGTATCTATTTAGTATTCCAATGAAATTGTTCCGATCTAAAAAAGAAAAAAAAAAAAATTAGATAACATAGGTAGCAAAATTTATGTAGAATTCATTACCTTTGAAAACAACATAATATTATTTTTTTTTAAATGTGCATACATATTAAAAAAAAACAACAATAAAACTTGAAATTATATTATACGACAAAATTTCATTAATTATGAAATTATAAGACGAAATATCAGTTGCAAGAAGAAGACAAAAACTAATTTAAATTTTTTAGTATCAAAGAGGTTAATTATAAAGCGGCATTAAATACAAGAATGGTTGGATTTTATAAGACTTTTGATTATACGAGGGTCATTCAATAAGAAAAGAAGGTTATAGCTCAAAAATCAGTTTATTTCATTCATACAAAATTCAGGTTACTTTTCAACATAGGTTGTAGGCCCCAACCCAACTTTTAAAGCTGATCACTGATCAGCTTAGGAAGCTGCAAGAAAAATGAGACAAGGGCAAAACTGTGGGGGTGATTATGTTGGAAAAATATCCTGAATTTTGTAAGAATGAAATAAATCGTTTTTGAGCTATAGCAAAGGTGGGCAAATACATTTAAACGCGGGCCAAAATGAAATTTTCAAAATGTCTCCCGGGCCGGAGGACCATATTTCGAAAACACCAAATTGGGACATTTGTAAAAAGAATTTACCTATTTTTTAGAGCCATATTGAATGAAAGATGGAAATAAGAGACAAACTTTTTCAATGGATAAAATAAGCAAAAGGGCCGGATCCGGTCCGCGAGCCGGCTTTTGCCCACCCCTGAGCTATAGCAATTTATTTCTTTACTTTATGAATATACCTCGGATTTATTTTTTTTTTTTGATTTTCTTTCGTTGTCTAATCCAAGCAGTGGATATTTTAGAAATTTAATAGACGGTTTTAATTCAATATTAAAGACTTGAATCGTTAGTAAAAATATTCATATCTTGTCTGGATTTTTATAATGTGGATCAACCGACAAAATTGAGACAATTAGAAAGGTAGGAAGGCTTTGTATTAATTGTTTTTTTTTTCAACATCTAATTAAATAATGTAGAGTTGAATTCTGGAAAATATGTTAAACAAACATTATTATCTGTTACATAGAAATGAGAATAGAAAAATAATTCTAACATACCTTCAATTATATAACTAGAAAAAAGAAATAGAAAAGTTAAAAGAATAACTTGATAAATCGTGTCCAAAAGGATTGAAATAATTCCAGTTCTTAAAAATCAGCTGAGGTAAAAGATTCTTTTTTTAACATCCATAAATTATTCCCAGTTGAATCGATAAATTATAAATAAAGCTGTAAACAATATCGATTAAAATATACATTCCTTGTAAATTAGCATGTATTCAATAGGGCCTTTTTCTTTCTTTTCTAAAGAATACATTATTAGAAACCTTCTGAAATATAATCAATTTTCTTTTCTCTAGCGATTTCCGCTTTGAAACGCCTTCCGTTTTCTATTTCGTTTTTATGCTAATTTTTTAGTGTTTCTTTGTGAATGAAATTGCGAAACCCCAGCAGCCTAAAGGATGTCTTGTTTCAAATAACTGCCTAGAAATGCAGAACGACCTTTGAAATATAGCACGAAAAGTGAGGAATTCGATAACCTTAATCCAGATAAGCAGAGCTCCTTGAAGGAAAAACGAGAGATGTATTTATTGTTTCGATATACTTAGATACTTTTTTGATAAGGTGCCGTATAATAAGATGAAATGGAGACTGGCTTTGAAGTAGGAAAATGCTTTATTCTAAGGAAATACCAAGGTAGATTACAATTTAATATTTAGTCTTTATACGTATATTCAACCGAAGAAAAAAAAAATTTTTATTTGATTTGGTGGATTCAAAGGAGAATCGAATTCGAAGTCTTATCTGGATTTTACTTTACGCTGGTGTATGCATTTTAAACTCCTGTATCGCTTGAAATAGAATTTGCATATACTCATACTAGATATCTCCATAGTTAAAATACGAGTTACATTTAAACACACCCTAGTAAATATTTTAAGATATCTTTTATCTCGAGTGAAATCAATTGGGTTAAAATGTTGCATGGATTAATCCAACCGCAAGTTTCAAATTACAATTGCAATTCTATTGTAAACTTTTAGATCCATTTTCATCATAAAAAATCTTTTATTTTTATATTCAACGATGCCTTTAGGTAATCCGATCAGTGAATGGACCTCGACATCCCCTCACCCCACCTTAGCCATTCAGCCGTTCTGTTTGTCAAGTTCATTCGAGGATTTAATAACCCACCAATCGGAAAATAAATAAATATTCTTCTCTACAATGACATATTAATTATTCACTCAATTTACTATTTTTATTTATGTATATACTTTTTTTTTTAAAAAAAAGAAATTAATAATAATAATTAATTTTAATAATAATTATGTATTATACTAAACATTTAAAAATAAATGTTTCTAGGGATAATTTTAAATCGTTAATGAAGATATTTATATATTCCATTCAGAAAAATCAAAAAAACACAATAAGAAAAAAATGTATACCTGGGATGTGTATAATATTTGAATATCACGAATAAATTGATAAATATTATTAAACTATTTCTATTTTGAATATCTTAACATAATTTAATACTGGTCAAAATTTTCAAATCCATATTTCATTATATATATATATATATATATATATATATATACTTGTATAATTGTATAAAACAGGAGCAGTTTTGTGGACCTGTAAATATAAGAAAAAAGTTAAAAAAAAAATAAAACCAACACGATATTCAGTTAATTTCTTAATAAAAATTAAATTATTATATATAAAAATAAAATTATTATATATATAGTAATTAATATATAATTAATATATATATACTAATTGAATAATTTTAAAAGAATTAAGAAAATTATTATTTTGATTACATTTAGAAGAATTAAAAAATAATCAAAGAAAATTTATACCTGCAATGCAGAGTATGTTGAATATAACCAATAAATTGAAATATTATTAAACAATTTATATATATATATATATATATATAAATTAAATATCTTAACATAATTTGTTATTATTCAAAGTATTCATATCCATATTTCAATTAAATATATATGTAATCGTATAAAATAAACAGGAATATGAACTAATTTATTTTGTGGACCTGAAAATAGAAGAAAAGTAAAAAAAACAAGACAAAAACACGATATTCAATTGTTTTCTTAATAAAAATTAAATATATATATATATAATTATTGAATTATATATATTATATAATGTTATATATATAGGGTGTTATATATATAGGGTGACCAAACGTCCCGGTTTTCTGGGATTGTCCCGATTTTAGGTGCTCTGTTCCAGCGTCCCGAAAAATGTCTTCGGGACAGTCTATTGTCCGGGTTTTTAAATAGTTAGGTCCGATAAACGTTTTCTTACAATCAGTTTGGCTATTATTTTCGATTTTTCATTCAATATCCTACTCTCTTACGGTGGCTCAAAATAGACACATGTGATACTTCAAAATTTATTATTTAAATAGAAATTATAATAGTATTAATTTTAGTTATTGATTTTTCAAATACTCACTAATTAAGAGCGTTTCTATGTAAAAAATGGAAATAAATAATGCCAAGGACAGAAGCGATCCCACCGTATTATTAAAAACCACCGTAGCAAAAAAAGGGATATTATTAAAGAAAAAAAATATTTTTTCTAATTCCATCCCTTTTTATTATTATTATTAATAGGAAAATCTTGATTCCACTTGAAAAAATCAAAAGAAAAAAAAAATTATACAAATGTTTATACCTAGATTGTCACTGTAATTATGGAAATAAATTACAATTAGATTAAAATAATATCAAACAATTTATAAATTGAATACTTATCTTGGCAAATAAGCTATTAAACAAATTATAAAATAAAAAAAAATATTTTTCTAATTCTAATGATTATTATTATTAATTATTTAGGCTATTTTACATAATATATTTTTATTTCAATAGGAAATATTTTTAAAACTTTTATGACAGGATTTGAATAAATATTAATAATAAATATTAATTCCAATATACGTATTTATTAATTAATTTGGCACATACTATATATTCTAAATAAACAAAAGTAAAACTCGGCCTATGGGAGAACCGTTGCAAAAGGCACATGCAAATCCTAAACAACTGCAAAATATTTAAAGTTCGACAACAATAACATTCACAGACCCTTAATGGATCGGATTCTAAAATATACTGTGTTGTGTGAATCATGATTTTAAATTAATCCTGTAATGTGAAAATTTATTAACATATTACTTTAAACCATATTACTTTAAAAAAGATAATTTATCATATTAAAAATTGTAAATTAATGTAATATACTATAATATTATATATTAAATTATATATTACTTGATATTAATAATATATTTATATTATTTATTATATCTGTTGGATTAAATTGTATGTCTCATGGGGAGGGGGGGGACAGAGTCTAGTTTCTCCTCTCCTATCCTTGTGTCTCCCCACCTTCACACACACACTTCAACACAAGTTGTGAAACCATCAACATCGAAATATATGCGTTACCCCTTTATCACCGGTGCACCGCCAGGATACAGAAGACAAAACATACTTACACCAAGATCTCACCCTAAAGGTACAGTCCACTGATCCACTATATTCAAATCCTTAAAATTTACCCCTACTTAACCCCAACATTTTTTGGTCCCATCGAGCCGAATATTGGTAGAGAAACAGTACCATTTGAATATAGTATTATAAGTATTAATTGAGTTTTGTGAGTAATTTTGGAATTGTATGTTTTAATTGGGATTTTTTATGTTGAAGTGAAAAAAGAAATAGAATTTTTGTTAGTAAGATATATATATTTTTTTTATATATATATTTATATGGATGTTAAAATAGAGTAATAATTGTTTCGTATATATTTGGAATTTATATATAAATTTATATAAAAGGATTATATCAATTTCATAATATTTAAAATAAAAAGTATTTATATATAAAATAATTTGAATCTTAAAATAGATTTATATTTAGTTGATGTTTAAAATAAATCATATAAATTTACTTAATATTATTTAAAAGAAATTAGATATTTTATTCATGTTTTTAAAAACAAGAGACATAATTTAGAATAGATTTGTTTGTAAGTTTAATTAAAATAAAATTATAATTGTTATTTGTTTGAGTGATTTTACTATTTTAATAAAATAACACATTATTGTTGAAATGTCTGTACCAGAGGACAAATCTACTTATAATTATAAATTATTAAATATGAGAAAGGAGCGGATTTGGCAACGGATTCAATTGTGTTACGATTTAATAACACATTTGCCGGGTAAATCGAAAGATTTTTTAATTCGGGCATCTAAAATAGAACAAAATTATGAAGACATTTCACAAATTATTGATGAAATGTCTCAAATAGAAATAAATCATCCTGAATTGAGTTCGGATTTACAGGGACAATGCGAGACAGTGGATGAAATGTATTTTTCTATCTTACGTGAACAACAATGTTTACAGGTATCCAATATCAAAGCAGAGTCGATCCCTGAGCCAACTAATTCTAAAAAAAAAAGAGTAGCATTGCCTGAAATAAAAATAACGCCCTTTGATGGGAAATTTGCTGAATTTGCTGGATTCATAGCTTTATATAATGCGTTAATCCATGAAGTACCTCATTTATCTAATATTGAAAAATTTTCTTATTTATTGTCAAGTCTTCGAGGATCCCCATTAAAAATGATTCAGAGCATACCCTTTGACCCTAATAATTATGAAATTGCGTATAAAACTTTATGCGGAAATTATACAAATAAAAGAATTATTTCAAATTATTATTTAAATAATATTTTTAATTTAAAATGTGTTAAAATAGAAAAATCCGAACAACTAAAGGAATTTGTTGATAATATGCAAACTAATGTAGCATTATTAAAAGAATTAAAAATAGAAAAATTAGATGAAGTAATATTAGTTTATTGGTATTTGGGCTTATTAGATAAAAAATTAAGAATGTCTTTTGAAAACAGATTTCTGAAAAATGAGGGTGAAGAATTACCATTATTTTCAGACCTTTTATCATTTTTAAAAGATCAGACCTTGATATCTGATCTCGTTAACCCTTTACCCGAGTCAAAAGGTAAATCGGTTCCTATAGAAAAAGATAATTATAAATTTACAAGTAAAAAATCGTTTTTAATGACAGACAAAACAGTGAATTTGTCTCCTTCTTTCAATACGTGTCCCATATGTAAATCCAATCATGTTGTATCTAAGTGTTCTACATTTATAAAAAGTGATTTAACCGAAAGGAATTCGTTCGTGTATAAATTTAAATTATGTTTCGGTTGTTTAGGGTATCATAGAATCGCACAATGTAAGTCAAAGGGAAAATGTCAAATTTGTCATAAACGACATCATACTTTATTACATAAGGATATTAATAATGTTAAAAGGGATTTTAACCAAAACGAAAATTCTAAAATTGCGAGTGAACATAACAATAACGATTTACCTAAAGTTTTATCAAATTTAAGTAATTCTTATATTAACTCAAATAAAAGCTCCGTAACACTCCTCGGTACAGCGAGTGTTCATGTAAAAGACAAATATGGAAAAATGATAAAAGCTCGCGCCCTTGTGGACTCAGGAAGTTCAGTAAATTTTATGACTAATGCTTTAGCTAGTAGATTAGGATTATCAAAAGTTAAATGTAATTTTGATATTGTTGGAGTGGGTGGTATACATCCATTAAAACCTCAAGGTATTATTACTACTAGTATATCTCCATATTTTTCAAATGAAGCATTATTTACTGCGGATTATGTCGTAGTTCCAAAAATTACATCTGCAGTACCTTGTATGAATTTATCTGACCATATACCTGATAATTTATTTAATTTACAATTAAGTGATCCTGAATTTTACAAACCAGGAAAAATTGAAATCTTGTTAGGAGTACAAGCATTTTTAAATATTTCTACTCAAGGTGTACCAATAGCAGGGAACCCAACTGCTGTGCCTACCAAATTAGGTTGGCTAATTATGGGTACTATTAATAATGGCAAATTTAATTCGATACAACAGTCGATGTTAGTAAGTACATCCTTTGAACAGAACGAACATTCTTTAGAAAGTAGTTTAAGGGCATTCTGGGAAAGAGAGGAAGTAGATGCAATTATTCCTCCATCAGAAGAAGATATTTATTGTGAAAATTATTTTAAAGAAATCGTTACAAGAGATAAATCTGGACGATTTCAAGTTAGGTTACCCTTTCGAAATGGAATTAGACCTACATTAGGATCTACTCATCAATTGGCACTTACTAGATTAGGTAAATTAGAAACTAGATTTATACGTGATCCGGAATTTAAAAGGTTATATATGGAAAATATTAATGATTATTTAGTGCAAAATCATATGACAATAGCGCCTGAATCAGTCACGTACCATATGACTCATCATGGTGTTATTAAGGAATCAAATAGCGGTAAAAAAATACGTGTTGTATTTTCACCTAATGAAAAGGATAAAGATTGTCTTAGTTTAAATAGTAGTCTTCTTGCTGGACCTAAGCTTCATAGTGATATAGGTCAAATTCTAACTATTTTTAGAATGTATAAAATTCCTCTAGTCACGGATGTACAACAAATGTATCGAGAAATCCTATTACATCGCGATGATAGCAAGTATCAAAATATTTTATGGAGAGATAAGAATAAAGTAGTTAAATCATTTCAGATAAATAGAGTATGTTTTGGTGTGACTAGTAGCCCTTTTCTTGCTCAAAGAGTTATACAACAATTAGTCACAGAGGAGGGAAATCGATGGCCTATAGCAGCACAAATAGTTAAACAGTCTAGTTTTGTAGATGATATATTAGGGGGAGCAAATACTCTAGAGGAAACAAAGAGATTAAAAAATGAGCTCATAAATTTATTTGCTGCTGGTGGGTTTAAATTGGGAAAATGGGCTAGTTCTCATATCGAGTTACTTCATGATGAGTCAATCCCTTTATATGAGTTACCTTCACATCCCTTACAAACTTGTAAAATATTAGGATTATGGTGGGATCCCAAGAAAGATGCTTTTAAATATAAAATTGATAATGACACATGTCATGAAACTAAAAGGGGCATTTTATCTAAAATTGCTCGAATATATGATATTAATGGATATTTGGCACCCACCACATTTATGATGAAATGTTTGCTTCAACAATTATGGTTAGCTGGAAAAGATTGGGATGAGCCCTTACCTGATGAAATATCTCGATCGTGGAGAACGATTATGGCTGAATGGCCTCAAATGGAAAAGTTACAAATACCACGATGGATATTAGATGATAATATAGAAAGAATTGATTTAATTGGATTTTGTGATGGATCAACATTGGGTATGGGAGCCGTGATATACTTGCGAATTAAGACATTGTCCCACATCAAATGTAATTTACTAAAGGCTAAAACTCGGGTGGCTCCTTTGAGAACATGGACAATACCTAGAATAGAGTTGGGAGCAGCGCACTTACTTTCGCAATTAATAAACACAACTTTACCGTTAACTCCTATTTCTATTGGGTCTATATATTGTTTCACTGATTCTTCTACCGTTCTCAAATGGATAAACACACCTCCATATAAACTGGAAACATTTGTCGCGAATCGTGTTGTTAAAATAACAGAATTATGCCCTTTGGCCAATTGGCAATATGTTCCCAGCAAAGAGAATGCTGCAGATCCTGCTAGTCGGGGTCTAACACCCTCTCAATTATTAGAGAATACAATGTGGTGGTGTGGACCTTCATTTTTATATGAAGATTTTAATCAATGGCCTTCACATGGCCTTCACACATGTAATATTATTGAGTCACAAGAGAATGATGTTGTTAGTAATGTTTGCTCGGTACTAGCAAAAAATTCTCACTTATTAAAAATAATAGAGAAGTATTCATCAATGCTGAAATTACAGAGAATAATAGCCTATGTCATAAGATATATATTAAATTCAAAATTCGGTGTCATGAAAGAAGTAAATTTGCAAAGAAAAGGACCGTTGACTGTTGGCGAATGCCATGATGCCATGGAAATTATTATCAAAGAGGTGCAAAACTTTTATTATAAATCAGAAATATCGAGTTTAAAAAAGAAACACTATTGTGTAGGCTCTCTTCAGTCCTTAACCCCGTTCATATGTAGTGAGGGATTCTTGAGGGTGGGGGGAAGGTTGGACCGTTCGCATTTGCGTGATTATGCAAAACACCCCATCTTAATTCCTAAAACAAGTCATTTGGCTATTTTAATATGTGATCATTATCATAGGATTTCTGGTCATGGTGGAGCGAAATTAGTTCAATCTCTTATTCAAAGATATTATTGGATACCTAGCATTAAACGTTTAATAAAAAATCGAATATATAAATGCATTACGTGTTTTAAATTTAAAGCAAAACCTTTTTCTCCTCAAATGGCAGAATTGCCATCCTATCGGGTTACGCCTCAAAGAGTATTTTCTCATGTAGGAATTGATATAGGAGGCCCTTTCATGTTAAAAACGGGAATCTATAAAACATCTAAATTAGTAAAAGGTTACTTTGCAATTTTTATATGTATGAGTACCAAAGCTTTACATTTAGAATCTATATCAGATTTAAGCACTCCTTGTTTTCTAGCGTGTTTAGATAGGTTTATCGCTCGAAGAGGTATACCCTTACACATATATTCAGACCAAGGTAGAAATTTCAAAGGAGCTGCTAGAGAGTTAAGTGAAATTAATAAATTTTTAGATTCTAATAATGGGTTTATCAGTCAACATTTGTTGAATCAGGAAATTCAATGGCACTTTAATCCTCCTTATTCACCTAATTGGGGTGGTCTCTGGGAAGCTGGAGTCAAATCAGTGAAGGGACACCTCAAGCGAATTGTAGGTGTACAGAGTTTGTCATTAGAGGAGTTTTCTACTGTGTTGGCCAGGATCGAAGCAATTTTAAACTCCCGTCCTCTCTGTCCTGCTTCGAATTCAACTAAGGATGATTTTAGTTGTTTAACACCGGGACATTTCCTTATCGGTGCTCCGTTGCTTGCTAGACCCGAATACAATGTTTTAGACATTGATCTAAATCGGTTGAGTAGATGGCAACTGGTACAAAAAATCACTCAATCATTCTGGAAAGTATGGAGTTCAACTTATCTCCATTCACTAATAAACAGACCTAAATGGTCTAAGTTAGAGATGAGGCCTTTGAATGAAGGAGATTTAGTTTTATATTTTAATCCTGGAACTCTTGTATCACAATGGCCTCTAGGTAGAATCTCACAATTATGTCCTAGTAAAGATTCCATTGTAAGGGTAGTCAAGATAACTACTCCTTCTGGTGAGAGTGTGGTGAGATCCACTCGAAGAGTGGTACCTCTACCAAAAGAATAAAGTTATTTTTTTATATATATTCATAGGAGATTCGTGTCATGAAATGTCTAATTTTAGATATCTCCTATGAATTTGTGTTAAATAAACGATATTTGTTTATTGATATAATAGTTTATAGAGTTTATTTATTTATTTTGTTCAAGATTAGTTTTTAGTTATTTTAGTTTTAAGGATAAATTATCCTTCATTATACATAGTTCAAAATTAGTTTTTTGAAGGTGGGGGGTATGTTGGATTAAATTGTATGTCTCATGGGGAGGGGGGGGACAGAGTCTAGTTTCTCCTCTCCTATCCTTGTGTCTCCCCACCTTCACACACACACTTCAACACAAGTTGTGAAACCATCAACATCGAAATATATGCGTTACCCCTTTATCACCGGTGCACCGCCAGGATACAGAAGACAAAACATACTTACACCAAGATCTCACCCTAAAGGTACAGTCCACTGATCCACTATATTCAAATCCTTAAAATTTACCCCTACTTAACCCCAACAATATCTAATTGACGAAATTTTTAAATTATAAAAAATAATAACTTTTCTGAAATGAAAAAAATCATAATTAGAAGATAAAATTTATTATGAATTTATAATATGAAATAAACTCAATTTATTTAAATAATTTTATAAATAGTATATAATTGGAACATTACAAGTTATAATATATGTAATTTTAAAATTACCTCTACCACTCTACTACAACGCCATCTCATCACACCAATGAAATTCTATTTACTCACTTAACCTCACCTATGACATTATTATTATATTAAGATACATATTATTACATTAAGATATTATAATTATATTAATTCCATCTCTTAATAAATACTTGTAATTTAATTATTCTTTAACAGGTATGATATTTTGTAAATATTGTAATATTATTTTATTGTAAATACTTATTAATAAACAATTCTTTAACAGAATAATAAAATCAAGCAAAATCCAACTTACAAATTAAATTACATCTACTACAGAAGAGGATGGATGATATTGAATTATTTTTCCACATTATAAGGAGAACTGAAGATGATTTCGAATTGGCTGGAATTTCAAAAGATAAAATTTTATGGTGTGTTTTTCCAGATGAATACAAAAACTTAAAACATCACAAAGTGTTGCTTCAAAAGAATACAACTTTATCCGCAAGATCTTCCATCAAACCAATCAATGGATACAGGAAAATTGGTGTGAAATTGGATCAATACTTAAAGAAGGAATATTTTGATGAAGATAATAATCTTTCATTTAAAGGTATGATTTTGGAAGAACTTGATGAAAAGTCAGAGATAGAAAAATTTATTTTAACCGAAAAAATAAAAGAGTTAGAATTAAAACTGTTACAAAATACAAAAATAAATCTATTTGAATTAGAAAAAAAGTTTATTCTTGAAAAATTTAATAAAACCCAGAATCCTGAAGAATGGCTTGAACAATTCGAAAAAGAATGTTCAAGACATAATGTTTATGATGACTCCAATAAGATTGAGCTTCTCCGAATTTTTCTTAGTGGATCTCCAAAAGAATGGTATGGAGTTAATATTAAAACTATTGGATTATCGAATTGGGATTCGTGGAAAAAATCATTTTTTTTTATTTTCAAACAAAAAGGATGGTGTAAGATTAGAGAAGCCCACAATTTTAAATACATCGGAGGCTCACTCATAGACTATGCTTTAAAAAAGGAAAATTTAATTTTAGATATTGATAAATCATCAACAGTTTTATCGAGGATTCATTTAGTAGTATTGGGTCTACCAGTAGACATTCAAAATAAAATAGATAGTGAAGAAACAACATCAATGGAAAATCTTTTTACTCAATTAAGGAAATTGGAAGATTCATACAAAAAAATGACAAAATTTAAAGAATTTGATAAGCCTGACTCGGAAAAAAAGAAAAAAAGTGATAATCTTAGACTCCCTTGCTTTATATGCGAAAAACTAGGATGGCGGGACAGATATCACCCTTCTGATAGGTGCAGAAACAAAAGTAGATTAAATGAAAAGAAATTAGTGAACTTTCAAGAGGATAAAAACGAAGATTTTGCACCTATAAAAATTGAAGTTGAAGATTCAGTTTTAAACTAGACTGCCCGGGAAAGGTAGATTCATTGATAAAAATAAATGCAATTGTGGATAATAATATGAAAATAAGAGCAGTGTATGATTCAGGCTCAAATATCAGTTTAATAAATGAGAGAATCATAAATCTCTTAAAATCAAAACTTGTTAGAAGTAATAATGCATTTAGGACTATTAATGGATATAACTTTTGCTCAACCCGGGCAAATATCATTCTTAAAATTGGAAAATTAACTGACAAAATTAATGCTTATGTTATAAAGAACAAAAAATTTTCATATGATTTGCTTCTTGGATTAGACTCTATTAAAAAATTTAAAATGATCCAAGATGATAAATTAAACATTTTACAAAAAATTAATGAAAATAAAATAATAACTTTAGAAGAAAGAGACAAAATGTCAAGAAACCCCTCAAATATTTTAGAGGAGATGATTAAAGATAATAATAATAATGAAAATAAACCCTCAAATATTTCAGAGGAGATGAATTTATTAGAACATTTTGATATAACCGAATTAAAAAATAAAACAGAACATATAAAAGAAAAGAAAAAAAATATTCAAATTTTGAAAATTATAAAAGAGTTCAAGGATTTATTCGCCAAAGATAAATTTGATGTAGGTCAAGTAAAATCTCGAGTAGCTGAAATAAAACTGGTCAGGGATGAATATGTTACTTCCCGTGCCTATAAGTGTTCAATTCCGGATGAAAAAGAGATTAAAACCCAAGTTGAAAAACTACTCGAAGCAGGACTTATAGAAGAATCGGAATCTTCATTTGCATCACCTGTTACTTTGGCTTATAAAAAAGACGATGGTCGTAAATCGAGACTTTGCATTGATTTTCGAAAACTAAACAAGCTAGTTGTACCGGAATGCTATTATTTCCCTACAATAGCTGACGTTATAGACAAAGTATCAAATTGTAAATATTTCACGGTCATAGATGTCAATTCTGCTTTTTGGAGCATTTTATTAAAAACTGAGGATAGAGAAAAAACCTCTTTTATAACCAAGTTTGGAAAATTCATGTTTAAGGTTCTACCTTTTGGGCTTAAGAATGCACCTGCTATATTCCAACGAATTTTATCTAATGTGATTCGACGAAATGGAATGGATGAATTTTGTTTGAATTACATAGATGACATATTGTTGTTCTCAAAATCATGGGAAGAACACATTAAACACATTGAAAAACTCTTATATGTAATAAAAAACGAGGGATTTAAACTAAATCTTCGAAAATGTACATTCGCAGCGAATTATGTCAAGTATTTGGGTCATTTTATTGAAGAAAATAAAGTCTCTCCAGCGAACGAAAATTTAGTTTCAATCAAAAATCTTAAAAGACCAAAAGACAAAACAGGTGTTCGAAGTATTCTTGGATCGATAAATTTTTACTTAAAATTTATTGACAACAGTGCAATAAAATTCGAACCACTACATAATCTCCTGAGAAAAAATGTGCAATTCAAATGGACGGAGGAATGTGAAAAGAGCTTTAATTTAATAAAGGAATATTTATGTTCTTCGCCCATTTTATCTATCTATGATATAAATAAGGAAGTTTATATAGAAACAGACGCAAGTCAGAAAGGTATTGGAGCGACCTTGAAACAACCACAAAATGACGGCATTCTACATCCGGTAGCTTACTTTTCCAGAAAGCTTTCGGAAAGAGAAAAAAAATTGGAGATAATTCATTTAGAATGCAAAGCCATAAAGGAGGCTATCAAGTATTGGCAATATTACCTTATTGGTCGAAAATTTACTGTATGCACTGATCATAAACCTCTAGAGAACTTAAAGACAAAATCAAGAACTGACGAGATTCTAGGTGATCTAATTCATTATTTATCACAATTTTACTTCAAAATTATTTATAAAAAAGGAAAAGATAATGTTATGGCGGATCTTTTATCCAGACAGCCGGTACTAGAGTATTTTGAAAATGAAGACGCATTTGAAGTGGTAAATCTTATACAAAAATCAGAGATTTTAACAGATCAAAAAAATAATAGAGATGAATTGAAATCAGCAAATAAAACCGAACAACAACACGACTTAATATTTAAAAAATTAAAAGGTCGAACTAGGATATTTGTTTCAAAAGAGTTCGGTATTGAAATTATTAAACGAGTGCACAATTATTACGGTCACATTGGGGTGTCACAATTAAGGGAAAAGATTAGACCATTTTATTATTTTAAAAACCTGGACAAGATTTTAGAAGATTTTTGCAAAAGTTGTCGAATCTGTATTGAAAATAAGGTACGCAGAAGAAGGACGATAGGTTTAATGTCAAAACTGGGACCTCCAAAAGAACCCTATGAAATAATGTCTTTGGACACAGTGGGTGGTTTTGGTGGAAACGGGTCAAAGAAGAAATATATGCACATTTTGGTGGATCATTTCACTAGATACGCCTGGATCTCAACTACACAAGGTCAATGTGCAAAAGATTTCATAAAACTAATTGACCCGATCGTAAAGAAGAATAAAATTAAAATAATACTAGCTGACCAATATACAGGGCTGAACTCGGAAGAATTTAAAAGCTATTTAGACGGTTTTGGTGTACAAATGATTTTTACTTGCATTGACTGCCCTCAGTCTAACGGACTGAATGAAAGACTAAATCAGACACTGGTAAACCGTATAAGATGTAAGCTAAACGAAGGAGATCGGCGGGCATGGTCAGTGGTTGCTGCAGAATGTGTAAAAGAATATAATCAAACCATTCATAGCACAACAAAATTCAATCCAGCCTACCTTCTTTTTGGCGAACAATCGATCATATGTCCAATTGATTCCATGAACAAAAGTGATTTACAAAAAGATAGAGAACAAGCCTTTTGGAATTCAAAGAAAAGCTTCGAATCAAATAAAAAGAGATTTGATAAAACTAGAAGAGAATATGAGTTCAAGATAGGAGACAAAGTTTATGTAGAAAATGGCAGCAGATTAAATAGAAATAAAATGGACAAGATAAGGCTGGGTCCATACCCCATCATTAGACGGATTTCATCATCTTTTTACGAAGTTGATTGTGGAAAGAAAAAGAAGATGTCAAATTTTTTCCATTGTAGCAAACTATCAGTTTATTCTCCCGTAAACTGACTTCAGGGGGGTAGATGTAATTTTAAAATTACCTCTACCACTCTACTACAACGCCATCTCATCACACCAATGAAATTCTATTTACTCACTTAACCTCACCTATGACATTATTATTATATTAAGATACATATTATTACATTAAGATATTATAATTATATTAATTCCATCTCTTAATAAATACTTGTAATTTAATTATTCTTTAACAGGTATGATATTTTGTAAATATTGTAATATTATTTTATTGTAAATACTTATTAATAAACAATTCTTTAACAGAATAATAAAATCAAGCAAAATCCAACTTACATATATAAAAGAATTATTTGTCCGACCCAAGCCAACGGTTTTTTACCCCTCAGACAGTTGTAAAACCTCCCCTATCTCCTGCGCCAAGCCATTCGAGAGCCGAGCAAAGACATGTGTTGAGTGATAATGGGACTGTGACCTATAAACTAATACTACCCTCACCCAGTTATTTTTGTGTTTAATTATTTGTTTTTGTTATTATTTAATTTAATAAATTTCATTTTGTTTTTAACCGTGTTGTATATAATTAATTTAAAGAACATATCTCTACAATATTAAAAATAATAAAATTTTACCCATTTGTAAACAATGTTAGTAAAAAGACAAATGTTGAATTGAAAGTTTTCACTAAACTGTTATATAATTATTGAATTATTATATTATATTGAAGATATGATTTCAACCAAGTGAGAAATCAAATCATTTAAAATAATGAAGATCACACATGATAATTGATTAATATATTAAATAAAAATAATTGATTAATATTCAATTGAGAATAAAAAATGTTGTCATCAGAAAAATAAAATGAAATATATATACCATATTCAATGCTCAAAGAGAAAACTTATTTATGAAATAACATAAAATATAAAATAAAATAATTCTTCTCTAGATAATGTATTTATCTAACCTTTTCCTGGGCTGATTATTTCTATTATATATTTATTTATAAATTTTAATTTGTCTTTTGATTCTTTCGATAATATAATATATCTTCAATAAAGTATTTAAATATATACCATATATATATATATATATATATATGAATTTTTTTATTGTATAATGAATTAACTAACCAAAACGTGTTGATCTGAAACAGATTAGTATTTTTATTAAATATTTAAATTTATTATTTTACATTGATTTATAAATTCTATCTTAAATATAAATATTAATTACCTGGAAGAGAAACAACATTAAATATTATTTGTATAATTAATATTATTTCATTAACTTAATTCATATTAATATTTGATTCAAAATAATAATTTATATATAATCCATTTATTTATAATTAATTTTATTTTCCAACACCTTAGCGCTACTTGCCTGTTGGTTGTTGTTTAAATTTAAATTAAATAAAATTTCAACTTCATATATAAATATATTTATATTTATAATAACAAGACATTTATATCTATATATATATCTATATATATATAGATATAAATATACATAAATATACATAAATATAAGAATATGTAGATATCTAATTAAAAGCAAGACAATTCAAATCGTAAACCGAACTTGAAATATTGATGTTCACCTATAGACGTTGAATTTGGGAAATGTATCATCGCGCGTTCAAAAACTTTTCAACTTCCAAGATAATCTTCAGAAATAAATATGTATTGAAAATTTCAGGTTAAATTCAATTAAAAATGTCAAGAAGTTTATGGTTGTAGACAAGACAGCCGGCTTGGTTATCACTTGAAAGTGAATGGCTGGAGGTGGGGGAAGTGAGAGTGGGGATGAGGGGTGCGCATGGAATGATACATTTTTAAGTACTTCTAAGCAACGTATATAATATATTTAATTATTATTTATTAAATGGACCATGTCCGGATCTGGTTAGATAATAAAATCTATTATTTAAAGTGATCAAGGATGATAATGAGCAAAGGATGACAATGTTATACATAAAAAAAAATTTAGAATCCTTTTTATATTTATGTAATAAAATGCATATGATTTATTGAATCATAAATTTGTAAAGCGCACAAACAAAATGCTTAGTCTAAAAATAAAAAATAAAATATTTATTTTCGTCTATCTCAAAACAAAAATAAATTTTTTAATACATTATAAATTTTCTTGTGATCAAGTAAAAATAAATAAATTAATTTAAGTGGCTCACTATATATAAAACAGGTTTGAACATCCCTGATAAATAAGATAAGATACCTTAAATTCATATGCGATTATAAAATTACAACATAATAACTTTAAGATCATGCCAGATTCGGTATAATTTATTCCATTAAACGTAATATAAATGAAGGACAGGAGGAAAAAGAAAAAAAAATATCTGACTTTGAATAATGTTATTTCCAAAATATAATAAATAGACATAAGAAAAGACATACATTTCTTTATTTACTTCTATGAAAATTTTAAAAATCTCATTTGAAAAAAAGTTGCTATCTTGAAGTCATGAAACATTCATAATATAATTGCATTTTTTTAAATAATATTTGAATTATACTACTAAAGAAGGACATTTGGCCTTATTTTCTTAAAAGGCAGAACAAAGGACAGTGAAATAAAATGTAGATCTTATCCAATATATATATATATACATATTAATAGATTGAAACAAAATTTTATTGTGATTTAAAAACATTCATATTGACTAAAATAAAATTTATAATCATAGACTTATTTATCTAAAAGAAAGAATATTATATTTATCTATCTATATATATACATATTTATATATTTATTTATCTATCTATCTATCTCTGTGACTCTACGGAACTCGAAAGTTCTTGGCCGCAGCAACCACACCCCTCCAAGTATTCCTATTCTGAGCCACAACCTTCTAGTCCCTATCCTCTCCCATCTCTCTCACATCCTTTCCCACATTATCCACCCACCGTGTCCTTGTTCTTCCAAGTGGATGTTTCCCACTCGGTCTCCCTACCATTTTTACCTATTTTTCACCATTCTTTCCTCTCCCATTCTAGCCACGTGCCCTGCCCATCGCAGTCTTCTCGATTTTATAATTCTTACTATATCTTGAGATGCATAGAGGTCATGCAATTTCTCGTTTTTCAATCTTCGCCATTCCCCGTTGATCTCATCTTTCTTTGGCCCATAAATGCTTCACAGAATCCTATTCTCAAATACTCTAAATCTACTCTCGTCACCTAAGGTCATAGACCATGCCTCACATCCATATAATACAACCGGTAACATAATTGTTTTATATATTTTAACTTTTATCCCCTTTGATAATAATTTTGATGCCATAAGCCCCTTTATTGCATGATAACAGGAGCTTCCCGATTGTAACCTCGCTTTAAACTCATCTCGAATATTATTATCTTTCGTTATCACAGAACTTAAGTATTTAAATTTTTCTACATTTTTAAATTCTATATCTTGTATATTATAATTTTGTGTGTTAATACTATTCCTCTCTGTTACTAAATACTTTGTCTTAGCATTATTAATTTCTATATAATATATTATTATATATTATAAAATATAATATTTATATATATCTTAGAATATGGCTACGACCAGAGAGAAAAAAACAAACGAAAAACTTGAGAGGGATGAGAAGAGATTTGGGAGAGAATAGAAGATGGATGGAGATAACTTAACAGAATATGGTTGCTGTCGCCAAAAATTCTGTCTGGACACAGAAATAGACAGGAATTTTGAAAATAAACAATTATTTAATTATTTATATTATATTCTAACCATATAACAATAAAATCATTACGTATTAATATATACTTCTATATATATTATTTATATGATATTATATTAGATTCAAATATCCGATTATTAATTAACTGTGCATATATTGATGTTACATGACTCGATCTATTTATAACATTATTTATTGAAAGAACTGTGTATTATACTTAATGTATATTTACAATTATAAATCAATAAGTAATTAAATTGTCTTTTAATATGTGGCTCTTTAAATAATTTATTTTAGTTTAATTTAAACGTTAATATTATAATTTAAAAATTTAATAATTACAAAGAAAATAATGATATAGTAATAAAAACACAGTCAGAAATATTTATTATTTATTTATTATCTTATTTTATTATACTAGCAAAAATTGTAAATATATTTGTAAAGAAACCGCTCTAACGATTTTTTCGAAATTCACACCATAGATTCACACCATAGATTGAAATATTAAATCGCTCTAAGGATTTTTTGGAAATTCACACCATAGATAATATTTATAAAAATAAATCGATCTGTATTGGTTTCAGCCTCGAGAAAAATCAACTTTATTAGTTTTTTCTTATTTTAACATAGTAGATTTAAATGATGTCGCAAATGACGTCATCCATGTTGAAATTTGCCTCTTGCCATCCTTTTTAATTGTTATTTTATCAATATTTTTTTATATTTAAAATATATTAATATATATTTAAATATTTAATTTCGAAATAAAATTAAAAATATTTATTTTTATAATATTTAAGAATCAAATTACGAAATTTTGTCTTGTATACATTGTAAGTATAAATTATCTTGTAGATGTGTAGGCTAATATTTTTATAATAACAGTTGTTTTATTCACCTCATTTGGTGTGTGTTTATTTGGGGACTTGTTTCAATTTAAGTTCACGCTTCCAACCACTTAAGTTTCTGATATTTTTCTATCGGAATCTAAATTCAATCCTCTGCCTCTCTCTTTCAGATACAAACGTCAATTGTGAATTATTCGATTGTGCCTCTTCGCCTTTATCACAAAAGGATAAGCTAGATCTTTGAAAGGTGAAACGCCACTGACAGCTCGATATGTTTTGTTCCTGAACCTTTATTTGTTCTAAAAATGAATCTTAAAAAAAAAATGAAAATAAAAAATAAAAAAAAAATGTAAAAATCAGAGAGAAGTTAATACAGTACACGAAAAATAAGCTCAGACTCTTGTACATTCTTCGAAAAAAACAGCGTTTATCAAGTTGGTTATTGCTCAAGTGGGATAAAGGTGTTCTATGATCAGTAGGACAGGTCCTCACAAACTTTATCTTAATTTTCTTAACCGGATTCGCGCTACTTTTTATCATGAGGCTTCCCAATTTTGGTCTCGGAGCTATTCATTTGCCAGGCCCGTGAATTGAATCCATTGCCACAAGGATGTGAGTCAACGGTATTGACCCACAGACTGCGTGGTGTCATACAGTACACGATCTCTTGGTTTTATTTGTTTTTGTTTTAAATAAATTTTTTTTAAAAATCAATTGTAATTTCTAGTCTAACATTTATTAAATTGCTTTTTCTAATAAAGGGCGTATGAAATGAAAATAAGTCGATTTTTTCACTCTCTATAAATAATAATATATTTGGAAATTCTTTTCTGATTTATCGTTTCCAGAGTTTTCTTGTTTCTCTCACCCCTTCTCACCCCTTCCATATTCAACTCCCAATTTCTATATATCTATATACATATAAATATATATAAATATATATGCATATGTGCAAAACTTTGGACCATTATTTATATTTTGTTTTTATATGAGTTAAACTATCATATATTACCAAAGCTCATAAAATGTTCTTTGTTGCTTTGACACGGAGATGAATTTTTTATAAACGTCCTGAAAATAAATGATGGATCACTAAAGGAAGCGAATTATGAAAAATTAGCAAATTTCTAAAGAACATGAACTGGGCGGGGGGGGGGGAAAGAATGAAACAATTCTGTAGAGGGTGGCCTACTTTTGTTAATTTATCTTTCAGTTGAAAGTAATAATTATACCAAAATATTTACATAAATTACACCTGTTATGATTTTTATCAAAATTGTTATATATAAAAAAAAAATAATTATATGATTGAAATTTTTATTTTCAGTTGAAGTGATCAAAAAATAATCGTTATATCCGATGATTTCGAATTCAGCGTTTCAGGGACATTTTTCAAAAATATAAATGAATTAATTGTAAAATAAATAAACTAAAATAATTGAACTTATTTAATAATATGGATTAATATTATTATAAGAAGGAAAAAAATTGGAATTTCTACTATGTAAGGGTGGGCTGGAATGACAAGTTAGAAAAATAAGGAAAGCAATAGATTGAGGGCACTACTAACTCTTCATTATCCCCCCCCCCTATTCAATGTAAGAAGGTGACCCATTGTTCAAGAGAACCCTTGACATAAAGATTTATAACACCTCTTCTCATCAGTTTTAACCAAATTATTTATGTACTCATAATATGATATTTATTAGAACTTTGGACATCAAATTTAATAAAAAATAAAAAAAAAATAAAATAAAAACAAGTTTGAAGAATAAACCTTATATCTTCTTCTCCTTCTTATTTAAAATATAGAAGATATACATAGACCGGTCATCTCATTTACTCAACTATATATTGGTAAAGACAATCAACTGTATATAGTATATGAGGCTCATTCAATAAGTAAAGAATCAAATGGCTATACCTCAAAAACGGTTTATTTGATTCTTGAAAATTTCAGGATATTTTACAACATAATCACCTCCCCGACACTTATGTACTTGTCCCATCTTTCTTGCAGCTTCCTAAGCTGGCCCATGATAAGCTTCAAAAATTGGGAGGTCCTACCTCATCCTCCCTATAGTCCCGGCCTTGCCCCATCTGTTTGGACCACTCAAAGACGCCTACGTAGCAAAAAGATTTGCTAACAATGAGGAAGTTAAGGAAGCGATGCAAAAGTGGTTTCGAGGTAAATCGAGAGAAAGAAGGGAATTAGGAAGCTGCAAGAAAGATGGGACAAGTGTATTACTCTGGGAGGGTGATTATGTTGAAAAATAGCCTGAATTTTGTAAGAATCAAATAAACCGTTTTTGAGCTATAGCCAGTTGTCTCTTTCTTATTGAATGAGCCTCGTATAAAGCTGGCTCCACACATGCGGAGTTTGTTAAATAACGAATATTTACCAAATACCGAGCACTAAGTTTAGGTGCTTGTATTGGAGTTCGCCAAATAACGAACATACGCTAACCACCGAACGTGCACCGAACATTCTCATTCGTCTTGTGCTCGCCAAACTGATATATGTTGCGTATTGCTAATTAACGTATATTAATAAATAAATTCAGTACAATTCATATTAAATATATTTATTATTATGAATTATTACTTAAATTAATTGCGTATACATAACCTAACTTGTACAAGCTATAATAGCGAACTAGCGAGTACCCGAATGTTTGTGCTCGGCATATACCAAGCGCAGGGCAAGGAAACCATCCCCACAGAATTATGCAAATATCAAGCAAAACATTTGAAAAGCACCGCATGTGTGGAGCCGGCTTAAGAAAAATCATTTTCTCTAATTGTGTAATTGGGACTTAAACATTTTAAAATGATTCCCAGGTATTGAGAAAACTCAATCCCTCCCCTTATCTCAGCAACTTTCATTGCCAACTTCCTGTGATTTTGCCTAACAAAAATCTGGATGTAAATATAAACAGTTTTCTCGTATAAAAAGATATACAATTCCAAGTGGTTGAACAAGGAAACTACCTACTCGTGTAATTTTAATTTACAGGCAACTGTTATGTCAATTTTGGTAAATAATGAAATAACCGAAGTTGTCACTAAATCGATGATATGTATGAAAATAATCATTATTTATGTATTTATTAATGTTCCACTTAGATATTGTCTGTATTCAACAACTTACAAAAAATATTTCATTGTCAAAAATTAAAACATTATTTTTTTATTTAATTTACAGTAATGAAATGTTTAATTAAAAATAAATTATACATGAATGATAAATGTATATATATGCTAGAAATAGAGTAAAAATTATATTATAATTTTATAATTTATTCAAAGAAAAAAAAAAATGAATAATAGAAATATGAGCCTAAATATGTTTTGAGACATGTTGGTTTGTTGTTAAGGACAAGAGTACTGATTTCCATAATTATTCCAACCCTCGAATCTGTAGGTAAATTGAGAATTATGCATTAGCAAGAGGAACGGAGTAAATAAATAGAATTCAGTTTATCAACGACCTAGAAAAGTTCAAGTCGCAATACAACACAAACAAAGCAAAATACATAGACAGAACAATCTGCCAATGTTCATGTTCTCTATTCATTCAATCAATTTTTTTATCCAACTACCCCATTAAATAATTATATATCAGGAAAAACAAGTATAATTTTTTTTCTGTTTTGTTATTTTATTTTTTTTTTTGTATATAATAATCCAAAAAAAAACTTACTAATGTGAATGTATATATACAACGAATTAAATCACTTTATTTTGGAATGCAGTTCAATGTGTGAGTGTGAGTATATATGTGTGTGTGTGTGTGTGTGTGTGAACAAAGGGGTTAAGAAGTTAATGAGATTAACCCAACTTCTCCAATGATTTGAACTTGAATAAAATTTTACAGAGGTCGGAACTTTCATCCACTTGTGCTCGTGTTTTATTAATATTAAGAACATTTCTAATAAAGTTTTTAAATCAAAAACACTTTTCGAAACTTTCTTTATATATGTCTATATATATACATATATATATATAGATATAATCAAATCATTAAATATGATTAATGTTGGATATGAATATTTTTTATCCCAACACTTGATGCAAAAAATATAAAATGCATGTCATTTATATATATGCAATGGTGTATTGGGAGGGGAACGCGGGGGAACGACGTTCCTTTACCTTTTTTCAGAACCGGAACGCGTTCCAGTCTTTTTCATGTCCCGACAACTCCCACTTAAATCTACCGTTAGAATTTCTTTTTTTTTGTGTTCGTAAATATTTTGTATAGTAAGAATAAGAAAAAATAAAAACTTATATGGAAAAAAATAGTTTGCTGAAAATAGGACTTTTTTGCTCCCACTATGCGTTCCCTTACTTCTTATTTTACCAATACATCACTGATCTGATCTTATAATTTTATAAACAATTATAATATGATATATTATGGTATGTACCAAATATATAAAGGTATAATATGGGGATAACTCATTATTAATATATTTATATATATATATAAGTATACATATATAAATTTATAAATAGTTATTGTAATTAAATAATAGTTGGGAATTCCAAATGCGTTCTTTTTATTTTAACAATACATGGCTGTATTTATGTAACCAATCTCGGGCCATACGATTATTACAAACTTCAGGATTCTCAAAACCTCTACTTCATTGTTGAACAACTATTGATGATTGCTAATTTCACTGTGAATGTAACCTACTATTAATTATTAAATTATATCTAAACTGTATTATATGTATTTTAATATTCATAATTGATATAATTGAGATATAAATCGATTTCTTAATTTTAGGTGAGTTATAAAGTTTATGAAAATCATGTAAATAACTTAATATTAATAAATAATTCTATATTTTTAGAAAATCGGTTTCTCATTTCGACCTAATTAATCCACTTTACATTTCTAATAAAGTTTTTAAATCAAAAATACTTTTCGACTTTCTTTATATACATGGGCTGAAAAGTCCAGGGATTTTTCAATAGGTGACGCCATTAGAAAATGAACATGACTCATTTCGAGAGGCTCATCTGTCACTAGTTTATGTATGAAGTATCATGACATTTCGTCCATTCGTTTGCAAGTTACAGCCGTAGTGACGATACTTTCACCTTCATAAGAAAAATGGAAAAACAGGAATATCGCGTCCTGATTAAACATTGTTTTTTAATGGGAAAAGCTTGTGAACAATCATTGCAGTGGTTGCAGGAATGCTATCCCACATCTGCTCCTTCGCGAACAACAGTTTATCAAGACGCGATATTTCTGTTTTTCCATTTTTCTTATGAAGGCGAAAGTATCGTCACTACGGCTGTAGCTTGCAAACGAATGGACGATATGTCATGATACTTCATACATAAACTAGTGACAGATGAGCCTCTCGAAATGAGTCATGTTCATTTTCTAATGGCGTCACCTATTGAAAAATCCCCGGACTTTTATATATAGATATAATCAAATCATTAAATATGATTACTGTTTGATATGAATATTTTTTTATCCCAACGGTTGATGCAAAAAATATAAAATACATATCATTTATATATAATATATAGATGTATTTATGTATATATATATATATATATATATATATATATATATATATACGGGGGAATATTTTTTACCTATATTTTATATAAATATTACCTCTATATACTTAAAAGAGTGAAATCTAAGAAAAATTTTGATAATATTGAATCCATAAATTCTAAGCAGAGTAAATTTATAAGAAAAAAAATATAAGAGCGATAAAACCCAGTGAAAGACTAAATTATATTCCACTTCAGCAATAGGATGAATAAAAAAAAGGAAGGAAACCTTATATATATATATGTATATTAAAATAAAAAAATTAATTAGATTTTGACATGGTTCAATATACTTAATTAATCAATAGTACTCCTAACTTCTTAGAATACAAATTTGGAAAATTATTAATAATAAAAAAAATAATGATAAACCTTGGGAAAAAATAATTTATTTTGTTAATCTTATTTTTTAATAAAAAAAAAAGAAGAAAATATTATATTTTCAATTCTTAGTCATTATAAATTGAATTAGGTCAATTGATGCATATCAAAAATATTTTTATTCTTTATTATTAATTTTCTAGAAATATTTCGTTTTTTTTTTTTAGAATAACATAGAGATTATTTGAAGTGGTTTACATGGGTTCAGATCAAAAACATGACCTCCTTGATTTATCGATACCACTTCATCAATGCTTGCTAAGTGTTTTTATATGGTTCTATTGTCACCAGATTTCTCTCGATATAAGGTATTCATAATTGAATGAAGAGTGTTTAAATTTCATACTCGGATCGATCTATAATTATAATAATAATAATATTGTTATATATTATATTATCATGTTGATTTTATTTTTATCTAAACTGCCATTTGCTTTTAAATACAATTCTAGTAAACAACACTTAAGAATTCTTAACTTTCTATTAAACAAATAATAATGGATGTATCGTTTAATCAAATCATTATAATATTTAAATAATCTATCATTCAGTGTCAGCAAACTTATTTCTCCAACCACCCCTATCCATTCAATTTTTAATTTTTACTCAATTAACTTATATGTATTGAGAGCAAACCACATCCTTGGAGTCTTTTCTTATTCTCGTCCATTTTATAACAATAATTTTGATTGAAGTTGTATAGATGTATATGGGCTGATCAGGTGGAGCAGGCTGTAGGCCGAACTCTTCAACAAACCATCCACATGGCCCAAGACCGAGCTTTATGGAGAACAACTACGGAATTTGAGGAGCAAACGGACTGAAATAATAAATAGAGAGTAATAACATTAAACAATCTTATTAATTATCATTATCAAGAGATTTAATCTTTTTTTTCCATAAATTCAAATATCATAAAATATTCCCATCCTTTAAAGTCATGGACTTCTCAAATCCATCTAAGAAAATAGCAATATAATTTTTTTTTACGAGAGGAAAACCTATTTATAGGTCCCCAAGGGCCATCTTTTGGTTATGCGAAGTTCTGGGTGTACCAACTATCAGATAAAAACCTCTCGGCTCCCACCCTTGTCCAACTGGACCGGGATCACTGTCTGGCATTACTCCATTACCAGCAGGGGGCCTTTTTCGTTTGTTAGAGTTGAGCTATTTTTCTTTTCATTGCATTTTGGATGAAGTTCTCTTCTAGATGTCAACATTTTCGAAAAAAAAATCTCCTAAATTTTCTGGAGCTATGGTCACCCCTAAAAGTGCTTCCTTCCGGCCGTCTACCTTTTGCAGAGAAAGATGGTATGCTCTGCATTGTCTTCATCCGCTCCACAGTCTAGACATTCTGCTACACCTGATTTTTTGAAACGATAGAGATATTCTCTAAAATTACCGTGCCCAGTCAGTGCCTGTGTAAGGAAGTAATTTAGCTCACCATGGTTCCTATTCATCCATTTTTTTACATTGGGGATGAGCCTATATGTCAAACATCCGGACGCGTTCTTTGTCCCACCTCTCTTGCCATTTTTTAATGAGTCTCTCCCTCACGTTTTAATTTACTTTCTCATTTGAAGTCCTTCCTCCTACTTCCTGGAATATCTTAGCTCTTTCTCAGGTCAGCAAGTGATTCGGGGGTATGTCCGCCAACACCGTTACTGCACTCAACGATACTGTGCGGTATGCCACCGTTAATCTCAGAGTTAGTTGTCTCTGGACAGACAACAATTTATCCCTATAGATCTTTTTAGTCATTGCATCGGCCCAAGCTGGCACAGCGTAAAGGATTAATGAGTGGACCACGCTGGCGTACAAGTTTCTTTTCTTTTCTCTTGGCCTACAATATTAGGCATCAATCGGGAGAGGTTTCCGGCTGTCCAGGCTGCCTTTTTCGACACCTTCATCACGTGGGGTAGCAATATTATATAGTTAAGGACATACATTTTAATATTCTTCCAAAATAATTTTAATTTAAATTATCTTTAATTTAATTTTATTTACCGCATATCAGACAATAATATTATTTATATCCGTTTGTATATATACCCCGCAGACACGAAATATAGTTTGAAAAATCTTCTATTCTTCATCATCTTTTATATAAACGTGGTTAAACTATGAAATTAAAAAAATAATTTATTAGAAATTGATTAGAATTTATTTTTCACTTGATGTTGATCTTGAAGTAATGAAATCTTCTTCCTGGAAGAACATAAACTAAAATGAAATCATAATTTTATAGATTATATTAATTTAAGTATTCTACTCACCTTTTATATTTAGAAAAAAAATATTTATATATAAATATATATATATATATATATAAATCACATTTAATTCTAGTGAGATGAGTGTAGTAAAGGAGGTTCATTGATAAAACTTCAATATTTTATTTCTTGCCAATGTATTGACGATTTCTTGACGTCAGCAAACGCATTCCTCCAAATGTCCCTATCCTGAACCACCACCATACAATTTCTATTTTTTTCCCTCAATTCTGAATAATTTTCTAAAAATAAGCGAATTTTTATATTTCAGTAATTGTTTTAAAATAAATGATCTATTTAAATCTAATGGAAAATTCGATTGTTGATTTTTCAATATGCAACTAATTAACTAAAATGAAATCATTTTTTATAGATTATATTAATTTAAGTATTCTACTCACTTTTAATATTTATATATATAAATCCCATTCATTTCTATTGAGATGTGAGTAGTAGTTGAGGTTCATTGGTAAAACTTCAATATTTTATTACTTGCCAATGCAGTAGTTAAAGCGCCTGACTACTTCGCTCCCTCACGTTCAACTCGGCACGCAATCCTGCACTTGGAATGTTTTTTTAACTAGATTTTATTCAACTTCAAAAAAAAAAAAAAAAAAAAAACTTTGAAATTCGTGATAAATTTAATATGAACTCTCACTAACGTCTCAGTTTAAGATGCATTGATTAATAGAAAGAAACTTGTCCATGGATGGCTGCCAACGCCCTTGGAGAGTTGACATGGCCCATACCAATTATATAATCATTTAAAAATATTATATGCCATGTAAACAAATTCCATTTATATAGTAAAAAAACGACCATTATATATTGATTTTGACAAAGGATGAAAATAAATTGTTCAATCGAACCATTTTGGACAAAGGAGAATAGAATTTATAATTTTTAAGAGGGAATCGAGAGTGTTTTTTTCATTTTCATTTCCGTTTTGTTGTTCGTTTGAATAGTGACAAATAAAAAAAAGTTCATTATACAATATTTGATGGCTATTAATGTTTACTTGATAAAAACTCGTCTCTGCATATAGAAAGGTTCGATGTTCCACTTCTTCTACGAAATACAGTTTATGGTTTTTTAACTACAAACAAAAAGTTTTGATGACATGGAGAATAAATATTTAAAAAATTTTTTTAGTGGTCGAGGATCTCTTCTTCCTACTTTAATTATATATTATATATCATTTCTCTTTCTCTCTCTCTCTCTTCTTCATAGAATTTGTTCCTTGCAGGGTCTGCTGCTTTTGAACAGCTTTTCAGGATCCTGTCCATCTGTGATACGAGCTCGAAGAAAACCGCAAGACCAGGAGTTTGTGGAGGGAATATGTGAAGGATTTTCGATATTGAATTGATGGTATTTAGGATTTGATTAGGGTTTTGGACACGACTTCCTCAATTGAAGGGGAGGAAAAGTCATGGCTTGCGTGAGCAGGGTTGCTTCCCTGAAGTGGTCCTATCTCTATCGGGGTCATAGAGATGGTCCACCCGCTACTCCTGGGGCTAGAAAACTATTTTTCTTTAAATTAATTTTATTGAAAATTTTGCTCTTGTTGGTCTCAAACACTGGATTCCTGGTTTGATAGTTGGATGCGCTACCAGTTCTGTGTGTGTGTGTGTGTGATCCCCCATTATATATATAGAATTAAGACGTCACACAATCTAGGAGTAAACACGCTTACCTTTAAATCATGTGGTCCCGGGTTCAAGTCCCAGCCTGGCAAATGGAATTTTTTTCTTGCTGGAGTCTATGGGGGAATGTTCTCCACTCAGCCTACATTATCAAAATTGGGAAGCTACTTGAAATAAAAAGTAGCGGCCTTCGACCAAGAAAATCAAGATAAAGTCTTAGAATTTCAGTTGTACTGATTATACTATAACTGTATTCCTCAACCGACATGATAGGCGCTGTCCTTTCATAGGATCTATAAATATCGGATATGTTTTTATATATTAATATCAAGACCTAAAATTAGAACGGAAACCCTTATGCAGACCACGATGATAATAATAGACATATTACATACATAAGCCAGTTAATATTGAAGCATCATAAATGAATAGGTTGGTTTCTCGTTGATCACTCGAGTTAATCAATATGTTGTTCTACTTGTTCAGTACAGTCCCAGATGTGTGATTTGATGCTATGCCAATTGTTTAGAGTACTCTCCCGAGGTTTCCTCCAACATGCAATAGAAACAACAAAGAAAGGTTGGTTACTTTAAAACTTTTTTTTTTAATTCAGGTATAAAGAAAAAATACAAAATATAATATAAAAAAAAAATATTGTTTTATTAAATTATATTAAAATTTAAGTATATTATTATAAATGCTATAATTTAAAATTAAACCACCTCTCTTTATATTTCTTTAATATAAGTAGTACCTGGAACACCGAGCTATCGCTCAACCCTTTAAAAGATATTGATATACAATTCTTGGATTATTTATTACAATTATTAAATGTTATATCATTGCATCAATCTGATTAAAATGAATGGAACTTGGGGTCCTCAATAATAATAATAAAATTTAAATAATATTTTAGTGAAAAAATATTAAAAATTATAAAACTATCTAAAAATTAATTAATAAAAGAACAATGAATAAATAAATATAAATTAGTAATTCAATAAAATATACACGAAAATAGATAAAAAAAAACATAAAATTTACTAATAAAAATTTATAAGAATTAACAAAAAAACTAAAAGACAAAAGAGATTTTAAAATTGCTTTTAAAATATCATAAATAAACTTACAATGTTTGCAAAAAAATAAATTTTAGATTTTTTTTTATTTGTGACGTAATAAAAATTTAAATTAAGCAAAAACTAATGAAGGTGATTTTTCTGCAGGCTGAAACCAATACAGATCGATTTGTCTTTATAAATATTATCTATGGTGTGAATTTCAAAAAAATCCATCGAGAGGTTAATTAATAAATTAATCCAACAATATACAAATATATATACAATTTTTGCTAGTATAATAAGATAAGATATATTTTCTAGATAATCTTGAAAGAGAGTATTTTAAATGAGTAGTTTAAAATTTGATTGAACCTTTAGTTTAGTAAAATTTATTTTATTAAAAAAGATGAGAGGATCCGTTCTACTGATCATAGAACAACTTTACCTCGCTTAGACGGAGTTGTACAAAAAGTCTTTTTTTATTATAAAGTGGTTTAATATAAGAAATCGTAATTTACTCCCTTAACATTGGTAGGGTAAGTTCTTCTGGGTCGATTATGTGCATCATTGATCAAACTTCATGGTGCCCTTAATATTTGTTGACTTGGAATTAATTCCATTCAGGTGGGCAGGTCTACAAGTGTATTTTAATATCCCTTTGTCGCATTGCCTTTTTGTGTTTGGAGTCGACAGGATATTACTTGTGCCCCGTAAGGAATAGAAAAGTATTTTTGTGTGTTAATCTATGTTAAAATCTTTTTCTGTCTTAAAACCAGACTCGGTATTTTTATGTAATTGAATTCCGCTTGTAACAAAAAAAAAAAGAAATGGCAATGAATTCATTTAAACTATCTCACAATTTTCTTAAATAAATAAATTCTACTAAGGGAGTGTAATTTTAGTTTATTGCCATTGTGCGATTCGCCTCATGACGTCATTAAATTCAATATATATATATATATATATATATATATATATATAAAGAAATAAGGAAAAATAAGAAAAGAAAATAATTCTGAAGAATATCGTTTATTTTTGTTTTTTTATTTTATAGTGTTAGATTAACCAGGTGAAGAACAATGATTACAAAAATAGAATAAGGAAAGAAAGAATTAGATCTGGTTATATCGCGATTAGAATTTGTTACTTTTAGTTTTTCGAAGTTTGGAGTGATTTTATATCTAACGTTAAAATTTTCAAGTATGGAAATTTTATTAGTCCCTCGAGTGGGAGTGACTTAGACTCCATTAGAATGCTATATTATCCCCTTGACAATTTCCAATTTTATAGAATAAAATAGTTTTCGTTTTCAATACGAAAGCAAAGTAATAAAATGAATCAAAAAATAAAATAAAATAAAATAATAAAAATTCGAAGCTATTTTTAAAAACTAAAGATCTCAATGTTTAAATAAAAAATTAATTAATTATATGTCATTTTAATATTTTAAAAAAAAATAAATTTATTCCTAATTTTTATTATCTCGCCATGAAAATTTTCGATGTCGAGATTTTGATGTTTTTATACGTTTTGAAGGTCCATGAATCATTTTCAATAAGGTTGAGAAAATGTGTGCGTGTGTGTGTGTGTGTATGTAGACAAGATTACAAAAAAAAAACGGTTTGAGAGCTAGAATCATGAAATTCACACGGGCATTATTCAAAATTTGTAGTTTTCTATCAAATGTAGCTCAATTGGAAGAGGGTCATTACCTACCACGTTTTCAATTTTTTTCCTCTAAACCAGGGGTGTCAGGGCCGCGACAACTATTTTTGCGGCCCGCGACTACTTTCGACTTTTTTAAAAAATTTTCAATTTTTCTCTAAAAAAAATAAAAGGTTAAATGTTTTTCGCGTCCAGACTATCGACCGACTTTTTTAAAAAAAATTTGCGGCCAGCGACCACTTTCGACTTTTTCAAAAAAATTACATTTTCTCTCTAAATAAAAAAACAACCTACAGTTAAACCTTGTTTGTTTGGCCCAAGTGTACCTATGAGTTTGACACCCCTGCTCTAAACTGACAGTAAAAATAAAGATATATGTTTTATAGTTTTTCACATGATTAAAAATTGTTCAAAACTGCTATATATAGAATTTCAGCTTGATTGAATCGCTGAAAAATACCGGAATTAATTTTATAATACGTTGACTGGCAATCACGCGCCAGCATGTGACGTGGTGACATCAACAAAGAGCCAAACATGCGCTGGTTTAATAAGTATTATTTATTAATTTTATTTTATAATTTACTTAATTAAATGTAATTTAAATATAATATATGTTAATCAATCGAATTCAATTCATTATATAAACTGAAAATATTCTCTTTTTATGTAATTCTTTTCTTCCTATTAGATTATACTCTCCCTATTATATATATTATATTGTAAATAATTCATTTATTATACAAAATACTTTTTATTCATCTACTCACAAGTTCAAATACATTTTTTAAACTTATAATGGATGAGACAATTGATGTTAATATAGTTTTATCAAATATTAATTTATTAATTAAATATTATTAATTAATTTTAGTTTTATAGGGAAGCAAAAGATATTTATCAGGATATTAATGTGTATTGCAATGGCTAAGTTCGTTGGAATTGCAATGGCTGCAGTTGGTAGAACGTTGACTTAGAAAATTCAATCATAACAATTTTACTATCATTTTCAATTAAGTTTTACTACTTTAAAAAAAGTTTTAGCATTTTTAAGTAGGATTTGATTTAATTTTTTTTTTTTTATATTATTGTTTTTCATTTAAACTAAAGTTACATTAAAATATTCTATGAAAAATGTGGGAGTGATATTTTTTCAGATATTTTTATTAGATATATATATAATTATTATAATAAATATCCCTTTAAATAGTACTAATAATATTAGATTGTATATAATATTTCCATTCACATGATTTTATTATTATCTCTTTAATCAGTTTGTTTTTGTTTTGGTCCATTGGGTTGCATAATGTCCAGGTGATTTAAATTTTTTTTAACTTTGTTCATCCTTTAGGCAGCAACAAAATACCATATTGTAAATAAGTTGACCTGTGGCCAGGTCCGAACCGACCGACGGTTTGAAATAAATTAATTTCCAGCTACTGAAACAATTTCAAATAATTTTAATATATCTATTAATGTAATAAAAAACAGATATGGATAGAACAAAAATATTTTTAATTTTATTATATTTATAATATATAGCTGAAGTAGCCGGCGTTGCCCGTGATCATAATACGGAGGCTGTGACGTCATGAAGGGCTGGGTGACGTCATATAATTTTAAATTAAGAAAAACATAATGAAGATGATTTTTCCCGAGGATAAAACCAATACATTCGTGGTGATATGTAAAAAAATCTCCTCATGTGAAATTTGGTGTGAAAATAACCCTTCCCTTCCTATCGTCGATCGCTAAACTACCACTTCCGGTTTCCGGATTTGCACCAAAAGTTGATCAATTCATCCCACTGATGCATTAAGTAAATATACCAAATTTCATCAAAATCTGTTGAGCCGTTCAGGCTGTACACATCTATACGGACGGACGGACAGACATCATGCTAAAAATACTTTTTTCGGTTAAGAAAATGCTTGATTCGTGGAGATATGTAAAAATCTCCACATGTGAAATTTGGTGTGAAAACAATACCTCCCTTACTATCGTCGGTCGGTAAAAATAAAAAATAATATACAATATCTTGAAAATTTTTATCAAAATAACTGATCATGCATAAACATTAAATATTTTGAAGATTTGTTATAAGAAGATGAATTATATTTAATGATATGAATTATTATTATTATTATTATTACTCCATTATACGGAAGTCACTTTTTAAATATAATATAACAGGGCAAGTCAATAAGTCCTTGAAAACACAAGTATTTGGATAAAAAATTATTTTATTTTTCAACGTAGTCTCCTTTGAGCTCTATCCACTTCGTCCAACGTTTCTTCAATTTTTTTTATCCCTTCCAAAAAATATGATATGTCGGGGACATTAAAATAAATATATTTTGAGATGAATTCATCGTTGTAGTCAAATCTCTCTCGAGCCATTTCTTCAGGTTCGTAAACAAGAAATAGTCACTCGGGGCTAAATCCGGAGAATAGGGCGGATGAGGGAGCAATTTATGGATTTTTATGGCAATTCACTTTTTCCATTTTATTCTCAAATCAAGAGATAATCTGCTATTAATGGATGCCAAATAAAAACTAGAAGACCCAGATAGTTCAAATTTCGACAGGAGTTAGCTGATATTTCCAAAATTCACGGACTTATTGATCTGTCCTCGTATTTACTTCTTTCTTCTTACAGACTACGATCCTTTCAATGGGAACTCTGAATAATTTTTATGTCATACACCTCATGTAACAAAATTCTCTATGGTTAAATTATTTATTATTGGGTTTTGTAAAAGTCGGCTCTTTTCAATTGAATTCGAATAAATCAGCGTCTTAATAAAAAGAGTTCCTATCGAATGTCAAAGAATTACAGCTCATTCCCCCCTTTTTGGCATTGGCCGAACCCATTTTCTAACTTGATTCAAGTTGATTGATATCTACTTGGAACGAAATCAGATGTTTTCTAGACCCTTGGGATTTTGGTGAATTTAAAAGAAGAGAAGCGGGGGTGGTGGTGGTTCCGTCGACGAGCGAGGCTGTCAAGATCCGTTCGACCTAGTTATTCTAACCATGACCACAAATAATTGGCCAAGGCCCAGCCAACACCCTCGAATTGAACCGCAATCCCACCTAACGACCTACCTAATTCAATCGCAGCCACTGGCTCCGACCCCTTCCCCTCTCTTAAGCAAAGTGGCTAAGGCCGCTCGATATGTAATTATCCCCGTCACTTACCATATGCGGTTAAATGAATCGCTTATTAAGTTGTAGCAAGTGTTTGTAGTTGGTCCCCTGTCTCTACACCAACAACAACACCTCAATGAGACTAATTTTAATCACCATCAAACAAAAGTCCTAATTAGATTTTAGATTTCGAATAATTTCATCGTCAAGATACAAAATAAACGTTAATTATATATGCCTTATCAATACAAAGAGGCATTTAATAAAAAAATGAAATGTAAATTATAAATTATATTTTGATTAATAATATAGAAACTTGAAAAACATATACAACAATTAAATTGCTTAGTTTTATACTTGTTTGAGATAAGATTTTTAAAAAAACATTACATAAAATAATTATAAATAATTAATTTATAATTACAATAAAAAGATCGGTCATGTCTGATGAAGTTAAAATTTGATTTTAATTTATTTTTCATTAGTTGAAATTTTTAATAAAAAGTCTTCATTTTTTTAATTTGATCTAAATAAGTTTATCTACACTCTCTTTTAATATATAACTATATATATCTATATAGATATATATAGATATATATCTGATCCAGTGGTGTATTGGGAGGGGAACGCGGGGGAAAGACGTTCCCTTACCTTTTTTCAAAATCGGAACGCGTTCCAGTACTTTTTCATGTCCCGACAACTCCCACTTAAATATATAAGTATACATATATGTATATAAATTTATAGTTATTGTAATTAAATAATAGTTGGGAATTCCAAATAACTTTTTTATAATAATAATAATTAATATATAATTTATTATAATATATTCTTCTTAAAATATATAATAATATTAAAATATGAAATTGAGAACAAATTTAAAATAATTATTTTAAATTAGTAAATAATATAAATAAAAATATAAATATGCATATGTAAAAGGGTAATTGACTGCATATAGTCCAAGATTAAAAATTTGAATCTACAAATATGACTTTAGGATTTTTCCTGTTTCAATTTTCCAAGTGACCTGTCTAAAATTTCTAAGTTTATGAGAGTTAAGTAAGTATTAGTTATGATTATTATAATATATAATTTAGATTATTTATATTTTAAATTCAATTATTAATTATTTTTTTAAATAATAAAATTGAACCTCGTTTAATTTTAATTTTTAATTAAAGATTATTATTTATATAAATTTATTTAATTATATCTCATTTTTATATAAATATTATTGTCACATTTAGTTAAATTATCAGTATATTTAATATAATATTTAATGAAAAATTATCAATTATTACTAAAACTTAATATAATAATAGTGTTAATATTAATACATATTCATTGAATAAGTAGTTAATATTATTTAATAATCAGTTTACTTTTTTAATATAAAGTTTAATATTTAAATGTATAACACATTTGGTAAAGGATAGTTACAAGGTATACAAAGATAATCGATTACATATTAAAGCTAAAAGAGGTACAGGGGGCGAATTATATAAATTTATATAAAATTATAAATAATTTTTTATAAATTATTTTAAATTTCTCAACATTGTTTATTTTTGTTTATATTAAATTAGAATTGTTTATTTTAAATTTGTAAGAAATTTCATATTTTAATATTAGAATATAGTAATATCAAAGAAACTGTTAGTTAAATCGCTGTTTTTTCCTATGGCCTTATATGCAGTTGAGACATGGAATATCGGAAGCGCTTCGAAGAAAAAATCCATCCCTTTGAGATGTGGTGCTGGAGAAGAATGAATGCTGAAGATAAAGTGGACCGCCCACCGGATGAATTATCTCGTTACAAAATGCGGTAAAAGAAAATCACCGTCTCTCCAGCACCTTGTTATTTTGGGGATGTGGTTTGTTCCAACAACGCCTAGAAAGACTTGTTGTTCAGGGTAGAGTGGAAGGCTCCCGCAGATCAGGTCACGGCCAGATGAATGGATTAGGTACAGTTAGCACTCAGCACAGGCATTGTCAAGACCATAAGATGGATATCATTGCTGAGGGGCTTAAGGATGATCAAGACATGGAGAGAGGTAGAATCACATAATCTTCTAACAAGAAGAATTATGATCTGGAAGAAGAATATCAAATATAAGAAGAGTATATTAAAATAAATTATATATCAATTAAAATTATAAAAAAAGTCATTATTTGGGAATTCCAACTATTAATTTAATTATATATTTTTAAGATTAATTGAATATTAATACATTCTAATATTAAAAATGAAATTATGAACAAATTTAAAATAATAATTTATAAATTTATATCTCTCCACACACGAGTTTTTGTCTCTTTCATGAAAAGGAGTAAGGGATATATATATATATGTATATATTTTTTACTAATCTTTACTTTTCATTACTAGGGAATCAAAATATAACTAAATATATATTCTTTTAAAATCATAAATAAACATAATAAAGATTTTATTTCTATTTATTGAAATATTAAATAACACGATTCAGGAATTTGATAAAATTAATTCAAATGGCATTTAATGAATTATAAAAAATTAAAATAAAAAGATTTACCGAAGGTCTCAGTTCAGCAGAATTATGTGTTTGAATTAATTGTCATTTTTATGAATATATAAATTGATTGGTTGGCTATAAATTATAGACAAACAAACAGAATATATAAAATAAAAAGTGAAGAATGCCCAGAGAATTAATTTTGATTATAACATCACAATATTCACGAATAGATATAAAAAAATTCTTAAAACAATATTTGGATTCCCTAGTAATGAAAAGTAAAGATTAGTAAAAAAAAAAAATTTTAAGCGATTTACAGACAATAGCCTTTATATATTATTACATTATATATATATATATATATATATATATATATATATATATATATAAATTTAAATCTCGTTTGTAGCTACTTACTTTTAATATTCATTATAAAAAAAATTTAAAAAAATATTTGCCTACCAAAAAATTTATAATTTGGATTATATTTAAATTCGTTTAAGGTTCCGGATCATGAGAAATTTATTTGCGTTGTTTTCAGATTGGTTAATGAAATTTGAAATTTGGAGCCCATAAAATGATGATTATCTAATATTTATGTAATTTTAAATTAGAATATATATATATATATATATATATATATATATATTAGAGAAATATTACTTACATATAAAAAATAAATTTATATTTTTCTAATAGAGTATTATTAGTTTTCACTCATCTTGTTAAAATAAATTATATATTTTCTTATCAATGATTCTGTCAAGAAATATAGGGCCCTTTCATCGAGGCACAGTTAGATAACACAACAGAATTCTCCTGGGGAAATTATCAATAGAGAAACGCGTCCATTGTCTGAAATTAAAACAGAATGAAACCATTAGAATACCTTAGTCCGGGAAATATTAATTTTATTTATTATAATTATCATGGTATTAAAGTTATTTTGATATCCCAAGCCACTAATGCCAAATTCAAATAGTATCGATTTTCCGTTATTTCATCCAATTAATAATTAATTATTTAAATATTATTTAAATTTAATATAAATTAATATAAAATTATTTTTTTGCTTATGGAATGTGATATTAAAGAATAATATATAACTTAAAATTATCAATTTATGAAGTTTTCATTTGCTTTTACTCCATCCACCCGCACTCTCCTCTCCTCCTTTCATGAACAATTTAAAACGTGATAAAAACTAAATAAATGTAATCAACAAATAAATACAATGCTTTTTTTGTTTATGTATTTATTGTACAAATCGATAAACACTAGAAAAAGTGTTTTCAGGCTATTTTTCAACATAATCCCCCCCCCCCCACAGTTATGCACGTGTCCCATCTTTCTTGCAGCTTCCTAATTCCCTTGGAGAAGATTTCTTTTGAGTTATCCCATAGCCACTTTTGTACCGCTTTCTTAACTTCCTCATTGTTAGCATATCTTTATCCACGTAGGCGTCTTTGCATGGTCCAACGTAAAAATCAGATGGGGCGAGGTCGGGACTGTAAGCAGGATGAGGTAAGACCTCCAACCCAATTTTTGAAGCTTATCACTGGTACATCACTGTGGGGGTTGGGGGGAGGGTGATTATGTTAAAAAATACCCTAAATTTTATAAGAATCAAATAAACCGTTTTTGAGCTATATCCATTTGTCTCTTTACTTATTGAATAACCTCATAGTATATTACGAGAGTTGATTTAGAAATAAGTTTCCTATTAATTTTACAAACAGACAATGTTGTTTATCCTTATAGAAATTTTTACCTTTAGTAAGAAGAGACTTAAGTTTTTTACATAATCGTAATTTTTTCTAATTATTTTTGGTGGTCCAATTTCTTTATTTAAAGATCTCCGCCGTGTTTCAGCCCTTCTTTGACTTGGTCTTATAATATTTTTTAATTTGCAAATAAGTATCTGAGTCACATAAAAAAAATCATTATGATTAGTAATAAATTTTTGTATATTATTATTATTTGATGTCTTATTTATATATCTATGTATTAAACAATCTTATTTATAAATAAATAAATAACATTTAAAAATATTAAAAAAATATAAATTTATTTATTTAAAGACACCTGATTTGTAATGATATCGGCTTTGAATTAAATTTAATTTCCAATAAGATTTGATTGAATTCACCCCTGTGAACAAACATTTCGTATTACGTGAAGAGCAGCGGTAAACATGATCGAAAATCATTTTTTTTTTTTATTAGAGAAAACTTTTACCAATTTTTATATATATATATATATATATTGATAAAATAACAAATAATTTATTTCTTAATGATTATGCCTATTAAACCTTTAAAAAAAAGAAAAAAAAAATTATTTTCAACAGAAATTTATATATAAGTACATAGATTTTAATTAATTATATTTTAGATTGCAATTAATAATTATTATTCAATAACATTGAAAATATATTTCTATCAAAATTATTATATGATAAAATATTTTTATTTTTAATTCATTTATTATCATGAAATTAATTTTATTTTAGATTAAAAATAAAATAATAATTAGATTAAAAATAAAATAATAAAAAGACAATAAAGTTTAAAAAGCTGAAAATGGAATATCTTTTATAGATACCAATTAAATATTATTCCTAATTGGTTAATTTCAAAAAAAAGGGACTGTGTCAGTATTTAGAGGATGTGTGGGTTGCGTTCCGGTGGCCGACTGACGTCCTTTTATCAGCATTTTTACTGTCATTGACCAATTTCTAAAAAAAAAAAACTTTATCAATATTCATCGTAAAATATATTTTTCAGAAAATTTCTTAGCATTATAATTTGGTGAAAAGCTGAGTGGACATAAATTCTAAGTGATTATCAACCATGCAGACATAATCCGGATGGCCTACGCATTCAGGTGTAGGAGTTGTTCCATTTTAATCCTGAATTACCTTTCTCCCTTCTAAGCCACTTTCCTAATACGCTACCACCATAATAATAATCATAATATTTAAACGATATTTTTTAATTTGAAAACTAAATTAAAATTTTTATTTATTAATGATGAAATTATATTCCATAACAATCAGAAGACAAAAATTTTATCATTATTGCTATTTTTTTGATAATAAATTATGATTTAATTATTTAATAATTTATTAATCTTTTATTAATTTCTATTAAGAAATAAGTTGATTATAATTAATGAATATTATTAAAACTATTGTTAATTGAAAAAGCACTGTTTAGAACAAGAATTGGTATGCAAAACCATAAAATTTTAGCAATGAGAAGGTGATGAGAGGAAGGAGAAAAAATTAATTTTCTCATTACCTGGGAGAACTGTTGAGTGAAAATTCTTTGAAAATCGAAAAAGTTTAATTTTTTTCCAGGTACCAATCAGCTTTCACAACCATATATACGCTGCACAATTACCAACCATGATTGGTTCTTGCCTACCAGCTGACGTCACAATGATTGTTAAAATATAAATAATTTTAATTATTATGAATTCTGATTAAACTTTACTTTAATAAAGGTATTTTTTTGATCTTAAAAATAAAAATAAAAAATATTAGAAACATAAATTATGAAAATACTTATTTTAAAATACATTAGAAAATATACGTAAATAAAAATAAAACTAATTATATTTACATTTATTTTTATGGAAATAAATATATAGATGAGAAAATAACATTACTCCTGAAATGTCATAATTCAAGTACATAAATGTTAATGTTCTTAGGAAATAAACCCAATAATAAATTTCAAATGATTATCTTTTTTCTCTTAGTTGAACATTTCCGCTAAATAAATCTAATAAATAATAAAGAAAAAATATCATTAATATTTTTGATTTTAAAGAAAGAAAAAAATAAAATTAAATAATAATAATAATAATAATAATAATAATAATAATAATAATAATAATAAAAAGGGAGATGAAGGCTTTCAGTTATCTTCAAAATATAATCATAATACTAAAATATATTTCGTGAGGGTTCAATCATTAATTAAAAGAAAAAAAAATAAATTAAATAAGAGTATATGGATGAATATATGTTTGTCCATAAGAGAAAATTAACATATAATAATAAATAATAAAGATTTAAGTCGTCATAGAGGTTGAAAAAAAGATAATCATTGATCCCTCTCCAGAGCGCCAAAGACAAATATAATGTGAAGATAAGCTTTAACAAATATCAAATGAATAAATAAATTAATCAAAATATTTAAATCTAATATCTATATATTTATATAAACTGTATATATATATATATATATATAGATGCACTGAGAAAATAATAATAAAATTATTAAACCAATAAATGAAATCAATGTAAGTGTTTATCAACGACAAATCAAATTGTATATTATGGATTTAAAAATAATACTAATAATAGAGGTCACTTAAATGCACCACACGTGTTTTTATTAATCTTTACAAAGGATTGAGAAAAATGAAATTGTAGCGAATCAGGGCCACTACATTCATAGGGATGCGAACACGAACTAATTGAGAAAAAAACGTCAGATAATAGCGAATACAAGCGAATCGCAGAGGATTAGAGGATGTAAGCTGTCAGATATTTATGATATTTAAAATGATTTAAAATGAGCCGGGTGCAGCCGGTGTTGGCTGTTTTCGGTAGTTTTCGGATAACCGAATTAAAATTAGTGCCAGCAGCGCCTCTAGTGCTGCGAACAAGCGAAACTGTGTTTCAAGTGATCCCATAAGAGTCCCCCCTGTAGCGAATATAGAAGAAAGCAGGGGAGAAAAAATTTGAATATACAATGAATTAATTAAACTATAGTATATGCTATTAATTTCTCATTATCGATACTAATGAAAATATGTAGCTATGCATAATAGTGATAAATAAAATATGAAAAATTTCGAAAAAAATTTAAAAAATTGTGCTTTCATTGAGAGTTATTTGATTGTTGATGCTTACAATTTTTAGAGTATCCAAATGACTCATGTTTTCTCTGATCTTTATTTAATTTAAAAATTAAGCTTTTATTATATGCTTAAAGTTTTTTTTTTAAATTTACAATATATATTAAAAATAGATAAAAACAAATTAATTAAAAATATAAAAAGAAGAAAAATTATAAAATTTTAGACAATACATATTTTATCGATATATTTTTTAAGTAGTGAAATTTAATAACACCAACATGAATATTTCAATTTATATAACGAATCCTTTTAAACAAATATATATATAATATTATATTCGTTCAGTTTTCTATGAAAATCCATTCTGCCAGTCTACAAAGAGATTTAAATGAATATTTCAATTCATTCAATTAATATATAAATATATTGAATCCACAGATAATTGTTTTATTATTATATATATAGAATATGATAAATTATTTCCTGACTTTTCGGAGGTCATTTTGGCGTTTTAATTGGAGATTTTGGAGTTGATTTTACGGGATAATTTTTACTTACATGCGCCTTCGAAATATCCTGGACGTTCTAACTATCAACATCGTATAGAACTGAGATCCGGTTCGTACGAGATCAAAAAAAAAAAAAAAAAAAAAAAAAAAAATCGTTCCCAAAATGGTCTCTTGAAAATGCCACAAAAATGGGCGTTTAAAAGTCGAGACTCATATCTCACAATTAAACGAGAAAATAACACGGAAATAATTTCTCATAATCTATATATATATAATAATTAAACAAATATCTGTGTGGGCTAACAGATGGGCTAGATCCCAAAGGCTATTTAGTTAAATATTAAATATATATATATATATATATATATATAACAAAACAATCCAAATATACAATAGAATATTAACTATTTATATTAATCTGTTCCAAAAAAATAACAATTTTGTTCATAAATATATTTATAAATTTAAAAAGTTCTTATAATATATAAAATAATTTTTTATTTAATTTAATTTTTACATCAGTTGACCCATCATCATCTATTGTGTTGGATTATTTTAAAATAAATATTTTTTTATCTCTTATATAACCAGAGATTTTATACATTTACCAAAAAAAAAAACAGAAAAAAATTATACTAGGATAAGTATAGAAATGAAAAAAGATAAGAAGATTAGGTTAAAAAAAATATTAAATAAAAATTTAAATAATTTATTATTCATTAAAATTACTTTAAAAAAAAGATTGATAACATTCATAAGATAATAATTGAAAAAAAAATCATATTACAATCAATTTGTATTAATTGATTTATTTTAAATAATTATATAATGAAGTATTATATACAGAGGCGGATTAAACGCCGGGCGGACCGGGCGGCCGCCCGGGGCCCACCAGCCAGAGGGGGGCCCACCGAAACCCAAATAAAAATATTTCCTTAAAAAAATTTAAAAAAACTGTTGAGTTTATGGATAATCGGAGTTTAAATAAAACAAGTTATTCTTCATACAGATCTTTATTGAACAACAGATCTTTATTCGGTCGTGTTTGAACCCCGACTAACTTAAGAAAAAATAATCAATTTTGGGTCTCGGCGACCACAGTAAAAATTATGTATTTTTTACATAAGTACTCTATATGTAAGTATAAAACTGCCTAAATTATAATATAAACAAAATTTGTCTTTCAATTATAATTGTAAATAATAGAGGGCTCATTTCAATCCTACCGCCCGGGGCTCCCAATCAACTTAATCCGCCACTGATTATATATATTATTATAAATTGATGTGTTTTTATTTTGATATATAATTAAATTTAATTTAATATTTTTTTATACAAATAGTTAAAAAAAAATACTAAAAAATATTATTAATATTAATCATAAAAAATTGTTAAAGAATACTTTTTTCTGTTAGTTAAAATGTTTTCTGGTTGAAGATTGTGTTGGTTTTTGAGAATCTACATAAATCCACATAAATCCATGGGATAATTAATTATTTCCTTCTACCAATAAACCATCTTTACATTGTAAATGAATTAAACAATAATTTCCTTTTAAGTAATTATAATATTTTTTTAATTAAGTATTTATAAGTATTTATAATTTTAAATCTGTTTAAAATCAAAATTGATCTTAAAAATTCTAAATTTAAATAATTAAAAAAAGAACAAAATAAATTTATATAAACAGTCATTTTTCAATTATTAATCAATGAGGTTTTAAGTGATTATTATGACATTTTGAACCTATAAATAGATTTTAAAATTTTAATTTAATTTCCAGAATTCGAGTTTTCTATCCATCAATTTCTTTCATTAAATATTTTGTTTTCTAATATTAACCTCAAATGTCATTTTGTAATTATGTTAATCAATTTATCTATGCTATTTATGATTAAATTTGTTCTGATAAATTTAAATCGTATGTATAACCTAATACTTGAATTCTTTTAGTTTAATAAAATAACATATTTTTATTATTTTATTTATATATACAATACCATATATATATATATATATATATATATATATATATATATATATACCTATTCTTCAGAGTGGAATTGATGAATAAATAAATATTTATTCAAATACAGCAAAACTTTTGGATTAAATTTATTAATCTGAATATAAATTTAATTGAATGAATTCATATCATTTGTTTTTTAATAAAAGTTTAAATATTATATATTCGTATAATATATATATATATATTTATTTATGTTGTAGATGTAGTGATGTTTAACATCTAACAATAATAAAAAGAAACAATTCAGGAAGAAATAAATTGAACAGAGATAAAAAAAAAAAATAAATAAAAAAATAAAATAGAAAGAGAACTATAGGGGAAGAGCGCCGTCAAATATAGAGATGGGATCCACCAAATCCCATCCCTGGGAAATAAAGCCAAGGAAATCCTTTCGGATCTCGATCGTCAATTGGTTTTAGTTTCCTAGATCTAAATGAAATAAATTAATAAATCTTATTTTATTAAAAGAAAAAATCTTTGGAATTATTATTTACCTACAAAAATTTATAAATAAATAAATAAAAATACTAAATAAATAAATAAAAATACTAAATAAATAAAAATTGTAAATAATATAATAATTTTATTATATTTACATCCGCTATATTAGTAAGCAAAGTCACGGTAAAGAGAGGCAATGAATTCTCTTAAATATTGGGACTTATTATAAAATTTTTATGACCCAATTAATCAACAGTTTAATTGGGAATGCCTTGAAATTCAAAAAAAGTTCATATTTTTCAAAAACTAACCAGTTTCCACAATCATATGCTACGAAATTGGTAACACTGTTGGTTTCTTGCCTACCAGTGACGTTATTCTTTTATAGTAATGACCTTGACAGGGCCGTTCCGACCCAGAGGCACCCGGGCGGCAAGCCTAGAGGGGCGGTGCGAGCCGCCTTAAAAGTACTTATTCATTCTACATTTTTTTAAATTTATTTCAATATGGTTCTAAAAAAAAAAAAGAAAAAAACAAGGTCAAATGATTTGGCGATCAGGATCTTAAATACTTTTTTTTTTCAATTTTTTAAAAAACTAAATTAACTTAAATTTACTTTTATCTTTTTTATTTGTAAATTTTTAACAACTTTGTGGGAAGGGGCGGCAAAATTATTCTCGCACCCGGGTGGCATATACCCTAGGAACGGCCCTGGGCCTTGAAATTCGAATTGGTGGAGGAAAGGCAACTGGCACGTCACTTCCTACTCTATTTAACATAGATAAAGGATTTTCAATTAATTACCAAGAAAAGATTATAAATTTTTTTTTATCAATCATTTTTAATTTGTTCCATATTCCGTTTTATTGACGGATACCGAATGTGCTTTAAAAATTATACAATTTTTCCTCCATTTTAATATATTCCACACACATTTTCTAATATTATCATATTTCATATTTTTCTAGAAATTTAATTTAATTTTTTTAAATTAGATGGCTTCACGGTACCACCCTAACTTCAAGAAAGTAATATCGAAAAGAAGCCTGAAATAAGTTGAATTTTTTTTGTCAATGATTTTTGCCTTTAAATAACAATTTTTAAACAAAAAATATCATTATTTATTATTCATTTACCTCACGACGAAAGCTGTTTGTCAATTAAAAAATTAATTAAACATACTATATATATATACATTATATATATATAAACTCTTAAACATAATTATTCATTATAAAATAAATTAATTAAATTTTTTTTTGATACTCTTATTACTAACAATTATATAATACAGAGGTATAGTAGATAGACAATTTTATAGACATTGATTTTTGTAATTGTTATATTAACCCATTTAAAATGAAAATTTATACGTACTTTTCTAAGCCAGAAAGATTTAATTTAATTTTGTTGAAATATGTATTATACTGTATTATATATATTTATATATGCAAAAAATAGTCTTATTTTTTTAATAATGCCTTATTTATAAGAATATATATTTATAAAGTTTTTCCCGGTTGTTTTCACATATACTGAGATTTGATCAATAGGAATTTTTACAGTTAATTCAACGAGTGGAATTTTACTTACAGTTGTGTGACGTTTCGAAATATCGTGGGTATTCGCATTATCGACAACAGAACCATCATCAGAATGAACCAAGATCCGGCTCGTCCGAGTCACACTGGGCGCGACCTTAATGACTCAGAGAAGGGCCATAATCTCAAAATTTAATTCATTTAACTTTCTTGAAAATGGCACCAAAATGAGCTCCGAAACGTCGAGAAACAAATCTCAACATACATGAAAACAACCGAGCAAAAACTCATATTCACAATTTTCACTAAAACTTAAACATATATATGTAAAAGGTTAGAATATTGGTGAAGTTGATAGGACATGTGTTGAATAAACTGAATATTTAAAATTCATAGCTGAATAGCCAACTAAACTGACATTTATATAATAATTAATATTGTTATTTGAATTGAATAAAACCCAATTTCTTTTAAAGTAATGTTTGTAGTTATTATTTTATTTATTTTATTTTGTATCATATTATTTTTAACTAATAAAATGTTATCTTTTTAGAAACGAAATCGGCCTATAGTTCAATACTAACCTAACCTAAATCTAAATTTAAATTATAATAATAACATTATTAAATAAATATATATATATACGTTTATATTCACAACTAAACTTTAGTTTCTGAAATCAACTTAAATCGAAATTAAACAAGAATTCCCCCCTCTACCAATGAATATTATTTAACCCTGGATATAGAGATAGATATTGATTAAAAACACAATTCCAATCATATATTTATAAGAAATTTTAATTTATTATTCATTTATGGATATAATTGAGAGAAAATTAATTCTGCTATAAAAATTTTATTGGCTATTGCTAATCATGCATTCATTGCTTGTTTAATTGTATTAATCATTTATTTATAAATCAAATTTTCATAAAATTAAACTCGAAATTCATTTTCTTAATATAAATAAATATTCAATATTATGGATAAATTACAAAATAAACACATTATGAATTTATATATATATATATATATATATATATATATAAATAGACTATAGGAAAACACAGACCAAAATAAAAAGGAAGCCCGAGTGGAATATACATATGCCATGAAGCCACTCAATTGTCCTTTCATCTACCATTTTTATGAAATAACTCTGGCTGGTAATATTCCATTAACTCTTTAATACAATAATACCTCCAACATTATCAACTTTCCAAAGCATAAGATTTTATTTATTAACTATTATTATGTAAATGTATGCTTTAATTACATGTAGAGTTGAATAATTAGTCTCTTTGAAATTAGGATTAACCAAATCCTTCAATAATATATATATAATATGAATAGGTATTAAAAGCTTAGGTTTGGAAGTTGCAATTCGATCATTATATCATTTGGACAAAGAAATTAGTAATTATACTTTTTCATAAAAATACAAATCAATCAATATTAAAGACTCAAACAAGTATGACTCGTTTGGTAATAACTTAACCTTCAAATTAACTTCCTATTATACGAGTGAAGGACAATAAGTCAGTGATTTTTTGAATTTCCCGTCTCTTAAATGAAATGGCAAGACTGTTCCTGTTAGTAGGCAACTATCCGCTGACCCCTGTCGAAATTTGAACCAGCTGGGTCTTTTAGTTTTTATTAGACATCCATTAATAGCAGACTACAACGTGATTGGAGAAGAAAATGGAAAAAGTGAATCTCCAAGAAAATCCAATAATTTGGATACGAATTGCTCCCTCATCTGCCCTATTCTCTGGATTCAGCCCCGAGTGACTATTTCTTGTTTCCAAACCTGAAGAAATAGCTCGGGAGATTTGACTCCGACGATGAAATCATCTTACAAACAATTCTATTTTGATGTCCTCGGACAAAAGGGATAAAAAATTTGGAGAAACGTTGGGCGAAGTGTATAGAGTTCAAAAGAGACTACATACGTTGAAAAATAAAATAATTTTTTATCCAAAAACCTGTGGTTCATTCAAAAAGTCACGGACTTATTGACCTATCCTCGTAATACTATTATATTATATAATTATTATTTTCTTATGAAACTGTTAAGTTGTGTACCTTAAAAGCATATACTTTTTTAATTTGAAGAAACTTTCTGTGAAGAATGCTTATAAGAGCACATGATTTGACTTCTTTAAGGGAGAGTAGCGGAGTGGAGAGAAACCCACAAGGTTTGAAGACAAAGAACATAATTAGTATATGAAGACACGGTGACGTTTTTATAAAAGATTCGAGCCAAACGCAAAACAAAATTCGAACTTACATTGAAAGAGACTCAACAAGAAATATCATTAAATTTTTTATCATTTGTTTTGTGATCATAGCAAATAATATCTATTGATACTTTTCTCGGGAACATATGCTTTAGTGATACTGACGAGGATAAAGAGATGCTCAACAAGAACGTACGCGGATAATATCATAAAATAAATATGAGTCTTTCTCTAATGTAATCAATTTTAGAATTAATGTAGAAAGCAGAATATATAGAAGATTTAATTAATCTTCAAGACATTTTATAAGGATATTAAATTAAATGCGTGAAATTATTAAACGCGAAATTGGAATGCATATACAACTTTACTAAGTATTAAACTTATATCTAGGTACTTATTAAAATGGATCATTTCAAAGTAGAGGACAAGAGAAGTACACCTGGAAAGTGAGATAATTTTGTTCCGCAATATTTCGCTTGTCATCAAATTTAAAATAACTTTCTCGTTAAAATATAGAATATACATTGGTCAAATAAAAAATAAAATGTATCAACTAGAAAACGAAAAAAATATCTGCAACGGTTTTTGATAGAAGTTGTTTTTTGAAAGCATTTCGTCTTTGCAATGTATTCATCAGCGACGTTGTTTGGTTTTCCTTTTATTAATTTATCCAGATTATTCATAATCTCGTGTACGGTTTGTATCTAACATCGACATCTAATCGGTTTTCCTTTTATCTATGATCGTGTCCGATGAAAATTAAAAATACATATATTTAGTTAACCACCTCTTGCCCCTTCTGGTGTTCACCTTTATTATTTCACACCTTATCCAACTTAGATAATTTATTTTTAATATCTCTGTCAATGACCAAGGAATGATCAATCATACAAAAGAACTTGCTATTGATTCCCAATCAGGATCTCAGCCATTTCCCTCTCCCTTGCTTACGATACCCTTAGGTGTTTGTAAAATGAACAGCGTAAGATTAACATCAGGCTAGGTTGAAAAAGAAATAGCCCATTAAAAAGAGACAGCTTATTATATTTTCCCACTCTCTATATTCTTTAAACAGGGGAAAAATACACGAACTTAGTAACCCCTTGGTAAGATACATTTTAATAAAAAAAAAGTTAACTTAAATATTTTTATTTTTAGCTTCATAAAAATAATATATATACATATATATATGTATATATGTTATTTGATATAAACTAAAAATACAATAATTTTATTTTCTTTAATTTGTTTATTTTTTAGATTTTATTTTCTGAAGAATTTGCTAATTGTCCGTTATTCGCTTGTATGGTCTCAGAAATATTAGATGGCGCTACAAGCTGATTAACGGAATATTATAATTAAATGTAAATATTAAATTTTCTCCATTATAGCTGTTACTCCAATTGGGGGTTGGACGAAGAGAGGTAATTTCTCTTTTCCATAAAAATTAAATCATGAGACAACAACCACATTAGAGAAGTAGTAAAATGACAGAATAAAAATTAGGAACAAGGAATGTACATAGCTTAAAAATATATTGATGGGGAGACCGATTGGGAAACGTCCGTTTGGAAGACCAAGGACGCGGTGGTGAGGGAGAGAGATGGGAGAGGGTAGGAATTGGATGGTTGTGATGCAGGAGAGGAAAATTTGAAAAAATGTGGTTGCTGAAACCAAAAAATAAGAGCCACAGATATAGATTAAATATTACTCAGCAAATATCAACAAATTAACTTCGATATTTTGTAAATAACTTACATTTAAGTAAAATGAAATAAAAATAAAAAAAAAAATTAATTAAAACTATTATTAATAGCTTGAATCACTCTTAAAATAAGAAATAGAATGTATAGAATGCTATTTGTATTTGTATTCTACAAAGCTTTATACTTATTTCAATTTTATAACTATTTCTTCCTATTTTATTTTATACACATTTAAGCTAATAGATTGGTAATGTGAAATTAACTAAAAAAAAAATACCTATTTATTTTAGTGGAATTGAATGGATGCTTTTGGTTTCCTGCCCCCCCCCCCTCCCCCTCCCACTTCACTCTCTTCATTTGTCACAAGATGAGTATTTCTTCACAAACATCAGTTCGTTAAATGGATATTTTTATTGATAAGATCAAATTTTTTTCAGCCTTTGTAACCCTAGCATGAAATTAACTATTGATTGGATAGGATAGAGAGGCACTTTTTATTTGTTCTTCTGATCATTTATTTATTTTTAATTCTTTTTCAAACCAACCTTGCTTGGATAGCAAGCAGCACATGGCTCATTCATGACCAGTTGGAAATTACACCCCGCGTGACCAAATCAATTTTACCTCTTTTGGAATTTACCCCAAATAGACAACCAATTCTACTATGAATGTTCGTGAAACACTCGACATTCCATGCATTGGTGCATCCATTAATAATAAAATTTAAAAAAAAAATTCATTAATTTTCTAATTCCTTTAAAAGCATTTCGGCTTTATAGTTGATTTATTCATTCAATAATTAGTTTATTTTTATCGCAGGCAAAGCATACACTTTTTTGCAACAATACTATTATCTTTTAATATTATTATAGAATATATATAAGTTAAGTATAACTCATGTGAATCATTCTTTAGTATTTCAATAGTTCTATAATAAAAAAAGATGGTAATTGTCCATATTAGTTATCATGTCATGGATTTGTATAAAACTTTACCAGTGGATTCCGTTGTTAATTCCAAAATAACTTTCCTTATGCAATTTTTCCAGGTCGCTTCTAGTTTACGGATTGGATATAGAAAAATTAAAAAATTAATTAATTAAATAATTTCCCTATATCGAAACCGAACCGAAAAAATCGAAAATTAATGAATAAATGAATTAGTCAATAAAAAATTACTTAATGGCTGCATATTTCGACATTCATATCCAGCTAATCTGTCGAACTTAAAAAAAATCTTTATCTCGTAAACTAGAAGAGACCGAGAAATATTGCATAAAGAAAGTTTCTTTGGAATTAAAAAAGAAATTCACTAGTAATTAATCAACAACTAATCTATTCACATGCTTTATATTATTATTATTATTATTAATTTTAGTATTATTATTATATAATGTATTCAAATACCTATATAGGGATTTATTTATATAAAATACATTTTATTTTATTAGAAGTTTGATTTATTTATTAACAAAAGATATCCGACTAGGAAAGAAAATTAATATTTATGAAAAATGCACAGGGAATTTCTGTGTCCCTTGTAGAAGGGTTAGGAGAATAAGGTGGAAAGGGGAAGTGAAAAGATATTCGCCCGCCAATTTGGAATTCCTCTCCTTTTGTCTAAACTGCTCTCCATTTCTCATATAGTGCGTATTTTTTTCGCATGCTGCTCTTAATTAATTTTGTCTATTCTTCCACGTTATTTATCTTCCTTCTCGCTTCTTTCTCTGAAATTCCACATTCCTCACTCAGCTATTTATTCGTTTTTATGCTCTGTTAAGCACGAATTGAGCTTTTGAGCATTTGAGCTGCCAGAGTGAACGACTCAATAAGAGAAATTGACTTATTTTACTAAATGCGTAGCTAGCTGATTTTATTCACTTTTTTTTTCTTACCATAGATAAACTATATTCCTTATTGTTTATATTAAACGTTTTAATTGTTTAAGTTTTTAAATTAAACTTATCAATTATTAAATTAAATATATCCATTGTTTAAATTTTTAAATTAAATATATCAATTATTTAAATTTTTAAATTAAATGTATCAATTGTTTATATTTTTAAATTAAATATATCAATTGTTTAATTATTTTTAAATTAAATATATCAATTGTATAAATTTTAAATTATATTAAAATTTTTTTTTTAAAGTTTTAAAACTTGTATAGAAATGAATTTTATAAAAAATCAAAAAATTTGAATTATTTTTATTTAATCTTGTATTTTTAAAAACTACCGATTGTATTTAAATATATAAATATAAATAATTACTTAATAAAATTATTTATTTGTTATTCTAGAGAAATGTTAAATGTTGGAAGATATTAAAAGTATAGATAATAGTATTTAGTACATATATTATTATTATTATTATTTTAATTAGGTATATAAAATATATTATACAATGCGTAAGGACTTAATTCTTGTTTGTCAAAGAATACAAAAAAAAATTAATATTTAATTTAATACAAAAAAAAATTAATAATTAATATTGTTATTATTAGTATTAGGATATTATATTATATGTACTATTATTAATATCAACATATTCTTTCATTAAATAAAGATAAAATTCTATTTTAATTTTTCAAACATTTATCAGTTTGATTAAATTTTTTTTTATTAAAGAAGAGAGGGGAGTTGTTAACTATAAATTTGATCATGAGACAGCATGACTATTATACTTTTCTTTTAAAGTGTTTTTTATCCTATTTAATGGTTAATGCACGTTAACAAATATATACTCGTTATTATCAACACGGCTATCAAATAAGTTTGATGTTGTTTGATATAAAAAAAAAAATTATACTATTTTTTAATGTTAATTATAAAGGGTCAATTCAATGAAGAATATAATAGATTAAATTTAGATAATGTAAAAAAATTTTCAATCGATATTTCGCAACGAGTGGTCTCTGTTTTTAGCTCATTGATTTCCCTCTTTAAGCTTAATATAGCATAAATACGCGGGGTTTGTTTTGTTCCGGGAGAGTATTCTGTCCTATGAATAGATGCCAAAAGGGCCGATTAAGGTGGAACATCTCGACCCTAATAAAATGGAAATCCAATATTTTTAAGAAAAAATTCCCAAACAAAAACAACTGAAAATATTTATTTATACAGGAATTAATTTTAGAACTAATTTAAATAATAATAATAATAATAATAATAATAATAATAAAATTTATGATTTCAAAGAATATTTAAAATTGTATTATTTTTATTTTAATAATAAATAAGTATAAAAATAAAAATATCAACTAAAAATAATTTCAATTTAATGTGAACCTTTTTATTTTAGTATCTAATTTATTTCAATGCATTTTTTTGTGTGTTAATTTGTATTAAATAATGATATCAAAAAATATTTACAATCCTATTATTTAAATCATAATTAAAGTTAATATATTCAAATTTATTTTAAACTTAAAAAAAATTCTATTTTAAAGTTTAATTTTAATATTTAATTTATTTCAATGTATTTTTTTTATGTAAATTTAAATTAAGTAATATTTTCAAAGAATATTTAAAATCCTATTTTTGAAAGAATAATGATAATATTAATAATAATAAGATGAAAAAAAATATTCAATTTAAAATTTCAAAAATTTAAATATTTATACATAAATGTATTCATTTAGAATTACTTAGTAATTTATATTAAATAATGTTTTCGAAGAATATTTAGAATCATATTTATTAAATAATACTATGTAATAGATTTAATATTATTTTAATCAAAAATAAAAAATTTTAATTTTTTGTATTTTAGTAAATATCTAATTTATAATATTACTGTTTTTATGTAAATCTAAATTAAGAAATATTTAAACACTCAAAGAATATTTAAATATATTTATTATTTATTATTTTCGGATAGATCCTGAGGATCACGCAGAGCTTTAAAGAGAAATTATTAATTATTGAATTTCTCCAGACCCGAACTCGAGTCTAACAGTCTGGTAGACTGTCGTGCTAACCACTAAATCACTGAATGGTCAATTAAATATAATAATTTACTTATCTTTTGTTAATTTGAATTTAATAATAATTTTAAAGAATATTTAGAATAGTAAATGTTTATATAATAATAATAATAATAAGTAAAAATTATAAAAATTCATAGATTCAAAATTCCAATACACTAGAAAAAAATTTCAAACAACCTAAAATATTTATCTATAAATATATTAATTTTAAAATGTATTTTAATAAAAATAAGTAAATAGAATATTTAGAGTTGTATTATTGTTGATAAATAATAATATTAATAATAATAAATGAATAAATTACAAATTCTTTTCAAATAAAAATAAATTTCAATTTAATGTCAACCATTTTATTTTAGTATGTAATTTATTTCAATGCATATATGTGTATGTATGTATGTGTGTGTGTTAATTTGTATTAGGACATAAATGTAATCGTGTCGACTAGAAAAATCTCATCCACTTGTGACTTTTCATTTTCTATTAGTTGCCTCAATCACGGTGCTGAAATCAGAATAGTTCAGAGGAAACGAAATGACACCATTGAAATGCGTTTCTTGAGATGGAGGCTAAAAGCACCTGGAAATGTACGAAAAGGGAAGGAAGGAGATGAGTGTGTATGTATGTATGTATGTATGTGTGTGTGTGTGTGTGTCGTTTTAGCCCCTAGTGCAAGACATCCTCCTTTTCCTTTCTCGCTCCCTCTAAGAAGATTCGATCTCCTTTAAAAAGTCTACAGGGAGATAGCAAATAAGAGATCACCTGAAACAAATGCCTGAAGCTGAAGCTAAGGCGTTAGTCATCACTTAGCATGAAACTGGGATGGGGGTGGAAGATAGTTCTATTTTACAAAAATTATTCATATCATTGGTGCATTTATTATAGATAAATTAGAAACAACCAAATTTTGTACGATTCCTCTTCTATTTCTACAATCCTACAAGACTACAATCGTTCATTTAAGTTAACTATTCGATATGTTTCTATAAATAAAAATAAATAAAAAAAAATAAAAAAATTCAATGAACGTGCTTTGCTTTGCCCTTAAAGAAGGCTTTCTTTTATATTCCTTTGTGAATGTCGATTAGATACAAAATAAACATTGAAAATTTTCAAACAATTTATCCGTTGTAGAGGCAATCGGGATAATCGTTAACATCGAAATTGTGGAATTGTATCAGACAATCGATCAATCAAGAATCAAACGAAATGATAGCCAAGTGTCCATCACATGTCTATCAAACGAAAATACTAGGGCAATTAGAGAATAAGTTAAAAAAATATTGCATTAGATAAATGACAAGGGCCGTGCTGTTAGAATATTTCATGCAGTGTTATTGGTGCATAAATAAAGGTTAACCCTTCCAAACATATGTTAACTAATTGGCTTTACATTGATTTAACAGAAAATCTATAATTGTAACATTTAATGTATTTTAATTTTAGAAGGATTTATATTTTGAAACGTATTTTTTATTTTTTATTTTCTTGGTTTTTTGGAACTACAATATAATTTTAGCTAACCTTTAAATTATAAATTATAAAAATTAATTATCTATTTATTTTATCTTAAATATAAATGAACTAAGCGTGATTATATCCCTTAAACACAAATTCGGTAAATCAGGATTATAACTACTAAACTACCATTCAAGTCAAATTATATATATATATTATTTGTGCATAGAGAATCAAGCAGATTTTTAAAGAGATATTATTAATTAATGAATTTTCCTAGCCCGAATTAGAGTTGTCAGTTTGGTGGACTGTCGTGCTAACCACTAAACCACTGAAGAGTCATATATATATATATTCAATCTTGTATTTGATCAGTACTCAGAATTTTATTAAAAATTATCGATTAAATTAATCATAGATAGATAAGCATAGATAAATTGATTACTACAGAAACACAAAATGAGGTTTGAGTTTAATATTGGGAAACAAAATATTTAGTTACAGAAATTTATAAATTTATTTCTAGAAAACACACACAAATTATATGAAATTTTCAATTCTTCTTATCTTTACAATTCCATAATAAACATCTAAAACCTCAATAATTAATAATTTAAAATTACTAACTTTTATATAAGAGTTTATTCTGTTGTTTTTTTTTTTGAATTTTTTTAAATTTAGAAGGGAAATAATTTTTAGGATCAACTCTTTTTTTAGACAGATTTAGAATTGGAAATATTAAAAATTCATTTTTTTTACTTTTATTTGAAATCCAAGTGAACTACGTATGTGATTCGATCCCTGAAATTCAAATTCAGCGAACCAGGACTTTACTAGTACTAATCAAATTTTATAACTTATTTTTTTTTATATTATACTCATATCTCTATCCTATGTTTTATATTTTATCTGCACTCAAGGTTTTAATAAAAAAATAGTACTTATTTAAAAAAAATTTTAACAATGTTTTTCTTGTGGATATATATATATATATATATACAATATAAATAACCTTTTATTCTTGTAAAAATTAATAAGTTAATGGGTTTTTACGATTTTTTGGGATCACTTATGGAAAATGTTTTTAAATTTTAGAAATTCCCAAATAGAAATATTTTTATTTTTATTAGTAATAATAATAATATCACCATATACTTGATATCTTTAGTAATAATACACATACATAATTAAATTTATTCGATAATTACATTTAATTGATTTATTATAATTCAATTATATTTTTTGCCTATCATCTAGTCGCTCATTTAAATATCTACAAAAAATTTTAGAAGCCTAGCTCAATTTAAAGTTAATAAAAAATCGATTATAATTTTTCATTGAAGCAAACAAAAAAAAAAAAAAAAAAAAAAATAAACAGACATGAGGGGAAGTTGATAAAAACGTTGTAAAATACTATTTAATTAATTATTTATTATATAATTTATATGAAAGGAAGATCTTTTATATAAAAGAAAATAATAATAACATGAATCTTAGATAAATAAACTGTCATATTGAAATTGTATTGATATATCTATTTACAAATGACCCATGTCTCCTGGCAAGGGAATTTTCCTCCAACTGGGGTCTATGATTCGGAGTCAACCCAGCCTCCGGGATCAACACTGGGATTTGATAAAAAGTAGCGCCTCCAATCAAGAAAATCAAGATAACGGTTGAAACGACCCGTTCCACTGATCATAGGACACCTCATCATTTATATAACCGACTTGATAGGCGTTGTCCTTGCGTAGGACGTACAAGATTTTTTTTCTTTTTTGATGACTCATGAAAAATCTGGGAGAGAAATATTCTGGCATTTTTTCGATAAAATACCTGCAGTTGCAATTAAAAAGTTTTAAAGAGGAGAAAGATCATTATATCGTCTTCACTCTTCTTCTATTCACTATTTATCAATGAAGATTATGGAATATAAATGGAGTAATGTATGGCAACAAGTTATTTCCATTCATTTCTCTTTTAATAGAAATGTCTGCCTAAAACTTTGAAAGGACATAAGCCACAGAATCCGTAATTAGATAATCAATATAGTATACATTTAGGGTATGTGAATTCTCAAAAACAAGTATAATTTTGAACCAATAGAAATTTCAACCGAGAGAAAGAAGTATACTTTAACAATTTTATGATTTTTATTACAATTTCTTGAAAAAAAAACAATAATAATTTTTTAATTGCTAAAGGAAAGATACAATTGACCAGGTAGTTTTCGTATAAATGTTCTTGTATAACCACCGCTCATTTCAAAAAATGGGTCAACATGCCAACTGTTGTTTCGAAATTTCTTTCCAAGGCGAACGAACGACTACAAATGAACAAAAGAACATTGGAGAACAGATCTTTTAGTGAAAATAATCAATAGTTCCATTTGCTTTCAACTCAAATTAAAGGAATATCGGGAGAGGGAAAGACAACCTTCAAAATAATCCACTCAAATAATATATAAAAAAAATATAGAGAGACATTTTAGTTTATAATGAAGACACGAAATACGCTTTTTCTATTTTTTTTTCTTTACTAAAAAGAAAAAAAAATAACTTGAATATAATCTATAAAATATTTATTCCCAATCCAATTATTATATTATTAACATGAATAATTTATTTTTTTACAAAATTAATTCTTAAATGCAAATGTAATTTACTTTTTATTTTTTTTAAAGTCAATTATACTCAACTAGAATTGTCTGTTTATTGCAATGTAATTTGATTGCCATGACAATTGATTGGTTTTCCTTTTAGAATACTAATGTGTAGATAATGTTCCTCAGAATGCCATTATGTTCATTTTTGAAGCAAATTTTCTTTCAGATTCTTTCTTCGCAATTCATATTGAAACATTAACCAAATTATTTTCTACATATAAATATAATTAATAATATTTATCATAAACATGATTCTTAATTGAATAAGGCAATGTAATAAGGGATGAGAGGGAGTTCAGAGAGATTTAGTATTGGATGGAAGTGGTCCAGAATATGGATGTTTGGAGGAATATGGTTGCTGTGGTCAAAAATGTTGGGTTCTTTAAGAATAGCCAGATACATTATTATTAATTATTAAAAAAGTGAAATTAAAAATAAAGACATTGTAATGAAGGACAAGAGGGGAGAGAATAGGTGTTGGATGGTGGTGGTTCAGAATAGAGATATTTGGAAGAGTTTGGTTGTTGAGGAAAGACACTTTTGAATTTGGTAAAAATAGCCGGATAGATCATTATTAATTAGTAAAAAAAAGTAAAATTTAAAATAAAGGCATTGCAATGAAGAACAAGAGGGAGTTGGGAGGGAATAGGTGTTTGATGGTGGTGGTCCAGAATAGGAATGTTTGGAAGAGTTTAGTTGTTGAGAAAAAACACTTTTGAATTTGGTAAAAATAGCCGGATAGATCATTATTAATTAGTAAAAAAAGTAAAATTTAAAATAAAGGCATTGCAATGAAGATCAAGAGGGAGTTGGGAGGGAATAGGTGTTGGATGGCGGTGGTTCAGAATAGAGATATTTGGAAGAGTTTGGTTGTTGAGGAAAAACACTTTTGAGTTTGGTAAAAATAGCCGGATAGATCATTATTAATTACTAAAAAAAGTAAAATTTAAAATAAAGGCATTGCAATGAAGAACAAGAGGGAGTTGGGAGAGAATAGGTGTTGGATGGTGGTGGTTCAGAATAGGAATGTTTGGAGTTGTTTGGTTATTTTAGCCATACACTTCTGTAAGAATAGCCAGATAGATGATTATTAATTATTTTAAAAATAATACAGATATTATTAAAATAGAAATGAAATTGAGAAGTTGATTAACGAGTATCACTACCGACAGATTTCATTAGAACAATTATTTTACTTAAAAATAATTAATTTTTAATTGATAGAAGACCGCCCCTTGAGTTCCTAGTTAAGAGGAATTTCTCTTCCACTCTCTTGTCCATCAACTCTTTGAGTTGTGCCTTTACTTTTTTTTTACAGGAACTATCTTTTATACTTTACACGCGAGAAGTTAATTGATGGCTGCTTTTTGGTCTTTTTGCTTCCGTTCTTATTGTTCTTTGATTGATTGAGCTTCTATTTTGCTTCATTTAAATTGAATTCAACTTTCTCCATTCAACGAAATAATATCCCGATATAATCAAACAATCAAAAACAAGATTAACCAAAAACCTAATATAGACTTTTACTTACCATATATTTAACTTTTGATAAAATAATCGCTTGTTTTATCGAGAACGGATATAGAACATATTTAATAGTTATATTTTAATTCACATTTATATAAAAATAATAAAAAAAAAACGTGCAGGTTTGCCCTCATTTTATTAAAAATCTGAAACTTTACTTAGGGAAATGGAATAAAGATAGAGTACATACAATTAATTATTTTAAGTATGACAAGATTGTAGATTTCAAATTCATTAATTTTCTTTCCTAATGGTAATTTTAGATAAAATTTATAATCCTTTTATTGAAAATGAAAATTTAAAAAAACATTAAAACATTCTAAATAAAAAAAAAAAAACGGCAGGAATGCATATAAACAACGAATCTCTCTGCTGATCCTAAATAATTCTGACAGTATTCTTTTTTATAAATTGACTAGACAGAAAGACAAGATGTACCGAAATATTTACCTTTATTAAGAAAAGAAAATATAAAATCAGAAGGGAATAGTGAGAAATTATCTAACCAATATTCATTCCTGAGGTTACGATGGGGATACTTTTAACGAAAGGGTGATAAGAAAATAGGAGAGAATTTTATTTATAGTAAAGTAATTTGGAAAGCGACCAGAGTAGAAGAAACAGGTGTTGGACTGAAAATAAATAAAATGTATATATGAGGGAATTAGGAAAAGATAGGATTTGGCTGGAGGTGGTTAATTATAAAAACGGAGAAATTTAGATGATGAGTCCAACAATATTCGAATTCTGTTAAGTTAAAAAGGAAAAAAAGAGATAGATAAAATAGAATTGACATAGAATAAATAATAATAAATTAGTTTAAAATTTAGAAAAATTATTTATGTAAATAATGCATAAAATAATAAGATGAATTTTGTTTATAAGCAAGTGAACTGGAAAACGACAAGAATATGCGAAATGTGAGATGGACTGAAAATATAAAGACATATATGAAGGAATTAAGAAAGATAAGATTTGGATGGAGGTGGTTAAATATAAAAACGATTGGAGAAATATAGGTGAAGTGTCCGACAACATTCGAGTTCCGTTAAGCTAAAAAGGAAAAGAGAGATAGATAAAATAGAATCGATATAAAATAAATATCAAAAAATTAGTCTAAAATTTGGAAAAAAATATTTATATAAAGGAAACATATACCTTATCTTATTATAATAACAAAAATTGTATATTTGAAATATTAAACCGCCCTAAGGATTTTTTTGAAATTCCCACCATAGCTAATATTTATAAAGGAAAATCGATCTGTATTGGTTTCAGCTTCTGGAAAAATCATCTTTCTTTTCTTAATTTAAAATAGAAATTTTAATAATAAAAAAAGGCGCCGGGTAACCCCGGACAGCGCTTCCTTAAATACAAAATATTATATATAAAATAAAATTGAAAATATATATTTTGTAATCAAATTATGAAATATATATTATGTTATATCCACAGGCCATACTTTTCTGTTTTTCAGTCCAATAATACGTACGTTTAAGGGCTGTATGTTTTATGACCATTTTTTTTAAATTTATGTTCTTTTAAATTATTTGAAATTGTTTCATATATTTTGTCGTTTATTTATTTTAAATAATAATCTTAATCTTAAATATTCATTGTTCATAAGGAATCATTTTTTTTAAAGTACCGAGCGGAGGCTAAGAAGAAATAAATTTCGAATTTCGGTATTTTTATTTATTTAGATATTTTTTTTTATCCCCATTTCTTTTATCGTATCTCCTTATTTATCTCAGTACGCATGGTAACCTTTTTCTATTTCGGTTTGTTACGTCATGCAAGTTAAAATTTGCATAAGGCAGCGATCAATTTCATAAAAGCTATTGGCCAATTAGCTCAATTAATCTTGGGTGTGCGACGATGTCGAATAATTGACTGCCATAAGACTTATGACAGAGAATATTTTGTTAATGAAATAGATGGACTTGCAAATGATAAGAATAATACATAACGGAATGGGCCACGATTTTTTTTTTTTTGTTATAAAATATAGATGACAAGTGACAAAAGCAGCTGGAACCAATTTTTATCAGCATTCATTCGACAACGATCTACCCTTTTAGATTTTCGCAAGAGGGGTTATACAGTCTTTTCATATTATTTTTTTTTTAATTCGATTCATTTATTATTGAAGTTAGTCCATTATTAGCTACTAACTTTTCTTACAATTCATTATTATTTGTTCATTGAAAAGCTACTTGATTTTCAATTACTTACATTTACTATTTAAAAGTTTATCCCCAAATAATGACATTCATCCTTAAATAAGATTATTCATTTATAAAGAATAAATAAATAAATTTAAACAAATTAGAAATTAACTAAAAATAAAATAGAAAATTAGTTTTATTAGTAAAACTGTCAGAATAATCAAAAAAAAAAAAAATAATAATAAAAAACTTTTGAGTTAGGTACTTACTGTAAAATCCAAATTCACATATATCATAACATCATTATTAATCAATAATATATGATATATTTGTTTATAAAGAATAAATAAATAATAAATGGGGTAATTATATATAGAACATATAATAACATAACATATAATTATATATAGTCATGGATTTTGATAAAACTTTACCATTCGGTTGCTTTTTTAATTCCAAATAAACTTTGCAATTTTTGCGGGACGTTACTAGTTTACGAGATAAATAATGATTTTTTAAGTTTGACAGATTAGCTGATTATGAACGTAAAGATGTGCCATTAAGTAAAGTTTTATTGACTAATTCACAAATTTTCGGTTTTTTTCGGTTCGGTTTCGATATAGGGAAATTATTTATTTTTTAAATTTTTCTATATACAATCCTAACTGAAAAAACAACCGAAAATGAATGGTGCCCTCTGCTGATCAAATTAATAAAACATGGTAGCCAAATAGAATGGATTTACTTACAAACTTTAATAATTTTTATCTCGTAAAAACTAGAAATGACCCGCAAAATTGCATAAGAAAAATGACTGGATAACCGTTCTACATAATTACCTAATAAATATAAAGATTGGACTGACAGCTCTCGCAGAAACATTGTAGGTATTTATTTAGAAATTTTCAATTTATCAAAGAAACAGAAAAATTAAATAATAAAAAAAGAGGTTAAGAATAAGTTATTAAAACACTCGGTTTTAAGTTTTAATATAAATTGTAATTAACTTTATGATCATTATGATAGTTACGTCTGTATGATAATACAAGCTTCTTCTGATGATGACATAACTATCGAAATGATCACTTCCTATTGAAAACTTATGACGTCTTGTACAATATCTTTATATTTGAAAGTATAAAGTCAATATCATTTCCAATGACACAATTAGGACTAGCCCAGGTCTACACTTGTTGTGGGGCCATTACAAAGTAGGTCTTCATGGCGTATACATTTAATATAAACATGATTCTTAAGGAAATAAGACAATGTAATAAGGGATGAGAGGGAGTTAAGAGAGATTTAGTGTTGGATGGAAGTAGCCCAGAATATGAATGTTTAGAGGAATATTGTTGCTGAGGCCAAAAATGTTGGGTTCTTTAAGAATAGCCAGATACATGATTATTAATGATTAAAAAAAGGAAAATTTAAAATAAAGACATTGTAATGAAGGACAAGAGGGAGTTGGAAGGGAATAGTTGTTGGATGGTGGTGGTTCAGAATAGGAATGTTTGAAAGTGTATGGTTGTTGCGGCCGTACATTTTTTGTTGTAGATAGTCCAGCAGTACTGCTCCACTCTCATTCCTTATGCCGATTGAGGGTCTTCTTTGCATTCCAATTTGATGTTTAAGTCCCCAATTAATTTAAAATTAATAATGTGTATAATGTGACGGTGATTGATAACTTGAATTATCTTTATTGAGTTTCTTGTATTAATTATAAGTATGATGTAAGCTACTCTGTGCCCTACACTTTGGATCTACATGACATTGGGTACGTGGGGTCTGTGTTCTGGACACTGTCTACTCTTCATTGGTTTATTTCATCTTTTCCCACATAGTAGAATAAATATCCTGGCCGTAGTACTAATTGTTCTTCTTTCTTTCTTTTATGTTCGCCGATGACCAATATATCTAATTTCAATTGCTTTAGTATTTCTTCTAATTCTTGTAGTTTGGATGCTGGTGACAGTGTTCTCGTGTTGTATGTAACAATATGCATTAGTCGTCTTTTTCGGTAGCATAATCTTTTCCGGATTCTACTCGATTCCAACCTTGGTTGGTGGAAACAGAGTCACCGGAGACTAAGTATCTTATTTCTTTTGTATTCATGTCATTACGGGGATTTTAGGCACTGTCTCATAACGCTGACCATAGCGGATTGATGAGGGGTTATGGATGTAGTAGGTGGGGTAGTGAGATAATAGTAAGGAAATTGGGTTCGGACATGATTTTCCTCAATGAGTGGAATTAAGGAACAATCAAGGCTCGCGTGGGCAGGGTCGCATCCCTAAAGTAGGCCTATCCTCACCAGTATCGTGAGGAGTGCCTACCCGCTACCCATCAGACAACTCACACGTTTTTTTATCCGATATAATGTAGTTTAATTATTTATTATACATTTATTATACAGTAAATCAACTCATTAGACTTTTAATTTTTTTTTTCATTTATCAAAACAGATTCATTATACAATTAATTTTGTAATTTTTAGTGAATTTTTAATTTGTTTTAAAAGTTTTATTTTATTACATTCTCTCTTCTTTTTTTTTCAATTGCTTAACTAATGATTGAAATTAAAAACACTTCTATATTAGTTAATTCATGCTATATAGCGACACTAGCGTCATAATTCTAGCGTAGCGGTCATTTATGTAAACTATTAATAACTTATATTAACAAATGCGGACAAGCACTCAAATATTACAAAGTGAGTTAAATAAATATCAACAAAAAAAAATCATTATAAAAAGGAGTTAATTTTTATGAATTCAATTTACAAAAATAAATATAAAGTTATATATATATATATATTATGTATAAGTATATATATTACTATATAGAAATAAATTTGTAATATTCAATGATTAGTTTAGTTGGTCGATGGAGGCCTCCAATCAAATGTTGTTTTAGGAAATCAAACAAACAGAATCTATGAATTTTAGAAATTGGTTTGATTACTAAACCCTATCTTGTTTAATAAATAGCATTGATTCGTTTCGGAAACAATTACGATAGATAGGATATTAATTATGAAAATATCTCAATATAGGATGATTATGAACACACGCGACTCTCTTATTGAAGGAAATGAGAATTTAGAATTGAATATTAATTTACTATAATTTCTATGAATACTGATTGAATTGCAAAACGATAACATGATTAAAAATAAAAAATAAGCTGGAGTGTCTCCACTCGACTATTTCATAATTTGAATTGGATTAAATAACATAAATATATTATATTTAAATTAAATTTAATTAATTATAAATTATAAATTATAATTAATAAATAATATTTATTAAACCAGCGCGTGTTTAGCTCTTTGTTGATGGCACAACGTCACGTGCTGGCGCGTGATTTTCAGTGTTAAAAAATTAATTGCTTCGAGGTTGTTGCGATGATAATAGGGGAACATGTGGTTCAAATTGGTTAGATAAGATTGGCGAGAAATTTATTTTTAGGGAAAAATGAAAAAAACGACCACACACAGTGTGTAGACTAAATGAACGTTCTAATAATATTATCAAATGTAATTAGATATAATGAATTGGGAGAGAATATAATTTGAATGGAGGTGGTACAAAAAAATGGACAGAAAGATAGTTTATAATTCAATGTAAGTAGTAATAAAAAAAAAAGCTGGAGTGTCTCTACTCGACTATCTCACATTTCCATTAGATTAAATAACATATATTATATTTAAAATAAATTTAATTAATTAAATTATAAATTAAAATTAATAAATAATATTTATTAAACCAGCGCGTGTTTGACTCTTTGTTAATGGCACGTCACGTGCTGGCGCGTGATTTGCAGTGTTAAAACATTAATTGCGGTACTTTCAGAGATTCAATGAAGCTGAAATTCTATATTTAGTAGTTTTATACAATTTTTAATCATGTGAAAAACTATCAAACATATAGCTTTATTTTTAGGGTCACTTTAGAGCAATGATTCTCAACCTTTTTTTTACGGCGGCACACTTTTAACGGTTTAAATTTTTTTTTTTTAGAACCAAATTGAAAAAATTTAGAATAAAAGTCTGTTTAAGAGCATTACATTTGTAATAATTTGGCGGCACATTTGTCGAGATAGTAATAAAAAGATACATCTAATCTTTTAAAATTTATTTTCTTACTTAATTAACATTTAAATATTTATTTTAATTATTCTAAATTGTGTTATAATATTTTTATTTTCTATAAAATATATATATATATATATATATACCTATATATATAATGTTACCTATTTCATGCATTAAATATAAATTAAGCCAGAGAGAGATTGACTTGGATAAGATTATTTTTATATATAAAATGAATTATTAGTATTTAGTTCATTTTCTTTAAAAGGAAAAAAAAAAAATAAAATAATTTTGATTGAAAACGCAAATTTCAGCTTAAAACCCCTTTGCATAACACACTTTTTTTTTCTTTTTTTTTTTTTTTTTGAAAAACTGTTTAGTGCGCTCGAATTAATTCGTGCATGCACATTTAGAGTTGAATACAGAATTTAGTTAATTCTTTTTATATTTAATTTTTATTTATTTATTTTTTATAAATTGTCTTATATTTAAATAAATTGATAATCTTGTTATTATTTATTAATTTTATAATAAATAAAAAAAAAAAAAATTAAAACATATTCGGTATTGTTTGTTCTCCACAATATCTATACAAAATATCATATATTTTTATATTCTATTATATATTTTTTTAAATAGTATGTAGACTAAAATTAAACTTAAAAATAATAATATTGCTTATTTAAACAATCGATAATGTTTCAATTTTATTGATATATTTACTTTATGCCCATTTCGGTTGTTGCACAGAAGGTTTCTTCTTTTAAAGTCAATTTTTTCCGTGAAACGGTCGTTACCAGAGAAGCCATTACGTCCTTCCCTACCAACTGATAGTTCCTCTCATTACCCGCTTCTTCTTTTTCCCCTGATTGGCCAATCAAATAAAAGAGAGACGACAGGCGTGGTGTAACAACCCAAATGCACATAAAGCAAATATATCAATGAACTTGAAACTTTATCGATTGTTTATGAAAAAACCATCATCAGAATTTTTTTTCTTGTCACTTGAAGCTCCTTATGATGGTGTAACAACCGAAATGTTACTAAAGCATATATATATCATTAAACTTGCCTGAGTGTTTAATGAAAAAATAGATATATTATTGTATTATGTTTTAAATTTTTAAATGTAAATATATATGTAACTTATAAATAATTCTTTCAACTAGTGTCTACTATTAGCTATCTTGAGTTAATATACTTATTATTTTGTAAAAAAAAATGTATTTATGAAATTCAACTTATCTAGTGTATTTTGCATTCTAGTCTTTATATGATAATAGAATCATAATAAATGAGAGGATTCAAGGCTAGTAAAGCTTCTAATGCAAAGTAGATTCATTAAGTTTATCTATCCGTGTATTTAGAGACGGGTTTATGGAATCGTAGTGAGCAAATATCATCTACACAGAGGATTAATGAATTAATTTGAGGACAAGATTGACTGAAGTGGCAATCCATCTATTTCAATGATTAACAAAGCACATTGGATTAGGAAACTCAACTAAGAATGGTAATCATTTTTAGTATCAAACAGAAGAAAATTACAAATTTATTTTATTTTAGGTGATTTGCAAGAAAAAGTATATTTCACCAGTTTAGCGTAACACTATTCGTCTAAACCAGTGATTCTCAACCACTGTGCCGCGATATTTTCAAAATGAGTCGCCAAATTTTACAAATGTAAAGTTCAAATTAAGAAAAAGTACTTATTTATTTTATATGTATGTAAAAAAAGGTAAAATGTTTTTGCGATCAGGCTCTTAAACATTTTCAATTTTTCAATATGGCTCTAAGTATCACCAAGTGTGTCCACCCCTGTTATATTATTTCAGAAATGTGCCTGACTATTTAAAAAGTTTGCCGACCCCTGATTATTATTATAAACTATATTACACAGTCTATTATAGGTAAGTAAATAACTTTTACACTTATCTTTTTCTTTGTGTACCGCCAAATTTTTAAACCGTTAAAAGTGTGCTGTAGTAAATACAAGATTGAGAATCACTGGTCTAAACATAAACAATAATATTAAATTATTAAAGCTTTGGTGGTTGTTTTTATTTATAACGGAGTTTTATAAATAAAACCACATATTGATATTTGTTATTGTAAATTCATTCAAAAAATCCAAAAATATACACAACGTTTCGCTTGCTACTTCTGCAATAGTTATCAAGCAACTGCAGTGTTCGAGTGTCCAGTTACGAGTGACGAATGATACTACCAGATGGCGCTCTCTAGGACCTAGGTCTTATTATATTACTTATATTAAGTATCATTCGTCACTCGTCACTGGACACTCGAACAGTGCAGTCGCTTGATAACGATTGCAGAAGTAGCAATCGAAACGTTGTGTATATTTTTGTATTTTTTGAATAAATTTACAATAACAAATATCAATATGTGGTTTTATTTACAAAATTCCGTTATAAATAAACAATAATAGGTTAGCATAAACCCAATTTGCTCGATTCTAAGTGATTGAACTGAGAAACAGAGATTTCTTCATTTAATTACAATTTACAAACAATTGTCATTACAATTTTGTCATTTTAATAATTTCTGTATCATTCCAATAATTTGGGGTAGAGAGTTAAAGTTAAATTATTTCTTGCTTCTTTTTCTTTCTTTTGTATTTATTTAAAATTCACACTCCGAAAAATAAAAACATACTAATTAATATATTAAATAAATATTCGCCATTATTGAAATAAATTTGCCAGGTAATTGTAAATAAATACCAAAAATGTTTACATTTATATTATACTTCCATGTTATAATCACAGTGGTCGTGTTCAAAAAAAAAACAAAAAAAAACAAGCTAACTGAGTTTTATTTTTATCTCCTAATGAACTCAGCTATTTATTTATTTACCGACGATCCAATTTGGATTTGGACTAGATAACGAAGCGAAAAACAGTGGCTATGATAGACTATTTTAATAGAGAGGCGAGGTAGGGCGGGCCCCATTAAGTGTTGGCGCTATTAAAGGCCGGTTTGGATTTATCGGACCCCTCAACAGTACAAACGAATGGCTCGCATGACGGCAACCCTAATGGCCCTAAAATCCCTAAGGAGGCCAGAGATTCCTGCACCGGACCACGTTAGTTTTACTTCTAAATGAACCACAAGGTCTGCCTCTACGAAATCCATTTTATGTCGGCTAATCCAACTGACCAGCCAAAACCAAACTCCTCTTTATATTGTATTGGTCCCTTTTTATTTAAGAAACAAAAAAAATACAGATGAACAAAGAAAACGGATTTTTTTGCATCTCACATCCAATTTAAAGCTTTTCACGGACAGGAGGAAGGAGGGATGTTAAAGGGATAATTCTATATCCCTATATAGATAAATAAATAGAAAAAAAAAAAATAAAAATAATAAATAGTGGTTTGGTGGTTAGCACGACAGTCTACTACACTTGAGTTCGGGTCTAGGGAAATGCAATAATTAATCATTTCTCTTTAAAGCACTGCCTAATCTTCAGTACCTACCCACAAATAATAATAATAATAAATAAAATAATACGGAAAATAGAATATATTTCTTATTTCTTTTTACAATTTTATATTTTACAAATTTTTCTTTTTTTAGAAAAAAGTTTTAGTTTATATCAGTACTTTTGGATGAGATATTGCCTCCCGAGAATAAATTCATTGAAATTATTAAACCAATTAGTTTCATGGTCTAGTAACACAGATCATAAATTAAGACATTTAATTTGTGATTTAAATATTTTATGTAAAGAAAAATTGTATTAACAAAATATATTTTTAACATCATTAATTTGAGTGAGATTAAGTAGTTTAAATTTTATAATTATGAAGATTTTAAAATAAATAAATAAATAAAGTACATTATAATTGAATAAGTAATGAATCGATTTCAACGAGGCTTTTCTAAAAGTTTCAAATATGAATATGATATCAAACATTGGCCATCCAATGTGATATAACCGTAAACTCGCATAAATAAATAATAGATTGGAATTTTTTGTACGACAAACTTTATGGTATGTTCTATATTAATTTTTAAAGGGGTCTCAATAAAATTCAAATCATTAAATTTTTAGACTTTAATGTTTATATATATATATATATAACGCCTATTAAGTCGGTTGCCGCCTGAGCATAGTAAAGATATTGTAAGATCAACGGATCCTCTCCCTCTATCTTGATTTTCTTGATCGGAGGCCGCTACTTATTATTTTAAAAAGTTTTTGTTCTACTACACCCCATATAGAGAGATATAGATTATCGTGTTAGGCCTGGGGCTTGATCCTGGGACCACGGGAATAAAGAACAATATATATATCGTGTATATATATATAACACAATAAATAAAAACTATGGACGGTCAATAAACGAACTACGAACAAAACCAAGGTTCAATTCCAGAAATTACTTTGACACTTCAAATCAGCATAGAAAATTTGTAAAATCAAGAAAAAACAAAAACTAACTAACATTTGTTGGGTTTTTTTATAGTTGGTCAAATAAATATATTCAAACAACATCCCTTATTTCCCTTGCTTTTATGTTAGATAATTAATTTATTTATAATTAAATGTTAACGTTACAATAAACATTATCATTTTACAAAAAAAAAAATAAAAATAAATAAATAAATAAATTATGATAATAGAATGGATGATTTTCAATAAAAATATAAATTACCTACATACAATTAAAATAATACTTTTTATTTATTTATATATAAATAATATTTCATATCTATTATAAAAATTGGAAAACGATTAGTGGGTAATAAAACAAAGCCGACCATACAAAAAATTAAAATTGAATTTGGGGAAATTATGGTATTTGTGGAGATGGCTGTATATAAAGTTGACTGTGTGTGTGTGTGTGTGTGTGTGTGAAATATGTGAATGTTGTAATGGTTGTAAACAAGAAAAGTAGATATTTCTTAAAATAGATATTTAAAAAAATTTTAAATTTTACTTATTTTATTTTGGATTATATAAGGAATTTGAGAATAATTTTATTGATTAATTTGACACCCCTTGTCAAAATGTTAATTTATTTTTATCTTTTCTTTATCTTTATGTATTATTTTCTAAGATTTAATTTAAGAATAATTTTAAATTCACTACTATTGATTGTAAAATATGCAAGGTGTAGAATTCAGCATTTAAGCTTTAATAATGATTATTATAAGTTTATTTTAAAAGGATATATTTATATTTATTTTTAAAATCTAACTTACGCCACGCAGCTTGGGGGTTAATGGCGTTGTGACGAGGTCAACACAGCCTCTGGGGTCAACATTGGGAAGCTACTTGATAAAATGAAGCACCTTCAAAGTAAATCAAAGTAAGGGTTCATAGGATTTGTTATACTGATCAATGGAAACCTAATTGATATAACCGACTTAATAGGCGTTATCCTTGCGTAGAACGTACAAAAGTCAGAGATTGTTTTTTATTATTATATTATTTATTATTTATCATTATTTGGGTATGATATTAGTTTTAGGGTATTTGAAATATGAATTAAATCAGCGAATTGCATGACAAGGGATTACATTATCTCTATGCATCTCTAACTACCAATATTCTCCTATAATAATAAGGAATCATCTACATTAAACAAATGATTTAACAATAATCTTACTATTTTTAGAATAATGAAATAATTTAAATATTTTTTTTTCTTGTAATGCGTTTATTTTTTTTCTCGAATGTTAAAGTGGATGAACTTAACAAGGACAAGGTGAAGGACAAGAGATAAGTGAAAGAAGAAGATGGTTAGGAGTATGGTGCACTGCATAGAAAATCATTTCCTATGAACGTTTCTCTCAAGTCGAGGGTAAATTAGATTAACGCTTTGTATGATGTTCAATAGTCCAAACTTTCTCCGCTCCTTTTAAAGATAGAAGTAGCGCAATATCGCTTTGAAATCAGAGTGGACGAGCGTATTGAATCGCAATACAAATTGGCTAAGCTACAATGGAGAGCCGAGCTAATAACGAATGATGGACACCAGGCAAAACAAATTGTTATTCAGTTGAACCACTGGAATGGGAAAGTCGAGATTCAGGAGACGGCCTCCCTTTTGCTTTAAGCTTTTAGTATCAATGCAACGAACCGGGACTGGGGGAATATTTGGGTTAGTAGTTTTGTTTATGGAAATCATTGGAATTGTGAATTTTAATGATCAGTCCATTCTGAAGAACATAAACAAACGATATAAGGTAATCGTACCAGTGGTGGACCACCTTAAGAGAAATTTTCATTAAAAAAAACACTATTATTCTGTAATAAAAGTGAGAATAACAACAAAACAGGTGCTAACATATTATGTAACTATTTATAATTATCACGGTAACACAAACATTCTGTTAATGTATATTTAAATATTTTTTTAAATTTTTTTCTAAACGTATTTTTGTCTTAGTAGTTGACCATCTTAAAATCTAAAGTTTTAGTAGTTGACCATATTTTGATCCAGTGATTGACCATCAACTTAAAATGGGTATACAATAAATATAAAATGGACTAAGGATTGGTTTTATTATTATTTTTTATATAATTTCTTATAATTTATTTTAATTATTCTTTATATTTACAGTTTATATCGGGAATTAGTTAACATTTCTTGTTTTGCTAATTGCTCGAGATGCCTTCTACGCTATTCCAATTGTTATCAAGAATGTTAGCAGATTTTGGACATTTCCATAAATCTCCTGAATTCTCCATCGATGAAATCGTGGCTTCTTCTTCAGAAAATTGTATGATTTTTTGGGAAAGTAATCTCCCATATAAAAAAATACCACGTAATTGTTTATCTTTTTTTTTTGAACATGCAACCATTGAATTTTAAAGCTTTCTGATCCTCATCACTGACTTCAAGACAATTATTTTCAACTGTGTGATATTTTAAAACTGAAGTCACAATATTCAGAACTATTAACTCGTTCCTTACAGACTTTTTTCTTTTTTTTTTTTGCTATCCAACTTTTTCCTTCATTTATTTTTCATTTGCGTCTCTAAAGCTGCTTATTTTTAATCTTTTCTAATTATTCTTATTTAGATAATACATAAATTTAATAAAAAATATTTATTATCATATTGATACGAACATTTAACTAATTGACCACTCCGGTCAATTTCTAAAAAACATGTGATATTTGTTTCAGAAATGGCCCAACCCCTTGATAATTCTTAATGTTCACATTAAGAAAATATTTCAAATTGATTAATATAATTTGTAGTATTAACTATTGAATTGCACTTTTGGATTGAATTTATTATTAAATAAAACATCATCTATTGAAAATACAGTGAAGCATATCCTTAAGGTTTTAGATAAGAAACTAACCTAAAAATGCAAGAACGTTTACCTCGTTTTAAAAAATTCATAATTATAATATATTGGTCTCTGTTTCATGGTTAAGCAATCCGAAAGAGGCTCTTCTTGATATTTATCGATATTTCGAGCTTAATTTGAAATTAAAAAACTTATTATTATGAAAAATCTATCAATTACTGGCACAGTGGTCCACCACTAGTAAGTTTACCTTATATGGTACAATTAAAACTCCTTCCATATTAACAACTGTTCATTATCATCATAAACTCATGAATATATTTTCTTGTATAAAATTGGCGTGTAATTTTGCTTATACTATGGATTTATATTTCAAAATAAAGTGAATTGCCTAATATCCCTAATCAATTGAAATACTAGTCTAACGAGGATAACAAATCAAAATAGCTGTTATAAATAACGAACCAAAGGGCTGTTTCCATACATTTATGTAAACTCAAATCTAATATTAGTTATAGATCATTTCATACTAAATAGATATCTATTTATACTTGGCTTATTAGATTTACCAGAAAGATTAATAACATGATTCAGGTAATGCAAAATTAATTCGAAAACATAATACAGATGAGAAACATGTTCCAATTGTTCAGGACGTGATTGAAAAATACTATCAAATGACATAAAGTGTAGATTTATGATAATGCATAGAGATATATATTGAAAGGAATATTAACCAGTAAATGTTAAGATAAATTACATCAGGTAGATAATGAAGCTAATATAAGATTTCAATACGGATTGGTTACAGATAATTGTTTGACATTATATATATATGGAAAGAATGATAAGTAGTGATAATATAGTAATAAATATTTAATTAGAAATAAGTTGACCTGTGGCCAGGTCCGAACCGACCGACGGTTTTAAATAAATTAATTTCCAGCTACAGAAACAATTTCAAATAATTTTCATATATCTATTAATGTAATAAAAAACAGATATGGATACATAAATAATAAATATAAACATTTTTAATTTTATTTTATTTATAATATATATGCAAGACCAGGCTGTGACGTCATGAATGGCTGGATGACGTCATATAATTTTAAATCAAGAAAAAACTAATAAATATGATTTTTCTCGAGGATAAAACCAATACAAAGTGCATGATTCGTGGTGATATATAAAAAAATCTCCTTTGGTGTGAAAATAACCCTTTCCTTCCTATCGTCGATCGCTAATACTACCACTTCCGGTTTCCGGAATTGCACCAAAAGTTGATCAATTCATCCCACTGATGCAGTAAGTAAATATACCAAATTTCATCAAAATCGGTTCAGCCGTTCAGGCTGTACACATCTATACGGACGGACGGACAGACATCATGCTAAAAATACTTTTTTCTGTTTAGAAAATGCATGATTCGTGGAGATATGTAAAAATCTCCACATGTGAAATTTGGTGTGAAAACAATACCTCCCTTACTATCGTCGGTCGGTAAAAAGGAGGTACAGCCAGGAAAGAAGATATAAAGAAAAGATCAGTGGACGTTTTGAATGCTAATTGCGCGATCTTCCTTAACATCAAAAAATCTTTATTAGATACACAGTGTACTTCAGCGTATTTCAGTATATTTCAGTATATTAATGTGTAACTAATAAAGATTTTTAATCTTGAAGAAGATCGCGTTAGCATTCAAAACGTCGACATCGATAATTTCTTTAATTCTTATATACAATTACAGGATCCAATCTAGAGGGCGGCAAACCGGGCATTTGTCGGGGTGGCAAATTTAAAGGGCATCATTTTGGTTATGAATATAATAAATTTTACGAATATAGGGGCGGCAATTTTTACTATCTCGCCAGAGATAGTATTGCTATCACGAAAATTTTCGATGTCGAGATTTTGATGTTTTTATGTTTTGAAGGTCCCTGAATCATTTTCACTGAGATTGAGAAAAATGTCTGTCTGTCTCTGTGTGTGTGTATGTAAACAAGTTTACGCAAGAGCTAGAATAATGAAATTTGTAATTCAAAATTCGTAGTTTTCTCTCAACTTTTGAGAAATGTATCTCATATATAGAATTTCAGCTTGATTGAATCGCTGAAAGTTAATTTTTTAACACGTTGACTGGCAATCACGCGCCAAACAGGCGCTGGTTTAATAAATATTATTTATTAATTTCAATTTATGATTTATAATTAATTTAAATAGAATATATGTTATTTAATCCAATTCAAATTTGCGAGATAGTTGAGTGGAGACACTCCAGATTTTTATAGTTATATATTTATTATTATATTATTAGTTCCAACCCTTCTTTCATTTTTGTATATACAAAAATATAATGACAAATAGTTATCTGAACAGTTAATTGAAAATAAACAGCCAGAAAAGAAGAATTAAAGAAATTCTTTTGTTTTGTTCGACGTTTCGATCATTAATAACGTTCTCTTTTAAGAACAAACAATCCTTATTAGTTACACAGTGTTACTCTGAAATACACTCTATAGCGAATACAAACATAATCTACTAGAAAAATAAATATTCATAAAAATAGAAATAAATAAAAGAATTAGATAAGCCTTATGTAATATAGAATTAAAAAATAATTTATTTTATTCAAATGGATATCATAATTAAATTCCTGATCTGATATGATCCAGTTGCGGTTTTCAGGGTATTTATTGAAAATTGAATCTAAACCCCAATGGCTCCCTGACGAATTTGCCTTAGGATTATTCCCTTAACAAGAGCCAACTCCCCTGAAATTGTCCTTCTACATCCAACATGATCATAATTAAACATAAACAAGCCATTCATAGTGATTAATTAATGCATTTAATTAAAATTATATTTAAATAATTAAAAATAGAAAAAGTGGAATTAGAAATAAGTATTCATATTTGTTGATGTTTTGTTATTAGAGTAAAATCTGTTATTGGTTAAATATTTTTCTTTCATGTTATAATAATATTATTATGTTTATAACTATATAATATATATATATATATATATATATATATATATATATATATATATATATATAATATATAAAATATAGTTAAAGCAAAGGTTAATATCTACTGAAAGGTGAAAGAGAAGGAAATAAAAATAAAAAACACATTTATTATACTCTTTTCATTCAGGCAACGTTTCGGTTCTTCATCAGGACTCTTCTTAGTACTTAGTAATGTTATTCTTCGTAATTATTTAAGCAAACAATGTTTCTGGTGACCATCAGAAAAAACACTCTTTGCAGGTTTGTGCTGTTATTCCTCCTCTACTTATTTAAATAATTATGAAATAATTATCAAATTATATCATTGAATATCATTACGCTTCTGATGTTAACTTTTTCCTAGTCAACGTTTCGGTTCTTCATTAGGACTCTTCTCAGTACTTAGTGATTTTAATCTTCGTAATTATTTAAGCAATCAATGTTTCTGTTGTCCATCAGAAAGAACACTCTTTGCAAGTTTGTGCTGTTATTCCTCCTCTACTTTTTTAAATAATTATGAAATAATTATCAAATGATATCATTGAATATCATTACGGTTCTGATGTCAACTTTTTCCTAGTCAACGTTTCGGTTCTTCATTAGGACTCTTCTCAGTACTTAGAGTGATTTTAATCTTCGTAATTATTTAAGCAATCAATGTTTCTGTTATCCATCAGAAAGAACACGATTTGCCGGTTCATGCTGTTATTCCTCTTCTACTTATTTAAATAATTATGAAATAATTATCAAATGATATCATTGAATATCATTACGGATCTGATGTCAACTTTTTCCTAGTTCTTATTTTATTTTAAGAGAAAGATCTTAAATATTAATATTAAATGTGAATCTATTGGAAAAGCGATATTTTAAGTTTCAATCGTCTATGTTTATTGGAGCTTGGAGTAATGGAGTAGGATTGAATGACCCTGAGTCGTATTGTTCGAGGGAATAACGTGCCGATCCTCTTCCTCGATATGATCAGCTTCTAATGAGATTACCAACCGAAGTGGATTGATGATCGAAGCACCAATTCAGTGTTCCTTCGATTTCCGGTGGACTTTGTACTAATATATATATATATATATATATATATATATATATTGTAATTTACATTTGATTGTTTCTGTCATTTCTGAGAAGATGGAATACATTGCAAACGACCAGATGCGGTTTCCATTTTGCATTACCAATCGTAATTTAAGATCTATAAACAAATCCAATATTAATTATTTAATATAATTAAGCATTTTTAATAAAGATAAAACTCTTACCTAGATAGCAACTTACGGGCCAAAATGCAAGAGTAAGAAAATCTCTGATCCAATTTCATTAAAAAAAAATAAAAATGTCAATTTTCACGAATAATATAATATTTAAAAATATTAAAATTTCAAAAGCAAGAAATTTTAATTTACAACCGGAAAACAATATTGAACAGAGTAAATAATTTGAAATTTAATGATTTTAATTTTAGAAAGGATTCTATATGGAAAATTTGATCACAAATTGATAGAAATGCTAAATAAAATATTCGAAGAACAATTAAAATCAACAATGTTGAACAACATAAATAGTGAATATAGTAGATAATAATGATTCATTAAGAAGAAAAATATTGTTGTTCCTATATTCACAGAAGACGATTCCGAAGAAAGTAAAGAAGATAAGTTGACCTGTGGCCAGGTCCGAACCGACCGACGGTTTGAAGTAAATTAATTAGCAGCTACAGAAACAATTTCAAATAATTTTAATATATCTATTAATGTAATAAAAAACAGATATGGATACATAAATAATAAATATAAACATTTTTAATTTTATTTTATTTATAATATATATGTAAGACCAGGCTGTGACGTCATGAATGGCTGGATGACGTCATATAATTTTAAATCAAGAAAAAACTAATAAATATGATTTTCCCGAGGATAAAACCAATACAAAGTGCATGATTCGTGGTGATATATAAAAAAATCTCCTCATGTGAAATTTGGTGTGAAAATAACCCTTCCCTTTCTATCGTCGATCGCTAATACTACCACTTTCGGTTTCCGGATTTGCACCAAAAGTTGATCAATTCGTCCCACTGATTCATTAAGTAAATATACCAAATTTCATTAAAATCGGTTGAGCCGTTCAGGCTATACACATCTATACGGACGGACGGACGGACGGACAGACATCATGCTAAAAATACTTTTTTCTGTTTAGAAAATGCATGATTCGTGGAGATATGTAAAAATCTCCACATGTGAAATTTGGTGTGAAAACAATACCTCCCTTACTATCGTCGGTCGGTAAAAATGAAGATAAAAAAGAACAAGAGATAGTCACAACGTTAAAAAAGATAATAAAAATGTTGACAATAAAAATGAATATGAACAGAAAATAATAAAATAGACAAATATGAAGAATTCAAGAAAAATAAAGAATAAAAAGAAAATGACTCAAATGAAGAATGAAGATAACTTTTTAAGCGGCAAATATAAAGGTTATTTCCATTGTTTAAAGATTTGAGAACATTGAGGCCATTCGGTGGAAAAGATGGATATCCCATTAAAAGATGGATAGAAGATGCCAAAGACTCCAATAGGAAAATATTTAAAAAATGCTCTTCGTTAAGAAATCATTCATCATTTGATTCAAGTTAAACGAGCACATGGAACAAATTAAAAAGTATTTTGATTAGAGAATACTACAAAGTGACCAATTGCGCAGATGTTCATAAACTTTAATGAAAAGCACACAAAGACGAGGCCAAACACCTCAAGAAAACAGACTTGAAATGAGAGAGATTGGGAGCAGAGCTAATATTCCACCCGAATCGATAATATAATACATCATTGACGGAATCAAAGACGTATCATCAAACAAAACAAATAGAGAAAAGAACATTATATCAAATTTCACCAAGATAAGAAAGCAACATCGATGAAACAAATTTTAAAAAATAATAATAGATTTAAATTTTATATAATGTAACCAATAGATATGGAGGGGGGGGGGGGGTTTGGAAACAAAATAAGAAAGAAAGAAATTGTTTTCTTCAGAGAGAGATTTTTTTGGGAAGCGTATTTTGGTTTTGATTGTTATTAGGGATCATTTTATATTTATTATTTTTTTTGTTTGTGTTCCCTCCTCTAATGATCAAATTCTTGGTGTATATATTTTAGTGAGTGGAGGTTGTTCTTCGACCGTGATGTCCTAAGATGTGGAATCTGTCCTGACGAATTCCGTTGAGGTATTATAAATATAAAATGTTATCTTCTGGGGCCTTGTCCCCTCTCTTGGATTGATAATAATGTTAAACAGCCTCCCTGTTTAGAGAAAAATAACTTTGAGAATACAGTGAATTAACAAGAGCGAAAATGTTTTTTAATTTAAAATAGTCTTCCACTAACTTTTCAACAAATCTTAAAACTAGACAAATAAAAATCTTTTAAAATATGAAAATAGTTTTTAAAGTTACATGTCTTTTATAAACATATGAATAAAAAAGGATTTTCAATGATTAGAATTAATAACTATGTTTATATTTCTATAGTTAAAAAATTCAACTATTATTGTAAATATTTACATTAAAGAAGAATGTATTGACCTGGGGTAGACTTTTGTGTGAGGAGGGATCCTATTTCGGGGCAATCTGATTTATCATCATAAATGCGGGAACAACTCATCGCATGAGTAATCATTGGAGATATCAACGAGATTTAATTGATTAAGATTAATTAATTCACTTACAGTTGCTGGATAGGTAGGTAAACAGAGTGCCAAACAACTTCTTAGGAATGTCGGTTTGATGTTGCTTTCTCTCAATAATTACAAATCTGCTGAAAGATCTTTTTTGAGCGAGTAATTAGAGTGAAAAGCCTTCAAGAAATCAACTGATTTAATAGAGATCTATGTATGAAAATGAACAATTGTGGATAACGAATTTATATTTAAAACAAATTGTAAATAATTTATTTTCTTTCTATGAATCTTTATTGATTAACGTATGCTTCAATAGTTTATTTAAAATATTTAAACATAATAGTATTATCTTTATTATTATTATTATTATTAAAATTATATAATATTATTCTATATCTATCTCTGTGGCTCTACGGAACTCGAAAGTTCTTGGCCGCAACAACCACACTTCTCCAAGCATCCCTATTCTGAGCCACAACCCTCCAATCCCTAATCTCTCTCATGTCCCTTCCCACATTATCCACCCACCTTGGTCTTCCAAGCTGACGTTCCCACTCGGTCTCCCCACCAATATATTTTTCGCCATTCTCTCCTCTCCCATTCTAGCCACGTGCTCTGTCCATCGCACAGCCTTCTCGATTTTATAATTCTAACTATATCTGGAGATGCATAGAGGTCATGCAATTCCTCGTTATGCAGTCTTCGCCATTCCCCGGTGTGACCTCATCTTTCTATAGCCCATAAATTCTGCGAAGAATCCTATTCTCAAATACTCTAATCTACTCTCGTCTCCTAAGTTCATAGACCATGCCTCACACCCTATAATACAATCTGAAAAATAATTGTTTTATATATTTTAATTTTTATCCTCTTTTATTATCATTATTAAATTATAAGAGAATGGGAAAGAAGGAATAATGAATCATATTATATCTATGCATCCCCAAATTGGAAGTAAATAACGTTATGAAAGGTGAGATATGTAACTGGAAATGTCAGAGAGAAATTTATTTAAAAACAAAAGGAGGTGCGACTTGAAGAATATATATAATACAGAGGGAATTAGAAGAAGAAAGGAATTGGATGGAGGTGGCTCAGATTGGGAGAGTTTGAGGAATGTAGATGTTTCTGTTAAAATTTACAAGTTTTCTAGCGTCACAGAGATAAGATAGATTATTATTATTTAATTTAATATTATTAAAGGACAAATTAAAGTAAATTAAAAAATTGCCTCATTTAGTTTTAAATTAATGTTTTGTCTTTAATTGTTTGTTTAATTTGGTGTAATTTGTAATGCGTTGTAACAAGAGATGGTCTGATTATTTCTTTGGTTGGTACATATTAAAAAAAAAAAAAAGAAAATCAATTCCAAACTTTTTTTTATGATATCAAATAAAAATTTAAATAAATAAATATTTATTGCCAAATTAAGGAATTATTTATTTAGACTTCACAAATAAATAAATAAATTGAAAATATATTCTAATATTATTGAATGTTTCAATAATTTTAACATATATGAAAACTATAACTATAATAATATATAACTCTTATTAACTATCAAATAATTATTAAATTGATTTATTCATTTTACTTACAATAATCAAATTTTATTAATTTAATTATTAATAATTTCTTTATTTATTTTTTATTTAAAAAAATTGAGATTTTTATTTTCAAAAAAAAAAAAAAAAAAAAATAAAAAATAAAAAATAAAAAAAAAAAAAAAAACAGATATAAAAAGAAACTTTTCTTCATTAAAAAGTAAATTTCTATTTTCATCAAAAGTTTTTTTATTATATTCTAAGATAATAAATGAAACTTAAAAATGTATAATTTTCATTCATCATTCGTGATGAGAAATAGGTACTATAAAATGATAATTAAAGTAATATTTTTTGCATCAATTTTCAAAAATAAATTATTATTATTATTATTATAGAATAGATTAGATAATAGAAAGCATGAAATTGAAATTATTTAAATAGAGACATTAGAATAGAACTGCCATTTACAACCAACTTGAAAATCCAAGTTAATTCAAGTGTTTAAATAAAAAAAAGTACAGATGGAAAATAAATTCGTCTATGTTGGGGATATTTTTGCAAGTGCCCAACTTTTGGTTCTGTTTGCTTTCCACTAATAATGTTGCATTGAATTAGCATTTACTCATATTAAACCCGTGGGATCTCATTCCCCGTAAAGTTCAAATGATTGGGGAAAGTTATGCAAGTTACAAGGATAGTTAATAAGCGGTTAGCATTACAGAAGAGTGAATCGAACTGGAAGGGGAATTATTTAAGAAAGTTAGAAAATTGGCATGTAACATTTTATTTATATACCATGAACTATCTATCCATCTCAACTTATATTATTAGCAAAAAGTATCTGTAAGATATACTCAATATATATTCAAGTAAAGAAAAAAAATGGCTATAGCTTAAAAAGTTTTTTTTTATTCTTATAAAATTCAGGATATTTTTCAACATAATCACCTAACCCCCCCCCCCCTCCCACAGTTATGACTTGTCCCATCTTTCTTGAAGCTTCCTAAGCTGGCTCTTGATAAGCTTCAAAATTAAGTTGGGAGGACCTACCTCATCCTTCCTATAGTCCCGGCCTCGCACCATCTTTTTGGACCACTCAAAGACGCCCTATGTAGCTCCTTTCATGAACAATTTAAAACGTGACTAAACTAAATAAATGTAATCAACGAATAAATACAATGCTTTTTTGTTTATGTATTTATTGAACAAATTGATAAGCCCTAGAAAAAGTGTTTTCAGGCGATTTTTCTACATAATCACCTCCCACAGTAATGCACTTGTTCTATCTTTCTTGCAGCTTCCTAATTCCCTTAGCAAAGAATTCTTTCGATTTACCCCAAAAGCACTTTTACACCGCTTCCTTAACTTCTTCATTGTTGGCAAATATTTTTCATACACTTGTTCGGTCATTTTTAAACCGATCAACCCACTTGTAAAAATTCGAATGGTTCATTACACTTTTACCATCAACATTCTAGAAAAAATTTCACTTGAATGACCTTCTGAGACTAATAATCGAATGACAGAGCGCTGCTCTTCTAAGGTGCAATTATCTAGTGGACTTTCAATGGTGAACTGAAAATTTTGAAGTTATATTGACATAAAATGATGAAACAACAATAACATGTTAATCCCCCCCCAACAGATGCACTTGTCCTATCTTTTTTGCAGCTTCCTAATTCTCTTGGTGAAGAATTCTTTCAATTTACCTCGAACTTTTGCACCGCTTCCTTAACTTCCTCATTGTTAGCAAATCTTTTTCGACTTAGAGCGTCTTTAAGAGGGCTAAACAGGTAAAAATCTGATGGGACGAGGTCGAGGCTATAGAACCCAATTTTTGAAGCTTACCACGGGTCAGCTTAGGAAGCTGCAAGAAAGATGGGACAAGTGCATAACTATTGGGGGTGATTATGTTGAAAAATAGCGTAAATTTTGTAAGAATCAAATAAACCGTTTTGGAGCTAAAGCCATTTGTCTCTTTACTCATTGAATCACATTCATATATACATATATAGTCTAATCTTGAAAATGGCACTAAGAATTTTTATGAATTCAAGTCTACAATTTTTAAGATTTTTCTTCTATTAAGTTGTATTGGTTTTGCACTTGTTGTATTTCTGAGTAATCTATTAATTCTATTTCTCTTTGAACTTGATTTAGCTTTTCTTTATTATGAAAATTTAAGGAATATTTTTTATTAATTTTTGGATGGGGCCTGTTATTTATTATGTTTAAATCTACATTAATCTTTAATAGTCTATGATCAGTTGAGAAGGAGAATTTATCATTTATTTCGAATTTTTTAATAATATTCATATGATGCGTTAGAAAAAATTTCCGAAAATACTAAAAACTTAAAAAAAAAGAAATAAATTAAAAAATATGAGGAATTCATACAATAACAAACTAGAACATTACCTAATGTGTAAAATAGTAAAATATAATATTAAAATGATTTAAAAATTTACAATGTGATAACTTAATAAAATCTATAATAGAACCACACACATTTATTAAGAAATTAAAAAAAGAAATATCTTTCTCTCCATCAAGTTCTTGCCCAGTCCGGCCGTCATCAATCGTCAGAATCGGGAGGGGGCGGTACGAGAGGAAGAGGGAAAAGAGGCGACTTCGCTCCTCAATCTTTCCAATATTGTCTTATATGTCTTGGAGCGAAGTCGGTGTCCTTTTATCGCCTCAAACGATCTTCCCTCAAACCTCTCGAACAGGTATTTATTCATGTCCGCCCCCCTAGGGACCTCCAGTTCAAGCCTCGCCAGCAAGGTGGATTCCTCCACCTGCCAGCGGGCCTTGACTCTATTGGTATCTATGATGTTATTCCTTTCTACGGGGTGCATCTTTGCCACATGCACCCCTAGGCCCCTCGCAGTCCGGAAGGCTTTGCTGCAGTGTGGGCACACTGCCGCCCCTCCGGATGACATTTTCGGTTAAGAAGAGTCGCCTTTTCCCCTGACAGTGGCCAGGGGAGTAATCTAAATATTCCTTATTGATGGGCGAAAGGGCTAAAATAGCCCCGCCAGAGCCTCTTTCTGAAGTGCCAAGGCAGAGGATGGCTTCGGCTGATTGCCCAGTCAGCCGCTTGGCACTACCCGATGATTAATATAGGAAAATCTTGGTCGCGACCAGGCTGGGATGGGAAAGGGGTATCTTCACACCACTGCGGCCCTTCAGGGTGACTAAGAGAAGGTGAGCCAGGAATAGGTAAATAATTATTTTGGTCGTGATTATATAAAGAAACAAACAATAAACAAATAAATAACTCAATAAATGAGTAAATAAATAAGGAAATGGGAAGAAGGGAATGATGGCAATGCGTGGATGAATGGGGAAATGGGATGATTAATAAATAACTATAAATCAAATTATAGAAATATCGAAAGAATATAAGATGGAAATCTTTCTTGCTTTTATAGAGACTACGAAAAGGCATTTGATTCGATATACCAGGAACCTGTTTTTGAGGCGATGATATCTCAAGGAGTAAATCCACACTATGAGCAAATTATTCAAGAAATTTATAAAGATTGTAAAGCCCATATCATTCTAGAATAACCAGGAGCGTTCTTCCCAGTTAGAAGAGAAGTTAAACAAGGGGACCCTCTTTCACCTATGCTTTTTAATTGTGCACTGGAACAAATATTCAAAAGACTAGATTGGGAAAACGAAGGATTGAAAATACATGGTTCCTATTTAAATAACCTAAGATTCGCGGATGACGTTATAATCAAGAAATCAAATAACAACAATGATAAACAAACTAAATAAGGAAAGTAAAGAAATAGGTCTAAGAATATATGTAAAGAAATCGTTAATTCTTTGCAACGGAGACCAAGAAGAAATAAAATTCGATACTAAAGAACCACCCATACCATGCAAAGACGAAACTATATATCTGGGACAATTAACAAGTGTTGAAAACAAAACAACAAAAGAAATCAGAAGAATTGCTCTAACATGGAAAAAGTTTTGGTCCATGAAGTATATTTTAAAAAATAAAGAAATATATAGATCAGAGATCGCAAATAAAAATTTACATTGAAATGACAATCACTTATTCGTTTGAGCCAAATTTTGATTCAGGCGTTTAGCTTTTAGTCCATGTTTCATCCATTGTCACACACCGACCCAAGAAATTTTGCTAGAACAGATCCAAAAGGCGCTCTGAATAGTCGACGTTGTTGTTTTTGGTCCGAATTGAACAAAGTAACTTCATAGAAAATTGTAAGACAGTACCATCTGATATCATCAATAGCAGCTATCACATGTAACTTAATTTTACAGTCTTTTAAAATCATTTTATGGGCATTTGTTTGTGTTTTCTGGAACTAGCAATTTTGGACTACATGAACGTCCTGTATCATCGCTGCTTGACATTTCAATTCAACATATTAGTCATTATTGCATTATAACAATAACTTTGAATAACCTTATTCTTGAAGTTAAATCTATAACTTCCTTAACCTAGTTTAAGATTATGGTTAGGTTCCTACGTTCTGAGAAGTACGGATATTCGTTTTATTATTGTGACTTTTTTGATACTATTAAAAGTAACTTAGTCAGAGAAAAGAGCAGATTATTGGTTAATTGAACAAGGTTCTTTGTTTGATTAATATTTTAATAATATTTCTCTCTAATCTCATAAAGGTGAATAAGATCATGCAAAGTCTGTATATATTATATGAAAATAATTGACAAATAGACATAGATTATTAGTGGTTCATTAAATGAATGATTGAGAATTATACAACAAAATGGTATTCCAATAAATTCTTGATTCCCGAAAATCTCTTTAGTATGAAAACAAATGGAATTGGGAATGCAGAATGGAACGAAATTACACACCAAATAAAATGAAAACTTAAATTACTGGATTTATTCCATTTTATTAAAAATCCATTTGAAATGTGTCATTGAATAGAGAATCATATAAATGATTTAATTACTCGACTCGTAATTGCATCTACCCTATATAAACATGGAAAAACAAAAAAAAAAATATTTAGCATTCTAAATGGTTTTATTAGCAAGGTAGTTTATAAATATTTTATTATCATTGAGATAGATAGATAAGAATTTTAAATTCGGATATATAATAAATATTCATATTAGATAAATATAGAAATATTTTCAAATTACTTAGAGGACGGGCAAAGTAGTTAAAATGTCAAATCGATATTTCGATATCATTTTTAGTGAAGCATTTCCACTGGGTCGAAAATATAAGATATAATAAAAAAATAATCTAATTGGTATTTTATCTAAGTAATTATAAAGTTAAGTACTTTTTTTTTATATTCTATTTAATTCGGAGTTCAAAATTTAAGGAATTATCAAATATAAGTTATTATTATTATTATATACCTAAAAAATGGCAAAAAAATTTGGCTATGAAATATGTCACCAAATCAATCATCATAAAGTATACCAAATTATATTAAATAAATATATTATATAGTACATTATAATAAATATAAAAGTTAGAAAATTAACCAAAAATTAATAAAAAAAAAAACTAATACAATCGGTTCAACGTTACAAACTCAAATATTTATAAAATTCTTATGACGATTATTTTTGTCATTATTTTACTATTGTGTTTTGTAGTACATCTTATTACATTATTACTATTATTCAAATTATTGACATATTAATGATAAAATATGTTTATATATTTGTTTCGATATCTGTGGTGTAGTAAACTCGAAAGTTCTTAACCCCAGCACTACTTCCTTAACATTCCTGTACATTCAATTTTTATTCTCTCTCAATTCCTTCATATCCTATTTACCTTTATAGTATCTGCCCATAGTCTACACCAGAGATATGCAAACTATAGGGCGCGCCCCAAAATTGGAACGCCCTAGATTACGTTATAGATTACATGACGGGCGTGAAGATCGCTATTACTTAAAAAAAGTTTTGTAAATATTGTTTTATATAAAAAAAATAGAAATTATAGTTTTTATTTCAAATAAATGTAACTTTCTCTTGTATTTATTTATTATAATATCATATCATGTTACACCTTTCAAAAAATCTTTATAAAAATAATAGACAACATGTAAGAGCCAATGTTTTTCTGAAAGATAAAAAGGGCATGCCACAAAAAGTTTGCCTACCCCTGGTCTATACTCATTTCGTTTTCCAGTAAAGAGAATTTTTGATTCTAGGTCTTCAGTCATTTCAACCAAGTCTTTCCTATTGCGACCTTCGCGTTATTACACTCATATATTAAATTGATAGATTTTTTTATATACTTTCTATAAATTATTAGTATATAAATTATGAATCAATATAAGATTATATAAAGCAGGGGTTGACAACCTTTTTCAATAGTCAGGCCCATTTCTGAAATAATATAACAGGGATGGGCACACTCGGTGATATTTAGAGCCATATTGAAAAATCGAAATGTTTAAGAGCCTGATGGCAAAAGTATTTGAATGCGGGCACTTGAAAAGGCTTCGCGGGCACCTGGTTTCCGACCCCTGATACAAAGTAATATGGTGCAAATGCGAGAAGAAAGAGTGACAAAAATCTATTTACAAAGAAACCAATTCCAATTGGTAGATCAGGAAGATGATAGAAGGACAGAATAAAAACTGATATAAGGGAATTTGGAGTGGATTAATATTGAATGAAGATTGTGGTTCACAATATGTTCGAGAATGCTTCGCTTAAGAATTTTTCAGTTTATCTCAGTTAATCAGATAGATCGATAGGATAACAATGAATAAAGTTGAAAAATTTCAATTCTCCCGCTAATATTGCCAACAGTGTTTATGTAAAATTGTATAATTATAGACAGATTTATTTCCTTTTTAAGATTTAATTTTAACTTTTATTATCACCAGTGAAATTTCATTGATCCCATATATATATATATATATATTGGTATAGATATGTTCGGATTAAAATTATTATAATTGAACAATAATAAATTTAATTATGCCAAAGTTTATCTTGAGAATCGATGTCAATAGAATATTAATTAGAATACAAATTGAAGGTAGAATAATTAAATTGCATTTAATGGATTTGAATATGGAAATCTTAGCCTCCGTTCCAGAAGTTAATAAGAAGGCTGGAGGAAATTGATTAGAGCAAGAGGAGGAGATGGAATTCGTTGAAAAATACTCAAAAAACTCAATTAGGCCCATTAAAGATTAAATTAAATTTATATACCATATTAGAAAATGAAAATTTCTCGTTATCTATGTGAATTGGAGAAAAGAGGAAAGTATCTCTTTTGAGGGTTGATGTCTCTTCAATCAAACTGAAAAGTAGCTAATATAAATAAACCAAAATAAATGTATGATTTACATTGACATTAAAAAATAAACTTTCATATTTGTCACATATATTATTTGTTTTAGATTTATTTTATATATTAAAATTAATTGAAAAATGACCTGGGGGTAGACAAAATAGTTGAGCAAGTTAGTGAGAGAATTTGGAGTGGATAGAAATTGGTTGGAGGGGATTTAGTACATGTACTGTTGGGAGAATGTGATTTCTACAGGCAAGGTGATAAAAGTGAATAATTTTCATAGACATTAAATAAATATTTATATATTGAATTATTTTTTTCGTCTACTAAAAGAATATATGGTAAATTACAAACCCTGTATCAAGTTCAAGAGTTGTATCAAATTCTCAACAATTGAATTAAAAATAAAGGATTTTCGAATACAGTGAACTCCAAACATGTCATTTGAAAAGAATATCTAGTCTAATAGTACATTATTTAAAATAAAAAGAATTTAGTATTGTTGTTGATAGATAAAAAATATTTCTAGACCTTGTAATATTGCTGAAAGTTTAAATTGTTGAGATGAATCTGGATTGATTTCAGTAATGTAATGAAAGACAGATGGACACCCCTAGTTGAGTTCTAAACAATACCTCCCTTACTATCGTCGGTCGGTAAAAAAGAGTTGGTATCAGATCGTTAGTTGAGTAATGAAACTTTTTAATAAATAAAAAAATCAGCTGTTCTATAGTTTACACGGTCTGTGTAAAAGTAAGCGGACAGTACCTGTCCTTAACTTTGCTCAGGTAAGCTTCATCTGCACTCTAAAAACCGTACTAAACGTGTAAACAAACATTGTATCATTCACGAAAGTTTTACTTTTCTCCTATTTATTGGTTTTTACAATCTTTTTTTTCTGAACAAGTTTTTTTCTCCTCGTCACCTAAAATAATGAATTCTGTGTCCGAAATTCTTAAAAATGTGGTGACAGCTGATCTATGGTGCTTCCAGTACCAGCGTCAGCTCTAGTATTTTCAGCGCCCTGGGCAAATAAATAAATTGGCGCCCCTATATTAGTAAAATTTATTACATTCATTAACAAAATGCCGCCCTTCAGATTTTCTGCCGGACAAATGCCCGTTTTGCAGCTTCTAGAATGGGCCTTGCCAGTACGATCCGTTGACAAAGCGCTAAAGATGAGATCACCGGGGAATGGCGGACACTGCATAACGAGGAACTGCATGACCTCTATGCATCTCCAGATATAGTTAGAATTATAAAATCGAGAAGGCTGCGGTGGGCAGGACATGTGGCTAGAATGGGGGAGAAAAGAATGGCGAAAAATATAGTAAAGTAAAAAAAAAGTAAATTGAAATTTGAAATTAATATTATAATAATAATATTTTATTATCATTATTTCAATATTGTTATCTTCAGACTATTGATGTAATATGAGGACAAACAAAGACCATCAACACACCACAATTAGTATTATAGATATGAATATAATAATAATGAAGGAAGACAACATACAAATGGTGAACGTTTCATCTTTCGTTGTTAACTTCATTACTTTTAGTTTCTTGAGAGAAGGGGGAATCGAAAGTTATTAGGTTTGTGATCAAAACTCTCTTAATATGTAAAGTTTATTATTTATTATATAATAGAAAATTAACTTATTAATGTGACGATACACATGGGCATCATAGCTATATATGTCTATGCAAAGGTGTAATTAGATAAATAAATTCAGAAAAACTATATTTAATTCTAAAAAATAATAAGTTGATTGGTTAACATAAAGTTAACTCTGTCGTGCTAGTGAATTCGAAAGAACTTGACCACAAAACCCATGTTCCTTCAATTTTGTTTATTATGTGAGCACCCTCCAATTTCTAATTTCTCCCAATTCTTTCAAATTTATACTTTATATTGACACTGCACCGAGTTCTTGGTCTAGATACAGGTATTGTTTCAATGGTTTATTCTATAAATAAAATTCTCAGAAATATTTTTTCGTTATTTTCATCCTCTTGCACCATATTAATTCAAATAATCATTTCGTTTATGTTTGTAAATATATATTTATATATAAGTAAGTATATACAAATTCATTATTGCAAATGCACATATAATTTAAATTTAAATTTAAATAAAATAAATTAAATTAATTTTAATTGTTAAAAAGAATAATCAGATTATTTTCAAGAATCTCACAAAATTCATTGTAAATTATTAATTTTCGATCATGTTATTATAAGTAAATAATTCATGAAAATATTTATAAGAATTTATACAAATGTATTAGTCAACATAACCTCAATTATTCAGTTTTATTATAATTATTATTATAAAAAACAAAACCTTTGACTTTGTACATTCTACGCAAGGAGAGCATCTATCAAGTTGGTAATATTAATTAGGTGTCCTGTGATCAGAGTAGAACGGGTCCTATCAACCTTTATCTTGATTTTCTTAATCGAAGGCGCTACTTTTAATCAAGTACTTCCAGTATTTTGATTTCGGAGACTGGGTTGACTCTGTATCATAAACCCCAGATAGAATTGTTTATAATTTCTTTTGTAATTAAATTTATAATATTAATTTTTTTCTCTTTTCTTTCTTTGATGAAAAAATATCCTATTTTATTTTTTTTACCTCTATTTTTTTTTTGTAATTATATAAATATTATCAATAATATAATATATATTTTTTTATTGTTAAATTACTTATTTTTTTTTTGTTTGTTGATGAAGATATCATATTTTTTTGTTTTTGTAAATATATAAATCTAAAAAAAAAAGAATAATAATATATTATGTTTTTTATTTTTTGTTGATTGTTTAATTTTTTTTTTATATAAAAGCAGTATCTTAGGTGTATGTCAGACACTCAGGCCCTTGGACCGTAACTGTCGGTATTAAAAAGGAGGGGGGGGGGAACGCGATATTACAGTAGTAATATTATTTTTCAAATGAAAGTATAAACCATCATATTTCATCATTTTCATAAAATACATTTAAAATTTTTTATATGAAGATTGATTGTAATGTTTGAAAATGAATCATTTTAAATTAAAATTTAAATAATTTGTTTTTTCTCTTTTTTTCTCATAAATATTGTTTAAAAAAAACATTTAAAGGTAAATAATTAAATTATGTCAAAATTTAATATGATTTGCAACTTAATTTAGAATTTAAATGATAAAAATAATAATAATAATAATAATAATAGTAATATTAATGATCATAATAAAATTAGAAAAATAAATAAAAAAAGATTTACATATGTGCTATTCATATGCGAATATTTGTATTCTAAATTTTGAAATTTAAAATATAAATAAAAATCTTTCATAGTAACCTGTTAGGTTTTGATTTGAAAGATTTAAAAAAAAAAAAAAAATAAAAAAGCGAAAAATTTCGATCCTCATTATCTTGGTTTTGATTCTAAGGTCATGTTAATTGCTCTCTGCCATTGAGATTAATTGTATCTCTCCAAAGGGAATATATATATTCATATTGATATAATTAATTAACATCGAGATCTCCGTTTTAAATATGTTTAAAGATTTTTTTTCCAGTGTCTAATTATATCAATTTCTCTTTAATTACACCTCCTTCCCGAGATTTTCGAGTTTTTTTTTCCTATTTGATCTTTTCTCTTTCTCTCTCTCTCTCTTTTTTCATGTAACTTTATAAACTCCATTCTGCTCTTCATCCAATCAATCAATTTATTAGAACATTATTAACTTCACTTGTTTTTCTCTAATTAATTACTTAAATACGTTTCATTAATTAAAAATTTACATTAAGTATTTTCGAAGAAAGTTTTCTATCCCAATGGGAAATGAATATTCTTGTGGGATGTAAACATACCCGATGGGAAGTAACTGATATCGTCTGGAAGGGTTTCTCTTCTTACCGAAGTGCGGGGGATATGGCGGAGACAGGGGACAGCATGAATTTACCTTTTCTTTTATCCGGGTGTAACACTTGTATATTATATTCCAAATAATTTCTCAGTTATCAACAAACACAACTATAAAATATATAAAGAAGAGAATATAATTAAATATAATATATAAAAAGAAAGAGAAAGAATATAATTAAAAAAGATATGATTCATTATACAAATAGAAAATATTTTCTATTTTCCTATTTTATTTTTCTCTTTTATTTAATAAATAAATAAATAAAAAGAAATTTTAATCGTTTCCTATAAATTATAATTAAAAACATTTATATATGTATATACACATATATACCTATGCATATATATATATATATATAAGAAGTAAAATTTTATATTATACAATAGAGAATTTATCGTTTACTAAATAAATTATTTTATTTTATGATAAATTGTGACTTAAAGTATTAATAAAAATAATAATAAAACCATTATCTTTAATATTATAAATTATTTGTCATTTAATATAATTTTCAATTAAAACGTTATTTTTCAATGCATTTAATCGGGTTGGAAAAAAGCAGGTGACAGGACCCCTGGGCCTGTTCAGACACATGTATAATTTACTGTTTTAGTGATGAGTTTTTTTTTACATTTTATTTTCATTTTTTATCTATATGAATTAAAATACAAACCTTCTTCATCCTAGCATTTATCCCTTGTGGGGTCTGCTAATTTAGATAGTCTCCCGTCTATCGGTGATGTGAACTCGAACAAATCCGAGAGTGAGGGGGATATGTGAACGATTTTTAATATTGAATTGATAGGATTGGGATTTGATTAGGGTTTTAGACGCGACTTTCTCAATGGAAGGCGATGAAAAGCCGTGGCTTGCAGGGTTGCTTCCCTGAAGTGGACCAAACTCTATCCGGATCATAGAGAAGGTCCGCCCGCTACTCCTCGAGTTAGAGAAAAAATGTTCTTTAAATTAAATTAATTGGAATTTTTTCTCTTGTTATTCTCGTACACTGGACTCCTGATTTATTAGTTGCATGCGCTAGTTAAGTTATCCTAATGCACCAATTAAAATATAAACATAATTCACCATAATATAATATTTAAGGAATTATGAAATTTGTTTAAATTAAAAAAAACGTTTAATTGGTTAAATTTTGTTGATTAATAATTAGAGGATGTTTAACTACATATTTTAGTATAGTAAATTATTACTAAAAAAAATTGTTTTAATGTCATTCATAAAAACAATAAATTGTTTATATAAACATAAATTCCACGATTTCAAGTGGTTGAATTAATAAATTGTGCCCAGGGAAAATTTTCTCCAAGAAAATTTAACTTAAAACCCACTACATATTAGCTCGATTTAAAAAAATAAAAAATAAAAAAATGATAGTCCCTGCAGTTACAAAAAGTGCAACATGTGAAATTTTCAATAAAAAAGAAACACCTTTCATGTAGACAATTTGATATTATAAAATTAAATTCCTGGTCCACCGAGCCGCAGCTCGGTACATGAAAAAATGATTCATTATGATTAATGAATATTTAATATTAAGATTATTATTTAAAATAAATAACAAAATGACAAAATATATGAAACAATTTCAAATAATTTAAAAAAGCATAAAATAAAAAAAAAATAGTCATAAAACATACAGCCCTTAATCGTACGTATTAATACACCGAAAGACAGAAAAGTATGGTCTGTGGATATAACATAATATATATTTCATAATTTTTTTAAAAATATTATTAAAATAAATATTTTTATTTTATTTATAATGTTTTGTATTTAAGGAAGCGCTGTCCGGGGTTACCCAGCGCCATTTTTTTATTATTAAAATTCTTATTTAAATTAACAAAAAACTAACAATGAGGATTTTTCCCGTGGCTGAAACTAATACAGTTTGATTTTTCTTTGTAAAAATTATCTATGGTGAGAATTTCAAAAAAATCCTTAGAGCGGTTTAATATTTTAAAAATAGAAATATGTATATATATTTTTGCTAGTATAATAAGATAAAATATTTTGGAGAATTTTAAATAAATTCAATTATGTTAATTTATAGTCAGCACTGGACGCTCGGACAGTGCATTCGCTTGATAAATATTGCAAAAGTAGCAATCGAAACGTTATGCATTTTTTGAATAAATTTACAATAAAATATCAATATGTGGTTTTATTTACAAAATTCACTTATTAATTTATATATACATGGGAAAACATTGTGACGTCACTAGTAGGCAAGAAAGTGCTAAGTTATCATTCGTAACATATGAATATAAAACGGCATTGATTCCAGGATTTGGATTTTTTTTTCAAATTTCAAAGCATTTCTACTTAACAGTTGTTTATTTGGGTATTCAAAATTTGAAAATCAGTCCCAGGTATTGAGAAAATTAATTCCCTCTCCTTATCTAAGCATTACCAACTTCTTGTGATCTTGCCTACTAAAATAACGAAATATAAAGAGTGCTTTCTCCTATAGAGAGGTGACTTTTTAAATTCACTCTCTAAAAACAATATACTATAATATTTATTTTATTTGAAATTTTTTATTATCCGAAAAAACCTAGATAAGAGAAAAACATATTCTCAATTTTCTTTTCTAAATAAAAAAAAAATAAGAAAAAAAAGTTTCTAATTAAAATCTACGAATCTGACTAAAAAAAACTAAAAAATTTCATTGAATAATTAAAATTTCATTCACTTAATAAATCATTACAATAGACCACCAATTCACAGTAGTTATGATGCATGGACGTGATAAGCTAACTGATAAACATCAACCACCGGAACAACTTATTAATTAAATTATTATAAAAGGTAAGCAAAAAGTCGGCAACTTTTCTTATCCTTTACTTTTATTAGAAAAGTTTGAATGCATTCCAACAACGCCTGTGGATGTGCCTGTGTGATAGTGTTAGTTTGCAGCAGACACATATTGGACCAGATTGGATATTAATTGAATTGTTTTATATATATATATAATTCAATATCACATTAAAAAAAAGTAACATAATTACGAAAGTTTTAAAAACTTCCTATAACCAGAAATAAATAAATATTTAATAGCAATTAATATATAAAGTTTATTTGATGGATGGAAAATTATCAATCAAAAATTGAAATAAACATAAATAGAAGAAGGGAAAAAAAAAGATATGAAATTAAAATAAATAGGAGGTCCTCACGGAAAGTTTTTAATTAATCTTTAACAACCCATTGCTCTCTCTAGGGGGCGACTTTATCGTTTCGATCCAAGATTGGATAAATAAAGTTAGTATTTCGCAAAAAGCCATTCCAGCAAAATAAATCTTGATGGAATCCGGTCGTGAGACTAATGAGGTAGTTCACAACCTTCCTCGTTACTTATTTATTTATTATTATTTTTTTTTTTTATTTTTTTTTTTGAAAGATGTATTAGAAAGCTAAAAAATGTATATTCCTATAATATATATATATATATATATATATTAATTTAACTCATTTAAATGAAAATATTAATTAATTAATTATTACAAAAAAACAAACTTCTGGCTTTTCTGGACAGCGCTTTTGTAAGTCAAATACCGCCTAAGCGAAATAAAGTATTTGTATGATCAGTACAACGAATCCTCTTAACCCATATCTTGATTTTATTGATCGAAGGCCGCTACTTTTTATTTCTCAACCGGCTGATTGCACAAAAACAGAACCTTCAACACAATAACATTTTTGCGTTACTATACCTCAATTCCATAGCCCTTAACTAAAAATATTTCCTTGCCAGAAATTGGATTTAAATCCGGGACCACGACAGTTAAGTATATTGTTCCAAGACTGCATGGCATCTTTAATTAATTAATTAAATTTTGTAATAAATAAATTCGTCTTTTTCACTTTTAAATAATTAATTGATACCACTCGATTAATAATAATTAATTCATAAATATGATAATTTTATAAGAATATATATTGAAAACAGGTGTGAATTTTGCAAAGTGAAAAAGATGGATTTATTATTATTATTATTCTTTTTTTTCAATATGAACATAAATCAATCAGAGTGTCATATCGCGTGAAAATGGATGTGAATGACTTGTTAAAATATTCATTCCACATATCACCATATATTATTTTTGTATTAAAATAAAATTATTATTTATTTAATTTAATAAACTTTTTTTTTATATATATAAAAAAAGTGAAATATATTTCACATTTATATTTGTTTTTCGAATATTGATAAATCTAAATGTAATGTGGTTATTTTATTATTATTTATTTTTTACCCAAAAGAAAATATACTTATATATTTGTTTTTGTTATTTATTCAAATTTAAAACAAAAATTTGCACTGATACACATGTATAATTATTTGTTCTAGTTTTCACACACACACACAAAACATTGTTATAATTAATCTTTCGGGATGCTTGACAGCGTTTCCGTTGTTTTATTTGCTTCACATCAGCAACAAAAGCAAAACGTTTTCGTTTTATGTCTCTTTTCATTAGAGAAAACAAAAAAGGTATGTTTAAGTTAGAAATACAATATTGATTACTTATACTATATTAGGTATTATTTTTTAATTTCCAAGTTTTTTTGAGAGTAAAGATATTGAAATTCAGTTTGAGAACCGATGTGCGGTTTTTGACAGATCTCCACGTTTCAAGTCATTTTGATTCTCGTTTGCGTATCTTTGTGTCGGTTTACCCTCCCCCTCTCGATCTTCTCATTTCTCTCTTTTAATCGTTCCATCATACTCTATTATTATTTTTTACTTTCCAATCTAAAAAAAATGTTTTTTTTAGAGTAAAGGTAATGTAATTCAGTTTGAGAACTGATATGCTGTTTTTGACCTATCTCCACGTTTCAAGTCATTCTTATATTCTCGTTTGCGTATCTGTGTGCGTGTTCACACCCCCTCCCTATTTTCTCGAATTTCTCTCTTTTAATCGTTCAATTTTTCTTTTTCCATCATTTTTATAACTGAATTCAATTCTTTTTAATTATTAATGGTTTTCAAATTCTCTTTTTAAAAATATTTTACTATTTTAGTGATTGAAACATATTTTTTAAATAAATATTTAGAAAGAGAATAGCCAATGTAAATATATATATAAACTACTGTATATATCGATTGAAAAGTCATATAGGGGTTACCATATATATTCAACAGTATTTTTTTAATTTATTTATTTTTTTTTAAATTTAACTTAATTAAATAATTGGTATATTTTATTAACTATTTCAAAATCGGAGTATAATACGTCGACAATTGAAAATGGATGTTAATATCCATTTAGTCGAATGAGGGATTTCGAATTCTCTCGAAAGATGATAGGCAGTTAAAGTAACAGATGGAGGGAGCGTTATATCAAATGACGGCTGTTTCACAGTAAACTATAATATAACATGTTCGTTTTCATTAGGATTCATTAATGAATAATCCCAATTTATTTGAATGATACCCCGGAGCGGTGATGACTAGCGATAGTGTGCGTTGACACCTGCCATTGAAGCTAACTTCTCCACTGGGATTGAGAGAATTTTTCTGTGCAGTGATGAACACAAATACAAATTACCTACCCTAATCAGTTCAACGAATGCTCGTCAACCGTTCATCAACAAGAAAACTCAATCACACTACTCCACTGAACTACACAAATTTTCAAACATCACAAGTGAGGATTCTAGACCAGGGGTTCTCAACCTTTCATGCTCTGCGCCCCCCTTAGAAAACTGTTGTGAGGTCACGCCCCCTGTTTCAGAGTATCGTAAAATCATGACTTTTTTTATTTTTATTTTTTTTTTTTAAGAACCATTTTGAAAAAAATTGAAAAAATCATCTTACCTTTTTTTTACAACAAAATTTTCAAAAGTTTGCGGGCATATGATATGCTCGCGCCCCCCTAGAACGTGCTCACGTCCCCCAGGTTGAGTACCGCTGTTCTAGACTATTCAACGTTCTGTATCCAATTCCCAATATAACTTTTTTTTTATTTAAAAAAAACAAAATATTATGGCAGTATGATGGAAATCGAACTTGAAAATCGAATCTATTGTAGACCCATCCAATAATCAACTCACTACGGGGTCGTCCATCAATTTGAGACTTGGAAAAGAAATTAAAACTTGAAAGATTTACAAACTTCATTTAGTATAGTAAAGAAATCAATAAGAATATTTTTTTACTTACTACTATTAGTTCATTTTATCCATATATTTATATATATATTAACGGCGCCACAGGGTGAAGGCAACAGCGTTGACTCACAACTGGTGGACTCAGGTTCAAGTCCCGGGCCTGGTAAAAGAATTTATGTAGGTGGGTTTTATGGGACGGAGTCAATCCAGCTTCCGGGATCAAAATTGGGAAGCTATTTGATAAAAAGCAAAACCTTCAAACAAGAAAATCAGGGTAAAGGTTGATAGGATCTGTTCTACTGATCATATGACACCTAATTACTATAGCCCAATTGATAGGCGCAGTTAAAAAGTCTGAGGTAGATATATATATATATATGTAGTATCTTGTGCAAATTCTCAATCCTTTCATTGATTGAAAAATGATAAGGAAAACTTGACGTGTTCCAAAATGAACGCAATTCATTCCCCAACAAAAAATAAAGTAAAGTTATTATGGAAAATAATTAAAAAAAAATAAAGAATTTTTTTCTATTGTGTGATTTTTAATTTATCTTTTAAATATTTCCCCTTCTTTCTTTTCGTTTATATACATTAGTATATATATATATATATATATATATATATGTCAAAAGTTATGGAATTCGAGTTTTCAATAGAAATAAACTTTTCAACATCATCTTTAGCCATTAGCATCAATTGTTCTGTTTACCTGCCCTTCTTTTCTTTCGTTTCCCGAAATTTATGAAATCTTTATCAACGACAAACTTTTTTTTTTATTTTTCATAAAATCAGAGAGATCAAATTCATTCGTCAAAATTACTAATACATCGAATCTCAACTTGTGGGGCGGTCCCCCCTAAGGGGATATGAGAATATCCAAGGGAAAATATTTTTTAAAAAAATTGATTAACTGTGACTGTAAGGGAAGTACACATCCACATAGAAAAAGAATTCACAATACCCAATAATCTTTATTATTGTAAACCATTGTATTGTATATGAAATTCAATCTGAAGGCATGGAAATTCTAATTTTATTATTATTATTATTATTATTATTATAATCTATGAATTTATAAGAAAATCTTGTTTGTTTAATTAGTTTGTATCTATTTTGTCGGTACTTCATTGTCATTTAAAATTTCATCTTTTATATATATATATAATTTCATAGAACGATACATCAAATTTATTTGTTTTTTAATAATCTCTTAATCTATTAAAATTTTTATACTCAAATACTAGAAAAATATTAATGTATTTTAGTTATTTATAATATTACTTGGCTTATCAATTTATGATATTATAATAAATTCTATTTTTTTATTATTAACATATTTTTAATGTACTTTTTATTCGAGGTTTTCCCCTTTCTCAGTCAGCCACACCGTTTAGATCAGGAGTGCCAACCCGCAATATTTGACATTTATTCTATAAAATTTCCTAGCATGCCACAATTTATGAAGAGGAGAAATTGAATCTCTTAATTTTGTTATAATTGTTTTTATTTTTAATTAATTAAATATTAATATTAAATATGTTAAATTTTAAATTTTCTTCAGTTTTTTCCATAAGGCATAATATAATAATTCTCATTTTGCTTTTTATTATTATGATTATTATTATTTGTGATCTTATAAATTGTGGCAGGATGAAATGCATGTATTAAGAGGTTTTTGAGGTGAAGGATTGTTGTGTATATATCTCATCAAATTATTTTAATTGATATTTTCTTAATTAAATTAATTAATGATAGTATCAATAAATGCCCATATCAAAATATTTCAATTATTAATGTAATTTTTTTTAAAACATTATACATATTTATATAAATATACTTACTAACATTTATATAAATATTAATTTTATATTTAATAATAATTCTCTTTAATATTAATCTAACTTTTCTGAAGTAAAAACAAAAAAAATGACCATGAAGTTAGCAACATAATAATATCCTAATTATAATAGAAGAAACTTCATATATTATTTCTTTTAATATAATATTGTAATATAAAATTTACCTCATTATTGTAGCAAATTTATGTCTTTTTGATCTTGAAAATTGTCAACATATTATATATGATTTTTAAAAAACAATTTATTTTTTACTTGAAATTCATTTAAAATAATTAAAGAGAATATCTTATTTCAATTAAAATATTCAATAATTATGAACTAATACTAATATAATATAATAATAATAATAATAATAATAATAATAATAAATATGATTTAATTATAATAATCAGAATAAATTAAATTTTATAATAAATTAAAATGAACAAAAAAAGTTAATATGTAGAGTTTTTACACTCCAAATTGTATATTTTACGAATTAAATTGGACATTTTATTTATAACCTCTTTATTATGTATAATTATTAAAAATTATAATGGAAAAAAAAACTTTGTTCATACTAAAAAAGGACAGTACGGTTGCAGGATAAAGGTATACTACGAACAGTAGTCACAACCTTTATCTTGATCTTCGCTATTTTTTATTTCAAGTAGCTTCCAAATTTTGATACAGGAGGTTGGGTGGATTTGTCTTATACACTTCAATTAGAGAGGTTGTGCGTCAACGTTGTTAACCCCCAAGCTGATTTAAGTTAAAAAAAATAATTTTTTAAATTGAAATATTTTACTTCTAGTAAACAACTGTTGTGTAAAGCAATAAGATTTCAAGGAGATTGGATAAAGACAGCGTGAAATAAGAATGGATAAGTGGTTGTTGTCGCCAACAACTTTTGAATTCAGTTGCTCCAGAGAAAGAATTAGAAACTTTTTTTTTTAGAAAACTTTTTAATATTAATTTTTTTTTTTATGGAATATGGAATACCAATATATGGAAATAATTGATGATGATCAATTGCAAATCGGTTTGTTTTGATCTTAAATGAATTAATCGAAACTACCGATCGCTTACCAGACGAAAGGAGGCATCGCTTAATTTCCAGTTGGTTTGAAGTGCTCAAGGCACTTCAAACAATATTGGTTAGCTCCTCCAAAATAGTCCTGAAGAACCTTTCAAGAAGGCGAAATGAAAGCGAGTTCCTTTATTACAAACTAGGAACTAGGTCATAAAGGGAAAATCAATCTTGATAAAGGCGACCCTAAACCAACTCTTAGCCCAGCCGCCCCTATCCAGTTAGAAATGAATGGACATTATATTGTCTTTATTTATTTTCGTCCCTTATGAATGTTTCAAACGGGTTAATGAGAGTGGATGCTTCCCTTTCTCTTGGCTTTATTTACATCACGACCTCCATTCTTTAATATTAAATAATGTTTAAAATGACAATCATTTTGTCATGTCAATATGCAAGGGACAATCGAGCGGGAGACTTTGGATGGGGGAGGGGGGGGTGGATAAAAGGGGAAATGCCTCTTCCCTTCTCAATGACAAATTTAACACATCACAATTTGTCTTATACTCATATTAAACTAATATCTATGCAAATTAGGCTCATAATTGCATAAACTAATTAACATTCCGGCTCTCGTACTAGTCAGGCAATCTAATGAAAGTTTATGAAAATCTATTTATCTAATTTCAAACTGCCTGACCATTATATTATATAAAGTTCTATGTATGCTCTATAAAATAGTGCTAGTGCAATTCTGATTAGATATTAATTATTTATCTATGGAACTTGTAATTAAATTTAAAAAAAAAAATTAACTATAATTGCAAAGATCAAAACATGGATTTACCTGTATTCGCATAAAAATAATATTAATAATAATTGATTTTTAATTCCTTCCTGTCATTGTGGAGGAATTCAATATTGGAATATTTTTTATTTATTCATTATAATAAAGCAGATTTTAAAAAGTATATTTATGGTATTTTTTTCTATGTTGGAGTTGCTGGTAGTCCATAGTGAAATGACTAAAAGTTAGTAGTTAAGTCATAGTAAAGTGTTCGGAGGAGAAAAGAGTTAAGATTAAAAATAAGCAAACATTTTTATTTGTTTGAAAGAAACTATTATATAAATCACATCACATAAATTTATTAAAATTAAATAGTTAAAATAAATTTGAAAATTTTACATTAAAGCTTTCATTTTAACTTTATTTATAAAATAAAATAATTAATAAAATATATATTTATATCTAGGTGTCTTTGGCGTTACCGTAACTATATTTCCAACCCTCTCTAAGACACCTCCATCCAATTGTATTCTTTTCCCAATTCTCTCAAATCCACTTATATACTAGGTATGTCATAAAGAAAAGGTGAATTTTGAATTTACTCGGGCTGTGTACATTTGATTATCGAATTCTTTTTTGTTATGTTGGTACACATATATTTCTCATATGTTGACATTATCAGCCATTTTGGATTAGTAATATATTTTTGACAACTGGAAAAGTTAGTCATGTTTTTGTGTGATCTTCGATTCTTTTCTTTTTTATGCATTATGATTTCTTGCCGACAGGTCGTACTGTTAATAAGAAATACTACAAGGAAGATATGCAACATCGGAATTGTGGAAAAACAAATCATGGATTCTGCATGACGATAATGCACCAGCTCAAACATCATTGCTTGTTCGTGATTTTCATGCCTCACCCACCATATTCACCAGATTTGGCTCGATGCGACTTTTTCTTATTCACAAAACTGAAGAGACCAATGAAAGAAAAACGGTTTACTATAATTGATGAGATAAAGTCGGAATCGAGGAAAGAGCTGATGGCCATACCGAATAGCGCATTTCAGAAGTGCTTCGATAATAGGAAGAAGCGCTGGCATAAATACATTATATCTGAGGGGAATTACTTTGAAAGGGACAAAATGGTTATTGATGAATAAATAAAAATAAATACTTTTCGAAATAATTCAAAATTCACCTTTTCTTTTGAACAAACCTAGTATATAAGTTATAATCTCCTTTGATTTTATGTATTGTTTCAATAAATTCTTCAAATAATTAATTTTTAAAAGACCCTGAAACAATTCTTATCCTATAAAGTCATGTTCCATATCAATATAATACAATAATCAAAAAATCTTGTAATTAATTAAGACAAAATTAGCCAAATTCACGAATAATAACAAACTTTACTTGAAAATACAATATTAATTTAATTTAAATTCTTTTTGAATAGAATTTAGACATTTATATGGTTTAAAATTCCATACTTTGTTATTTAAAATTTTCTTTAAATTATATATTTTTTTTATATAATTTATGTATCGTAAAATTAGTATATATAATCAAAAATCAGAACAGTAAATAATATTTGATAATATCTATATTAGAAAATAGTCAAAATTGATTTGTCAATGAAGTTTTAGGGAGTTATTGCGTGATATTCAACCTGAAGATAGAAGATTTTAAAATTTATACTATAATTTCCAGAATTCGTGTATTCCATCCTCAATTCACAAGATATAGCCGCTAGGGGATGATAACATAATAAATAAACACACTATACTCGTAAACATAAAAGATAAATATTGATAAAGTAAACAAAATTATCTTGACCGAACTGATTAAAAAAACATAAATACATTATAACATAAATTTACATGATAATGTCTAATAAATCTACCTAAATAAATATTTCAAAAACAAATGTATGTGAATTTTTTTTTTTTTTTTGATCGATTGATGGTTTTAACTATTATGTGATGTTTAACAATTATATCCATTAAATCACTATTTTTTTTAATTTAATTTAGTTATCTTATCTTATTATACTAGCAAATATATACATAAATGTATAAAAATGTATATATATTTGTATTGTTGAAATATTAAACCACTCGAAGGATTTTTTTGAAATTCTCATCATAAATAATTTTTATATAGAAAAATCGATCTGTATTACTTTCAGCTTCGAGAAAAATCATTTTTATTAGTTTTTTTCTTAATTTAAAATAGGAAATTTAAATGACGTCAGCAACGCTTCCTTAAATACAAAATATTATCAATATAAATAAAAACAAATTACGAAATATATATTATATTATATCCCCAGACCATACTTTTCTGTCTTTCAGTGCATTAATACGCACATTTAAAAGCTGTATGTTTTATGACTATTTTTTTATAAATTTATGTTCTTTTAAATTATTTAAACGGCGGCTCGGAGAACCAGATATTAATATTATCAGCCAAACCCGATAATAAAGAATAATATTTTTTAATTACCAATCGGCGGCTCGGTGAACCAGGTACTAATAATTTATACAGGAATGATGGTAGAAAATAATTGGTACTTTTTTTACTTTCACCACACACCCATCTTGTTCATCTGTACAATAATCCCTTGCAAACTGAGGGTAGATTGTGCAGGTAGTGACGCGCCCGTTGCTTTAGGTCATCTACAATTATCGATTTGTATATATACTTTTGTTCTAATATTACTATAGAAATTTAATAAATTTCTTTTTCAAAATTATTATTAATTATTAGCTAATAAACTGATTTTTTCATTATTTTATTTTAAATAATATATGAATATCCATTTTCATTGAGTAATCAAAGTTATCCATTGTAGTATTGTTAAAGCCTCTCCCTGATTTAGATTTATTTATTTTAACATCAATTTATTTTTATATAATTTTTATAAGTTTTTATTTTTATATATATATTTTTTTGTATATTTATATGCAAACACGTGATCAGACTGTTTAGTAGCTAAGTTGACTATGCAAAAAGGATCACGTGATCCCTTACAGCCAATCACCTTGCTGCATTTGGTAAGTTTTGGGCTAAGGGCTTCTGCCCTCGGCTTGGGAGAGTTGATCATCCTTTAGGACTTGCTATTGTTCACATGCTTTTGGCTTTTAGATTTGTTGTTGACCACGTGCTTTGTAAACTGTGTTGAGGTATTATTATTGTTATTTTTTTGTAAACTTGTTTTGTTTTAGCTGAGCATTGGCTAGCATTTATTCTTTTTTATTTTTATATTTAATTTGTAAATTCTAAGGATTATCTCCTTTTAATTTTAATATCAATTTCATTTTTTATTTTTACTTTATATTAATTTTCTCTTCATTAAATATTATAACGTGGCAACGAACCTTTTTCTTTTATTTGTAAAAAAGTGAACCTAATTTTTCCTTTGCAGATCCATATGTTACCATGGGCTATTTTGATTATTTTAATTTGTTATTATTTCTTTCCGATCTTGGTTCTCCAAGGCGAATCGCCTAAGCACTAATAGTCAAACATACTGCACTCAATGGTGAAATTTGTTTCAGGGTTCACACACATTTCCCAATTAATTTTATTTCCAACCCGTGTAAAAGAGTTGAGAATTCTTTTTTAACTCCTTCACTAGTGGCACAGGTGATCCGACAGGCTCAACAATATTTTATTTTGTTTCGGCTTGTCCAAGTATGATTGGTGGAATAAAAAGAAAATCACAATCATTCCTTTCAATATTACTAGTATTAATATTATTTATTATTTAATTAAAACAAAGTTCAGGATTCCGTCTATGAAAGAAAGGTATTAAATCTTTTATAAAATTGACTTAGCTTAGTTCTATCAAAATCTTTTCATATATACCATTTTTTGTTTTATTTATTTAATTAAATTTTACATTCCAACAACAAAGAGTTAGAAACCTAATGGAGATTACATTTCTTTAGGAATCTTACTGCTCTTTTTTAATTTCACAAAAGTTGTCTTAGTAGATAAACAATTAAACGTAGCTCATTTCACATTTGTCCTTTTAATAATAAATAATCAAAAAAAAGCCACAAGCAAGGCAATAATGAGATGAGAAAGAAGAGTGTAAGGGAGGGTGTTACATTCCAACCAGATGATTTAAATTAACTGAAATGAAATGCCTGAAGGGCTTTCAAATCTATGTGCTATTTATGTCTGTTTATATATTTATTATTATTCTGCTTATCTTATTTGCTTTCGTCTAATGTAATTAAAACACCTTGTTAATTATTCATTAAAATTTTAAATTAAATTATTCTGTTTTAGCTTATATAAAAATATACTGTGTATAAAAATATTTTATAATATATACATATCTTATCTTATTATACTAGCAAAAATTGTATATATATATATGGTGACCATATTTCGAAAACACCAAACCGGGACAAACGGTTTACCTTTTTTTTTTTTTTTGAACCAAATTATAAAAAAATTTAGAAAAAAAGTCGGAAATGTTTAAGAGGCTAGTCCCGAAAACGTTTTACCTTTTTTTTAGAACCAAATCGAAAAAATTTAGAAAAAAAGTCAGAAATGTCCTAAATGTTTGATGAGCACCTAAAAACGGGACAATCCCGGAATACCGGGACATTTAGCCACCCTATATATATGGTTCACCAATCCGCGGCCCGGTACTTTCATAAAATGATTGCTTATGATTAAAATTATTATTTAAAATAAATAAACGACAAAATATATGAAACAATTTCAAATAATTTAAAAGTACATAATTAAAAAAAATAGTCAGAACATGGAAAATTAATGTAGAGTATATAGCAAGCATATATTAGGGAAATAAGGCCAAAGGCAGTTGAATCTCATCCATTGGAGGTAAGCAAGAGATTGCTATGTAGGAATTCAAAAACAACATTCAATAATTAATATTTAATTAAGGAAGCATGGTAAAATTATATAATACTAGTGAATATGAATCTACGTTTCATAATGAATTTATTTGTATAGGTTTTACCTGTTATAAGGCAATATTTTTTTTAAATGTAAAAATAAACCGATATTAAAATTAATTAAAGTTTTCCATTTAATGATACTAAAAATCAATTTTATTTAGAATCTGGAGAAAATTATGTTCAATTGATTTGTCTTGTCACAATTTACAAGATTTAGTCAAAAATTTTAATAAAATCAAAAACATTGAATAGATTGGATCTTCTAATTTTCCAAAGAGTACAATAAATATGAATTCCAAGTTTTCTACTAATATGAAGCGTTGGAGAGGTAGGTCCTCTCAGAGGCACTTATAACATGTCTCACTCGTCAATTGGGCGGTTTTACTAGTCTGAATAATGCGCGTAATCAGCATATATTTGAATTAACCCCCTATATAGGAGACTCTTATAGAGACATTTTTTAAGAGTCTCCATAAGAGTCAAAAATTTCATTTTTTTTTCTTTTTAATGAATCTATGCTAAGTATTCTCCTTCATCCAAATAAACTTGATTTTTTGATGGATCAAGGAAGGGGGGAAGAGTAAGAGTAAGGGAATGGATCGAAAGGAGTCAAACGGGTATAGGACATGGTTCCCCTTCTATGCAAGAAAGGAATCATGAGCTCACGTGAGGGCAGGGACGCTACTCCCTGAAGTAGAAATCTTTTCTATTGGGATCATAGAGAAGAGACTACCCGTTACCCGTCAAAATTTTTCTAATAAGCCTTACTATATATTTTTTCTATTATTATTGATATTTTTAATAAATAATTATTATTTTCTACTTAAAAATTACGTTATAATTGTTTATTATTTATTCAATTTTCCAATCCATTTTTCTATTAATCTACTTATTTAATATCTTTACAGGTTAGAATTTATCTGATTGATCTCTCAATTATTTACTACTAATTTATATATTTTTTCTTTTATCAATCTAGGATAGGTAGTATAAACCAAAAAATATTTTTTATATTTTTTTTTTATATAAATAAAATAAAATTAAAAATATTTATTTTAATAATATTTTGTAATCAATTACGAAATATATTATGTTATATCCACAGGCCATACTATATATATGTATATTTATAATCCAAGAAACATCTAACGATTATACATTATCTAACATTAATTTAATTCAGAGAAAATCTTGACTTGAACACTACTTGATTAAAAAAAGTACTTTCAATTGATCTGTGATATTTTATTCATCAAAATTATTGATTAATCTACTTTTATCATATCTATCATTCGGCAATATTTTCTTATCGGTTACCCAATAAGACACTGAAGCCTCATACGACATATTCAATATGCCACTCAACGCGATCTATTTTTTATTTAGATGAAATCGAAATACTCTTTATTCAACCACTTTTAATCGTTGAAATTGCATTAATGTTAATCTTTTATGCATTCTCTATATTCACCCAACTTTCTTTTACTTTATACATATTAGGTACCAATTCGAAGGAAAATTTAAAAAAATAAATCTTAGAAAATATTATATTGAACGCTATATATGTATATACGAGGGTAGGTCAATAAGTCTATGATTTTTAAATGAAAAACAGGTATTTGGATAAAACGTAGTCTTTTGAGCTCTATACACTTCGTCCAACGTTTCTTCAATTTTTCTATCCCTTCCAAAAAATAATATTTGTCGAGGACATCAAAATTGAATTGTTTGTGAAATGATTTCATAGTTGGAGTCAAATTGCTTTCCACCGAGTCATTTCTTCAGGTTTGGAAACAAGAAATAGTCACTCGGGGCTAAATCCGGAGCTGATCAGAGAGCAATTCGTATTTCAATTAATGGATTTTACTAGAAATTCACTTTTTTCTTTTGTTCTTCTCAAATCACGAGGTATTCTGCTATTAATGGATGTCAAACGAAAACTAAGATACCCAGCTGGTTCAAAGAGTCAGCTGATAGTTGCCTGCTGTCACGAGCAGTCACTTCATTTAAGAGACGGGAAATTAATTATTAGCTGGAGTGTCTCCACTCGACTATCTTGCAATTTGAATTTGATTAAATACCATAATATATTATATTTAAATTAAATTTAATTAATTATAAATTATAAATTAAAATTAATAAATAATATTTATTAAAACAGCGCGTGTTTGGCTCTTTGTTGATGGCACCACGTCACGTGTTGGCGAGTGAGATTTGCAGTGTTAAAAAATTAATTCTGGTAATTTCAGCGATTCAATCAAACTGAAATTCTATATAAAGCAGTTTTATACAATTTTTAATGATATGAAAAATTATCAAACATATTTCTTTATTTTTACGGTCAATTTAGAGAAAAAAAAAAATCAAAACGTTGTAGGTAATGACCCTCTTCCGTTGAGCTATATTTCTCAAAAGTTGATAAAAAACTACGAATTTTGAATAATGCCCATGTACCAAATTTCATGATTCTAGCTCAAACCGTTTTTGCGTAATCTTGTCTACATACATACATACACACATACACACACACACACACACACACACACACACACACATATACACAGACATTTTTCTCAACCTTAGTGAAAATGATTCAGGAACCTTCAAAACGTATAAAAACATCAAAATCTCAACATCGAAAATTTTATTGCGAGATAGTAAAAAGTCACGGACTTATTTATCTTATCATATATATATATATTATATGAGAAACTTAAAGGAAACAATTATTCTCCTATTGACAAATTTGATGAAATTCTATTTTGAAATTTATATTACAATTGTAACGATCATTAATTAGACTGTCATGGGTATTATTGAATAAATAATCAAGTATAGAGATTTCTACATATCTATTAACAAATATAATGGAATTTCGATATTCCATCCATTCCTAGGAGAATGTTATCTATTGTGCAGCCAAATGCTACTTACTCGCATGAAAGTTAAAAACAATTTCATTATATTATATTATTATTTTCCATTTATTGAATAAACATACAATGTAAATAATTTAATGTCAAAGGGTTTTAGCGACCGTTTCACTTAAGGTATTTATTTTATTTATTGTCCTCTTTCAAACCACATATGATAAATATATGATAAATAGATTTGTAGTTACAGAAAAAAAAAATAGATTAAAAATGAAGTTATAAATACAGAAAATAAAAAAAGCTTTAGTTAAATTACATTTAATTTTTATAAAAACATAAAAGCTGTTAAATCAAGCAGCCGTTAAATACTTGAAAAATTGTTATGTAAACATATTTTCTCATTCAAAGAGACAAATGTGTCTGAAGTTGAATAAAGATTGTTGAAATGCTGATTTTTATATATTAAGTTGAAAATAAATAATATTAATGAATTGTGTATATTTATAATTCTCATGTTTCAAAAGTCAGATTTAAAAAAAAAACACTTGAATCATTGCAATTTTATTATTTAGTTAACATTTTGTTATTTAACATGTTATTTTTATGACACTTATTGATTAATTAAGGAGGCAGCTAGCCGAGAGTGTAGCATAGCAATTTTCTACCTAAGAAGTCAGCGTTCGATTCCAACCAAGAACAAATTTTTCTAATAAAATCCAATTTAACATCAGCTGCCTCTGGCAGTTCCTGGTTCTAGATATGCGGAAGGCAACGGATAACCACCGCACTAACATTCCCAAGAAAAATTATCATGGCTGGGCAGTTTCTAAGGCTAGCCTAGTCATGATGGTAGCCAAACTCCGAAAGGGAGACGGCACTTTAATAAGTAGTTGATTAATTATATATAGTTTGCCTTTTTTAAATTATAAGTAAATATATAAAATCGATTAATTTTTAATATTCAGTCTCTCTTCATCTCTGTGACACTCTGTTAAGCTTAATGGCCATAACAACCACATTACTCCAACATTTCCTATTGTTGCCTTCGTTCTATATTTGTATTTAGAAAATTAGATATTTATGACCCTATAGAAATTGTTAGAGATCCGGCCATGGGGGTCTATATTACTTAAAGTAATTATTATCAATTAAAACAAAATTATAGAGATTTCAATGGTTAATATATTTATAATATATAAGGCATATAATTATATTTTTATTTTTCTAATTTTTTCAATTGATATTAATTAAAAAATATCAAGAAAACACAAATAATTTATTGATTATAATTGATAAAATAAAAATTTCTATTGTAGAATAAAAATACTTTTTAGATTGATTAAAATAATAATTTGTTTAATTCATAGATTTAGGAAACTGTTATTCTTATTCAATGAAGCACATATGAATTATTTGTTCTTTAGATAGTAGTATATAAAAAGGTTTTTTAACAATATTTGACTCAAACATAGTTTATAAATGTATATGCCGTAGGCAAATGACAATTTTAAGCCAATTTCAGCTATTATTTCATTTCAATTTGACTAGGAAAATAGCATTTACCTAGACAAAAGCCATTCTCTGTTGTTATGATAACACCTTTTTATATACTACTATCTTTTAAAAATTATAATAATTTTTGTTTAAACTCATAAAAGTTATGTCATGGTACATCATTTCAATTCATATGTGCTTCATTGAATAAGAATAACAGTTTCCTAAATCTGTGAATTATACAAATTATTATTTTAATCAATCTAAACATCATTTGCCTACGACATATATATATATATATATATTAATTATATTAATATATAATACTAATAATATATATATTAATTTTTAATATTTAATTTAATCTTTAAAGGTGAGAGATTAAAATAAAGGCTTTAAATATATATTTGTAAGATTTGAGGATTTAATAAGCAACTCGAATTCTCTTCTAAATTTCTGTTTATTAACATTGCGTTCTTAAAAATATGAGTTACTTACAAAAAGACTTTTTTACCCCTATTAAAAAAATTGCATATCAGATCGGGTATCGCTTAAGCTGGGTAATCTGTTGTATAATCAGTATAACAGATCCTTTCAATCTTTATCTTTTGATTATATAAAATTATTTGATTTAATTTATTATATTATTATATCTAATATAATATATCTATATATATATATTATTTATGGATTCTTGAATCCTTAGAATTCGTTTAAGATTTCTTTTATAATAATAGGTTTGTATGTGGGTGAAAGGTTACGGGAGTAAGGTTACGGTAATATAATTTGCACAATATCTCGTATTACTCGGATGATTTATTAAATATGAAGTCATCTTACCGATATATAATTGGCAGATCGGACAGCTACTTGCATTCCATCCACGCTGAATAATCTCGCCGAAGGTCATCCAATCAATCGTCAGTCAGTATAAGAGCCCCTGGCATTAGGCAAACCGCACCACCTCGTTCCAAATTTGAATTTAAAATTTTTCTTATTTAAAAAATAACTTTGTTTTAAAAATGAAAATCAATATTCATCATATATATATATATACTTGCGTTGATAAAGTAATATTAGATTATAAGCATTGATGAAAAATATTACTAACTATTAATTGAATAATAATTATTCATGTGGTATAAAATATTTTTTGGTAATTATATAAACTGTGGTCATCCACTCATTGGATTTGGATAAAACTCTAGTTTACGAGATGAAAATTATTAAAGTTTGTCAGATTAGCTGATTATGAAACTCAAAATATGATGTCATTAAGTTTTATTGAATAATTCACTAGTTATTCACTCGTTGCTAATTGTCGGTTTTTTTGGTTTTTTCGGTTCGCTTTGGATATAGGGCAATTATTTAATTAATTAATTTTAATTCTATATCTAATCCGAACCTAAAAAAAAACCCCGAAAATTAATGAAGCCCTCTAATGGTCAAAATAATAAAACATGGTAGCTAAATAGAATATCAATTGATTTATATGCAAACTTTAATCATTTTTATCTCATAAACTAGAATCGACCCGTAAAAATTGCATCAGAAAAGTTTATTTGGTATTAAAAAAAGAATCCCCTGATAAAGTTTTATCCAAATCCATGACCAGTTTATATAATTACCTATTTTTTTTTTATTATCAACGATAAATTTAATTTGACAAGTGAGGGGTATGATTGATGATTAGGTGAGAAAGGCTGCAGGACTGATCCTAACATCTCTAGCTGCTATCTTTGCCGGCCTTCAAGTGGCAAATTGGAAAATTGATTCACGTTAAAGGGATCATCAAAATATCAAAGGAACCGGTGAATTAACATCAGATACGGCCATAATTTAACAATTTGTCATCAGTGAACATTAACAGCTTCAGAGGGAACAAACAGAATACAAAAAGTTTTATATCTCTCTCTCTGTCTATATATATTATATATCAATATATCTTTCTCTCTCTATATATATATATATTTAGATATATATATAGTGAACTTATTTAATTAATTATTTATTATTTTTTTAAATTTTTCTATATCTAATCCGAACCTAAAAAAAAAAACGCGGAATATTAGTGGAGCCCTCTAATGGTCAAATTAATAAAACATGGTAGCTAAATGGATTTATATGCAAACTTTAATAGATTTTATTTCGTAAACTAGAGGCGACCAGCAAAAATAGCATGAGAATATATTATTTGGAATTATATATATATATATAGAGCGAGAGAGAGAGAGAGAGAGAAATTCGTTACACTTAATCGATTAATTTTATTTTTTACTCTAATCCTTTAAAACATTGCATTTCAATCTTTTCAAGGAATTTTATCTTTTTTTAAATAAATGAAGAATTTTTAATGGAACCGCACTATTTGTTTTGTTCAATTAAATTTATCTATTAATATAATATAAATCTATACAATATTGAAAAATTGAAATATAAATTAATAAAACGTGATAAAAATGAAAAGTGTAGTTATTGTATTAATTTATTTTTCACAGGAGAGAAAGATTTCATTTTATTTATTTTATTTATATATATAAAAAATATTATTAATGTTATTATATTATATATATATATATTTATTATAATATATTATTTTATGTATATTTTTTATATCTTTTATATACCATATATATATCAAATTTATAAAAATATTTTGTTTGTGTGTGTGTGTGTTAAAATTGAAAGACATAGTGGGAAAAAAATTCCAGTATAGATGATAAAAACAGGTTAATATTAAATTAAATATTATAATAGTAATAATAATAATAAAATATCTGAAGGACTCAACATCTGCTCCCTACTCTAAAAATAATATAAATATAAAAATTTTTTCTTTTTCCAATCAACTAAAAAGAATAAAATAATTTTTCAATAAGTCTGATAAAGATTACGGATGAATTGCTTCATATTCAACGAAGAACGTTGGGCGCATTTAGTTTCATATGACAACGATGAGGACTCCGGCGAATGTCGGAGAATACTACTACTACCTCTACTAAGTATTAAATTAAATTAAATATAAAAAAATTGAAATATATATATTTATATATTATTATATATTATTTCTTATAATTATATATAATTATTAAAGCTTTTGTGGTTATTTTGATAATTATTAAGAGAATTTTTATTAAAAGACCATATTATTTGTATAAAATTATTTATTAAATTAAAATAATTGTACAACGTTTCAACTGCTTATTCTGCAGTCGTTTTCAGTCCGCTTGAATCGGAGCAAGCGTACGGTTACTTGAAAACGACTGCAGAATAAGCAGTTGAAACGTTGTACAATTATTTTAATTTAATAAATAATTTTATACAAATAATGTGGTCTTTTAATAAAAATTCTCTTAATAATATATATAATTACATAATATATATATATATATCGACTATATATATATATATATATATATATAGTCAAATATTCTTAAAACACCTTTTTATAAACTACTATTTAAAAAAAATTTTCATTATTTTAATTTTATTTAAATTCATAAAAGTTATGTCATGGTTCAATATTTGAATTCATCTGTGTTTCATTGAATAAGAATAAGAACAGTTTTCTAAATGATTGAATGTGATACAAATTATTATTTAAATCAATCTAAAAATATTTTTATATTTTATATTTATGCTTAGAATTCCACAATAGAAATTCTAACTAATTTTTTTTTGGAAAAATTAGCAAAATAAAAATATAATCAATAAATATATTAACTAACCATTTTTTTAACCAATTTCTTTTTATAATTACTATTTAAAGTAATTCTTTAAATAGTATTGGGGTAATATAGACCCCAATGGCCGGTTTTCTGACAATTTCTATAGTGCCATAACATTTTCAAAATACAAAAATTTAGAACAATAAATAAATAAAAATAGAAAATGAGCAATTTCCAAATAAAATAAAAGATATCAAGGCTTGAAGAACTATACAGTTTGATTCTTCATATACAGTGGTACCTCGACATACGAGCTTAATTCGTTCCAAGACCTTGCTCGTATCTCAAATTGTTCGTATCTCAAAGCACTTCGCGCCATTAAAACTAATAGAAAAGCTTTTAATCCGTTCCAGTCCCTAAAAATCACCTTAGTTTTGTTTTTTGTATGCTATTTTGAATCAAACAAATGTCTTTACGAGAAGGAACATTTATTTAAAAACAACAAAAATAATGGGAACATTTAAATAAATAAAAGTAAGAAGAATTTAAAAAAAAACTTAAATATCATCGCTTGTCTTTGCTTTTTTCGCCTCTTGTTCTGCAAAGCGTTTTACAAAATTGTCTAAGGAAGTTTGTTTTTTCCTCCCCTTCAGGGTATTGCGAAAATGATTGAGACAGGTTTCGTTAAATAATTCCGAAGCCCGACCAGTTGCAACCTTTTCGGGGTGGTTTTTATCTACAAATTCAACAATTTTCTCCCACATACCTAGGATCTCTTTAATTTCTTTTGAAGAGATAACATTTTCTGTTTCTGGCGCCTCTTCAGAAACTGTGTTTTCTTGGGTCACAACATCATTCTGTGTTTGTAGGTTTTGTAACTCTTCAGTTGTAAGCTCCTCAAAATGTTGCTCGACGAGTTCGTTTACATCATTTTCATCTACTTCTAGACCCAAAGATTTTCCCAAAGAAACAATCTCTTCTATTTCTGACACTTGAGATTCAGATTCTGCAATGATCCTTTCAGTTTCAGCGTCAGGCCATAGCTTTTTCCATGCATAAATTAATGTTCTTTTTGTGACACACAGCCAGGCCTGATCAATAATTCTTAGACATGTCACTATGTTAAAATGGTCTTTCCAAAACTCTCGAAGGGTCAGGTTTGTACTATCCGTCACTTCAAAGCATTTGCGGAACATGTGCTTTGTGTACAGCTTCTTAAAATTAGAAATGTGGGGGCAAATTGGTGCCGTGTGCATCGTCACGGGGTGCTCGTATCTCAAATCTTGCTCGTATCTCAAAGCAAAATATCGGTCGGTTGGCGGCTCGTATCTCAAAACACTCGTATGTTGGGGCACTCGTATGTCGAGGTACCACTGTATTTATTTAGATATTTACCTTAATAAAATTTCTCTACCATAATAGGATTAGATACAACATAAAATCGAACATATAACTTTTTTTTATATATCTATATTTTGGTATTTCCCATTCTCGATTTTTCAATTGCTCTGCCGGATCAATGTGTAGGTGATTGAAATAATTACAATGAAAGCGTGAATATGTGAATATGCTAATGCTAAAAAAATCACATGCTTAATTTAGTTTTTATTTTTTATTTTTTTATTTTAACATTTAACCAAGCATTTTTATTCTACTTTGATGAATAAAAATTTTTAATACCAAATCAGTTTAAACGATATTATTATTATTATTATTTTTTTATCTTGAATAAACAAATGAAAATTAATTAATTTATAAATCTATTTTGTTACTTTTAGAGAAACGATAAAAAAAATATTAAATCTTGCTTTATATATATATATTATATATATATATATATAGAGAGAGAGAGAGAGAGAGAGATAGAAGGTTAAGAAAAATGTCTGTGCAAGTGTGAGTGTGTGTAGACAAGATTACGCAAAAACGGTTTAAGCTAGAATCATAAAATTTGGTACACAGGCATTATTCAAAATTTGTAGTTTTCTATTAACTTTTGAGAAATGTAGTTCATTCGGAAGAGGGTCATTACCTACTACGTTTTGATATATTTTCCTCTAAAGCAGGGCTTCTTAAACTTTTTTCATTCCCGACCCCATTTATGATAGCTAGTTTCCTGGCGACCCTGTATAAATATTTTTTGATGATTTATTTATTAGGTAACAATATACATATGATACATATAAATCTAAAATTAAAAATTGCACAAAAAGTTGCAAAAGTGCATTTATTACAGTTCACAAAATCGTGTATTTAAATATTTGACATTAAAATCTTTCGCAACCCCAGAATTTTGCTACGCGACCCCCTTTGGGGTTTCGACCCATAGATTAAGAAGGCCTGCTCTAAAGTGACCGTAAAAATAAAGATATATGTATGATAGTTTTTCACATGATTAAAAATTGTATAAAACTACTATATATAGAATTTCAGCTTCATTGAATCCCTGAAAGTAGCGGGATTAATTTTTTAACACGACTGCAAATCACGCACCAGCACATGACCAGGTGCCACCAACAAAGAGCCAAACACACGTGCTGGTTTAATATATATTTATTAATTTGAATTTATAATTAATTAAATTTAATTTAAATATAATATATGTTGATTAATCCAATTCAAATTTGCGAGATAGTCGATTGGAGACACTTCAGATTTTTTAATTTTCAGTTAAATGAATAACAGCATCTTTCGGAGAATTAAAGTAAATATTATCTTATTTTACTTCATTAAAAATAAATATAAATCGTTTTTAAAAAAAAAAAATACTTTATTTTTTGAATGGAGGATCAATTCGAAAAATGCATCGCATACTGCAACTTCAGAAAGAATCTTCATTTATTCTTGAAGAAATACTGTACCACACGAGGGTAAGGATTGTAAAATCACCCCAAATCCCTCAGGCCATAAGTTTCTAAGGAGTAGCCCAAGTGAGTACTTCCGGCTGCCTCGGGACCTGCTCTGGTCCAGCAATCCGCTGAGATGAATTAGCAATAGACCGATCGCCGGATGTTTACTTATTCAAGCTTTTAGGCGATTCTTCCTTTCGAACGTCCGCCTGGTCTCTTGGGAAGCATAACACACGGCAACAACTTCTACCTGTATCCTTTCCCTTATTTACAAATTACAAATTAAAGAAAACACCAAAAAGGAAAAAAAAATTAGTAACTCCTTTATTCCATGTTAAATGCATATTAATTAAATTTCATTATAATTCCCACACTCTTATTCAATGAATTTATAAGTAATTCTTTATTATTTACTTTCTTAGTTAATCATTGTAGTGGTACTGATAAACATTATTATGATTTGTACGAATTCAAATGGTTTGACCTTGAAACTAATTGCCCGCGTACTTTCAATTTAAAAACAATAGAAATGACCAATACAGTAAGTAGATAAAATTTCTGATATAAATTATTATTATTTGCGGATAGATCACGCAGAGCTTTAAAGAGAAATTATTAATTCTAAAATTCCCCTATGCCCTAACTCGAGTCTTCGGTGTGGTAGATTGTCGTGCTAACCACTAAACCTCTGAAAAGACATTATAAATATTTATAATATAAATATATAACTTTTTTTTTTTTATATTTTATGTTTTACTAAAATTGAAATTTCGCAAGTTTCAAATCATTCATATTCATTTCTGTTTTTTCAAAGTTCTAACCTTTTAATATACACCTATAAAAGATCAAAAGAACATTTATATAACAAAGTATTCTCTTGTTATTTAAAGCATGCCCCTGTTGTTATCGTCATGTTGTTTGTTCATCGATTGGTCAACCGGAAATAATTTTTTTTTTATTCTATTGAATAATAATAATAATAATAATAATAATAATAATAATAATAAAATGTTTTTGATTTGTAATGAATTTCTTTTTTCAAAGATAGAAAGGTAAAAAATATATGTTAATACTATTTTTATTATATTTTTTCACATTAAAAGAAAAAAATTTAATGAATGATGTGTTAATTTTACATCTGTAGTTTTGAAGTCCAATTTCAACGCCGTTGTACATAGATGGAGCTACTCTATTCAAGTAGAACATCCATTTGAGTTGGTTGCAGATAATAATAGTAAAAAAAGTCACGTAACTCCTGAACACAGCGTGCCATAAAAAGACAAATGAAAGATGGAAACTGGCTCACATGAGAGTTTCTTTTAAGCGCAAGGGAATTATAGTCAGCTTAACTGTTGAAGAGACTATACCAAAATTTAAATGAAACAGAAGTTATAACAGACAAACTCAATGATCGACCTGAGTTTGAATTAAGAATTGAATTGGCTGCTATTTACATAAATTTTATAACATATATTTATATAATTTAGTGATAATTTATTATAATAATAGTTAAAAATTGTATATAATCGCAGATATTATATATAAAAATTATATTTCACCAACGTCAAATGACTAAATAAAGATGATAAAGGAGCGCATGTACATTATTATTATTTTTTTTTATACATCTTTTATTATCATATAAAATTTATGAAAATTCAACTCATTCTTGGACTTCAAAATTTTTTATATTATAATAAGAATATCATAGCAATTAAGCATTTTTTTTTTGGAGGAAGTGGTGATGGGAATAATAATTTTTTATAGCTTTAAAATATAACTTTTTATGTTGGTTTTATATATTATGTGTATATATAGCTATAATTAGAAAATATTTATGAAATTTCTACGATCTAAAGTTTGTTTATTTGGTTTTTTATCATCATCATCATCACATGAATAAATCTCTGATATATAATCTCCTTCTAGAATGGTTGAGAAAAGACTAACGAGAAATTGTTGAGAAAATGTTGAGAGGATCCGTTGTACTGATCATACAAAAACTTTAGTTCCCTTACGCGGAAACCAACTTGATAGGCACTTTCTTTTTATTGGATGTACAAAAGTCAGAAGTTATATATATATATTAATATATATATTAATATTTTTAAAGTGTTAAACGATGAGGGTAAATGACAATATTTTACAAATGAGAGGGTAAAAAGTGGATAGCAAAAAAATTAGATTATAAGGTGATTCATAGTTCAAAGTTATCGTGTTAATTCTACAATCTCAATGGGCTAATCCTTTAATATAGAGGGAATTTGTTTAGTAAATATTTATTTTTTTTACTGATCATACAACAACTCTAGCTCTCTTATGCGGAATCCAACTTGATAGACACTTTCTTTTTATTGGATGTGCAAAAGTTAGAGGTTATATGTATATATAGATTAAATATTTTTAAAGGATTAAACGATGAAGATAAATGACAAGATTTTACAAATGAGAGGGTAAAAAGTGGGTTATTTATTTGTGATGATCTTATGCAAGGTGATTCATAGTTCAAAGTTATCGGGTTAATTCTACAATATCAATGGGCTAATCCTTTAATATAGAGGGTATTTGTTTAGTAAATATTTATTTTAAGTATTTCAAAATGATTACTTTCTATTTGCTTATCAATTTAGATTAATTGAAAGCAAAGAGAAAAAAAAATACAAAAAACAAAAAGAAAAACAAAAAAAGATACATCCATAAATGGAAGGTAATTTGCAAATGGTTTCTTTAAATTTATTAGTGGAAAGGAATCGCAATTGTTATCTTGGGAGTTCGATTGCTTAATATTTATAAGCGCTTAAGTGTTAATTTATTATCTCCATTTTGTTTTGTGTTGCTTCTTTTACTTGGCTTGGAAATGAATTAGAAAAAGAACCTTATAATTACAAGGAATAAATACTAAATTGTACGAGAGAGTTTTAGCATTTAACGAATTTCCTGCCCGAGAATCCCAACAAAATGAACATTGCTCTAGAGGGATGAAATTCCTACAAAGCAATTATGGCCATGGCAGGGTGAAAATAAAAAAAAAATTACATAACCAAATAATCATCTTAATTTAGTTATTCATTTCAAAATAAATTATTAAGCGTTGTTCTTTTTAAGGAAGAAATTAAATGAAAATCTTTATTCATTTTTTATTTAACACAAAAAAACAAAACAAAAAAAAATAATAATTAAATAATTTTATTTATTAGAATAAAAAATGTCTATTTATGCATTAGATTTTAACCTGCACCTTGAAAAATAAGAAATATAAAATTTTCAAATGTTTATGATTTTAGATTCTTATAAAACTCAATCCATCAAACCATTTTTTTTTTCAAAATTCATCATTAATTTTATACAGTGATGTGTTGGTAAAATAAGAAGTAAGGGAACGCATAGTGGGAGCAAAAAAAAGACCTATTTTTTATTTTTCTTATTCTTACTATACAAAATATTAACGAACAGAGAAAAAGAAATTCTAACAGTAGATTTAAGTAGGAATTGTCGGGACATGAAAAAGTACTGGAACGCGTTCCGGATCTGAAAAAAAGGTAAGGGAACGTCGTTCCCTCGCGTTCCCCACCCAGTACACTACTGATTTTATATTAAGCTTAAGAAACACCAAAAGCACTTAAAGCACTAAAAACACTAGATTTAAATAGATGTTTTGATAAATTTATTTTCTAATTTACTATACTTAAGCAGATATGTTCAAAAGATTAAAACGAGACACATACTTTAAAAAACAAAATATTTATTGAGCATACAAAGAGGACTATATTGTATAATATTATTACCTATATCTCAAATTTATCCAGTCGTACTTTTTTTTTGAGCCACCTTCATCCTATTTTTATCTTCTCCTAATTCCTTCCTATTTACCTTTATATTATCAACCGACTGAGTTTTTCGGTTACCCACCGGTGTTGTTTCCCAATTGATTTTTCTATAAGCACAATTTGATTCTAACTATTTTTGAAAATATTTAAAGGTTATGTAATGCTCTGTTAGACAATCTTCACTATATTTAAAACAATTCTAAAAATACAGAGTTTTTTTGTAACATTGTAGATAAGAAATTTATATTTTAGATTTTCATTTTTAAATTTTCATATTTTTGAATTTTTATAAAAGTTCAATAAAAGACATGATTAATTGAATTTTATACAAATAATATAATATTATACATATTTAATAATTTCAATAGATGAATGTTTATATTTTATATTATGTTATATGAATATTATAAAGGTTACAAATTGTGATCGGAAGTTTTCAATTATTATCAATATTTGTGTGCATTTTATGGAACAATTGAATGCCTGTGGGAACAGGGAAGGGTGGAAAGGGAGGAGGGAGGAGTGCTGTTGTTAGCGTCTGTCGCATTCGATCGAATGATTGCTGCTGGGGTGGGAATTCAACGTTTGGCAGAGTGTAAGAAAGGAAGTGTCAGCACTTCGAAGAAGACTTGGGCCAGCAGATGAATTTAGGTTAGCTGTTCAAATCCATTGGCCATTTCCCTCTTCCCTCAATTCCTCTCATCTCTCCCCTCCACACACACAGGCACCTCACTTTTGGCCATTTGTCTGGAACAATGTACCAATTTTTTTCTCTTTTTCGCTCTATCAAGGGTAGTGAAGAGTATATTTTGATTCAATTGCCCTGGAATTTTATTTATTTGATTAACCACAAGTCTTCTTTTTACAAAAACAAAAAGGGAATTATTTAATTGGAGATTTATGAATTGATTATTTCCAAGTATATATATATATATATATGTTGGTTAAGGTTTTTGTTTATGAATAGTTAATTTTGGGTTGTTTTCACGTTGTTTAAAAAGATTTGAATCTCAGCGTTTCGGCGCTCATTATGGAGCCATTTTCAAAAGAGTTCTAGGAAGGCAATTTTTCAAATTTTAGACCAGTGATTTTCAACCTTTTTTTTACCTCGGCACACTTTTAACGATTTAAAAATTTGGCGGCACACAAAGAAAACGATAAGTGTAAAAGTTATTTACTTAGCTATAATAGACTGTATAATATAGTTTATGATAATAATCAGGGGTCGGCAATCGTTTTCAATAGTCGAACACATTTCTGAAATAATATAACAGGGGTGGGCACACTTGGTGATACTTAGAGCCATATTGAAAAATCGAAAATATTTAAGAGCCTGATCGCAAAAACATTTTACCTTTTTTTTACATACCTATAAAATAAATAAGTACTTTTTCTTAATTTGAACTTTACATTTGTAAAATTTGGCGGCACATTTTGAAAATCTCACGGCACACTGGCTGCGATCAAATGAAGCTTTTAGAAATCCGCCAAATTTTATATGTAAGTTTATTGTCATTGTTATTAGTGTCATTTTTCTGAGATTAGAAATACAAGCGCTTGTCCCCTGTATAGCACACGTACTAGATGCGCCCTCGCGCAAACAACGTATTAAATTAATTTCTACCTACAAACCTACATATATATATATATTTCAGCTTTTTATGTGCCGCAAAATTCTAGAAACAATTTTTGTGTGCCGTAGGTAAGAAAAGGTTTTGGAGCACTGTTCTAGACCATAGGTTCCCAAACTTTTTTATGTTGTAAACCTCTTTCCATATTTTTCGGTTTTGGGTAGACCCCATACTTAACTTGTAAAAAAAATTTATCTTTTTTTTAGAGCCATATTGTATTATAAGATAGTATTACAGAAGTATATAGGTTTGAGATCCACTACTATCATAGACACCCATTGTCATTTCATGGACCCCCAAATTTTTTATTCGCTCGCGTAGACCCTTTGCAGGTTACCATAGACTCCTGGAGGTCGATATAGACCACTTTGGGAATCACTGTTCTTGACGGTCAAGTGTCATTTTTGATGTTTTGGATGAAATGGATGATTGGTTTTCTACTTCTTGTGTTTTGAGGCGTCGAAGTATTCATACAACTAGCAATTTTACTGACACTCTTAAAAGTGTTAGTTTTTACTAATACTATTAAAATCACATAATGTCAGTAGCAGTACTATAGTCTCAATGCTTACTCATCCATTTTCCCCAAAACATTAATGATGACTCTTGGTTTGACAAGACCCAGAAAAAAAAACTTCTTCACCAGAATGTGCGCCGAAAAATCTCGAAATCAAAATCTTATTAATCTACATAGGACAAGCCCGGAATGTACTACTCATATATATATATATACTCGTAAATTTACTAATTCATTTAAATTGAAAATATATATATTCTAGTAACATGAGTTAATGTCATTACTTTTTTCTTTAATATTAATATTGTTTATAATATTCAAAACAAAAACAGGTTTATATATACGAGTATATATATATCTGTACATATATATTAATCAATAGTATTCGGCAAATGTGCTCCCTTGAGAATTTCTAACGGTTGTTTTTTACGGAAGGGTTGTTATTCCCTTGTGGTTTACTCTTACGAAGAGCTTGGGTTATATAGGCCAATTCTACCCCAGATACACAGGGGGATTTTCAATATTAATATTATATGATTAATATTGTTAGATCTAACTCTCTCTCCCTTTCTTTATATATATAAATATAGATATATAGAGAGTGAAGAGTTAAAATAAATTTAATAAAAAATATGAAAAAAATTAAAAAATTCACTGGCCTCCAATCTGATCATCATATTTCAATGGATCTATTCATTTTGTTTTTAAAATAACTAGTGAGAAAAAAAATATAGATTCAATTTCATATTGAAATATTCATTAGAAAGATATTAAATTAATTAATTATTATTTATGTTACCGGATATAATAATTAAGTACCTGGAACACCAAGCTATCGCTCGACCCTATAAAAAATATTGATATACAATTCTTTGATTATTTATTATAATTATTAAATGTTATATCATTGCATCAATCTGATTAAAATGAATGGAACTTGGGGTCCTCAATAATAATAAATAATAATAATAATAAATAATAAATAATATTTTAGTGAAAAAATATTAAAAATTATAAATCTATCTAAAAATTAATTAATAAAAAAAACAATGAATAAATAAATATAAATTAGTAATTTAATAAAAAATAAGCGCGAAAATAGATAAAAAAACATATAAAATTAACTAATATATATATATAAAAATTTATAAGAATTAACAAAAAATTAAACGACAAAACTTATTAAATAATTGTTTATAAAATATCATAAATAAACTTACAATATTTGCAAGACAAATAGATAACTTAAATTTCGTTTGGTAAAAGATTAAACGAAAATATATTTCGTAATTTGATTCTAGAATATTATTAAAATAAATTTTTTTAATTTTCGAAAGTAAATAAAATATTTTAAATAAAAAAAAAATATTAATACATTTTCAATTAAAAAAGAAAGGCAAAAGGCAAATATGAATGACGTATTTAAATTTAAATTAAGAAAAAACTAATGAAGTTGATTTTTCTCCAGGCTGAAACCAATACAGATCGATTTGTCTTTATATTATCTATGGTGTGAATTTCAAAAAATCCTTCGAGCGGTTAATTAATAAATTAATTCAAAAATATAAAAATATATATACAATTTTTGCTAGTATAATAAGATAAGATACTAATGAATAATGACTTTTCTGCTCTCTCTTCTGAGTAATGATTAAAAAATAGATACAGAAAACTAAAATATGACTCTTTTGTTGTGTACATTTATTATCTATTTATATATATATATATATATATATATATATATTTCTTTCGTGATTTCTACATTCGTTCGTTCATCTAAAGGTGTCATTCCTCTAAGAACACCTCCCTTTCCTCGCTATGAGAATCCAATTTTTTTTTACAGCTGCTCGACTTGTCAAGGAAGACTTTTACAAATAATAGGCATTAGATTCATCAGAGAGCGGAAAGGAGCACTAGATTTCCATCGAGGCTTTCATCTTTAATATATTATCTAGTCAGATGGGTTCGAGAGATTAAAACGAGTCAGTTATTTTGATAATATATGTTATATATAGACTATATATACTGAAAAGCTTCGAATCGAAACGAACCACATTTCACCAACCATCACTTCTGAATTATATCCATCCAACTTTTATCTTCTCCTAATTCTAACATATGTCAGTGTAACATGCTGTTTTTTTGACTCCAACTATCAATGGCAATACAGTTGTGTTTCCCAACGTGGGGCCCACAGGGGGGCGATTTGATTGAAAAGGAGGGAAATTCGAAAATGGACTCGACACAAGTTTAACCCTTTTTAATATTAAAAATTATGTATATATTACATAGGGAGCATAATAATTTTAGAAGGGCTTAGGTGGAGCATGGCACAAAAAAGGTTGGGAAGAACGGACATTGAGGTTATGAAATTTCTCATTATGTATGTCCGATTCACCATTTTACATCCTTTATCATACTCCTCTTAATTTATTGAATTAATAAAACTAAAACATAAAAATATTAAGAATATAGTAATGAGCTTGTAAAGAAATGGTCATCTAGATTACTAAATTAAATAAATTATTTAAAATTAAATTAATTCCATTAAAATTTACAAAAAAAGAAAAATCATTTTGAAATTTTCTTAAATTTACATTCATATTTTATTCATAATTTTCATATGTTGTCAAGGTTGGTTGTTTTTCAATTTGGCCTGAATTATAAAAAGTTTGACTACTCTCGTTCTTTAAGTCATTGACCACGTCTCACAATTATATAATACAATAGTCAAAAATTAATTTTGCATTTTCTTCATAATAACTCGATTAAATCAGCCTCTTAACTACATAATAACAAGCTCTAATCGATTATAGAACTATATTAAGTAAGTAAAGGTTTAGTATTTTTATTAAATGACAAAATCTGATGATAATTTGTCGTGACTTTACAGATTTTTATAATTACATTTAAGAGTGTGACAACAAGGAGTGAATGGGTTTAAATACTGAGATAATTTCAAATTGGATCTAGTTAGAATAGAACAGAAATGACGATGGATCAAATTGCATGGGCAATTTAGCTATTAACTAGGGGATTTAATAGGACTATGATGAACGAGAAATATAATCGATGTCCAATCTTAGAACTAATCAAATAATTCACCAGAACGATAGTCTACCATAATCACTAAAGATTTTGATAATTAATTTATGAAAGATATATCATCTCCAATTTATATATGTAATACACCTACAGGAGGTCTGCTCAAAAGAAAAGGAGAATTTTTAATTATTTCGAAAAGTATTTATTTATTTATCAATATCCAATTTGTCCACTTCAAAGTAATTCTCCTCAGATATAATGCACTTATGACAGCGCTTCTTCCAATCGTCGAAGCACTTCTGTAATGCGCTTTTTAGTATGACCATCAGCTCGTTCTTCGATTTCGACTTTATCTCATCAATTGTGGCAAAAAGCTTTCCTTTCATTCGTCTCTTCAGTTTTGGGAATAGGAAAAAGTTGCAAGGAGCCAAGTCTGGTGAATACGGTGGTCGAGGCATGATTACGGTGTGGTTTTTGGCCAAAAAATCAAGAACAAGCTGGTGCATTATCGTGATGCAGAATCCATGATTTGTTTTTCCACAATTCCGATTGTTTGAGCCGTATTGCTTCACGCAAACGTTGTATAACTTCCTTGTTAACAGTTTCTTATTAACAGTACGACCTGTTGGCAAGAAATCATATAAAAAGGAAAAAAATCAAAGAACACACAAAAACATGACTAACTCTTTCAGTTGACAAAAACAAACTACTAATCCAAAATGGCTGATACTGCCAACATATAAGAAACATATGTGTACCAACATAATACAAAAATTTCGATAATCGAATCTACACAGCCCGCGAAAATAAAATATTCACCTTTTCTTTTGAACAGATCTAGTATATTTCGTCTACCTCAGCTTTTTCTTTCAAATAACCATCTCATCATATTTCATTAAAATATCCAATTTCTTATTTTATATATTTCTTTTATTAAAATAGCAAATATATTTGAAAACGATTTGTAAACTTTAAATAATCTAAGAAATTTATATTTGTTTAGTAAATCGATTCAACAAAATATGTTTATTCACATCTCTATAAAATATTTGCTAAAGTAAACGAAAGAGACCTATCGTTGGTTTAATTCTACTAAATTTACGTTTACTAAAATAATACTCGTGGATGAGAATATTTATTTATTTTTTTTCTTTTTTTTTTACATTTATTAGACTATCTGTGTAATAATAAGTACCTGAAACACCGAGCTATCGCTCGACCATTTAAAAAATGTTGATATACAATTCTTTGATTATTTATTACAATTATTAAATGTTACATCATTACATCAATCTGATTAAAATGAATGGAACTTGGGGTCCTCAATAATAATAAATAATATTAATAAAATTTAAATAATATTTTAGTGAAAAAAATATTAAAAATTATAAAACTTTATAAAAATTAATTAATAAAAGAACAATGAATAAAAAAATATCAATTAGTAATTTAATAAAAAATAAACACGAAAATAGATTAAAAAAAAAACATATAAAATTAACTAATAAACATTTATAAGAATTAACAAAAAATTAAACGACAAAACATATTAAAAAATTTCAAATATTTTAGAGAAAAAATATAACACAATACTTATATTACTTTTTCTTTTTGAAAGAATAAATAAATATATTTTATTAAAATAAATATTTTTCATTTTATTTCGAAATTAAATAAAAACTTTTAAAATATTTTAAATATAAAAAAAATATTAATACAATATCAATTAAAAAAAAATTGACAAGAGACAAATTTCAATATGGACGACGTCATTTGTGGCGTCATATAAATTTAAATTAAGAACAAACTAATGAAGATGATTTTTCTCCAGGCTAAAAACATGCAGATCGGTTTTTCTTTATAAATATTATTTTTGGTGTGAATTTCAGAATAATCTTTCGAGCGGTTAATTAATAAATTAATTCAAAAATATACAAATATACGAGGGGTGTTCAAAGTATTCTCGGTAACGGGGTAATTTAGCAGTGACGAAGGGATTTAAATTATTTCAGTTGGTAACGACACTCCCTGAGAACATAACCTCAAAATTTCATTTATTTATCATTAGTACTAATCTAATTATCGTTGGTGTAAGAAGACCAAAATGACTGATGCGACAATGTTGAGAAAAATGCTTTGAAGAAATAAAGCATACACCTTACAGCCCAGACCTTGTCCCCAGTGATTACTTCTTGTTCCCCAACCTAAAAAAAAGATCTTCGTGGAAAACGTTTTTCTGACGATGAAAAGCTGAAGGTGGCAATTAACGCACATTTTGAGGACAAGGAGGAAAAATATTTTTTAGAGGGAATTCAAAAGTTAGTTTCCAGAGCAAACAAATGTATTGAGGTTATGGGGGACTACATTGAAAAATAAATTTTAGTTAGAAGTTTCTGCATTTTCCTTCATACCTATACCGAGAATACTTTGAACACCCTTCGTATATACACAAATATATATTCAAATATATATATATATATATATACAATTTTTGCTAGTATAATAAGATAAATAACAAAATAATTCTAAAAACAGATTTGTCATTAATCAGTTCTTCTTCTTGTTGGAATGTTGGTAGGAAAACAGAAAATGTCGGTTTAAGTTGTTTAAGCTTTAATAATATTAAATTTAATTATGCCCTCTCGATGCCGCCGGGAACGACGACCATCGCGGCTTAATCGGGGTGTATCGCAGCCGTCTTATGAGCTACACAGTGCATGTTAAAAGGACTTGGGACGTTGCAAAGGAGCTTTTCCACTAAGGCCCTTCTTGACCCGGGAGTTTACACAGCCCTCAAGGAAATTTATAAAGCCTTGGATTACAATACTGTGCGAAAGGGCATTAGTCAAAATCGTCCTTTGCAAACGGGAAGAAAAGGGAGAGAGATTGTATTATTATACACAAGCTAAACCTTTCAGTAAAGAGTTGGCTCATTTCTACTCACTGAAAGAGAAATATTAAAAATTATTTAAGAATATATATATATATATATATATATCCGTTCTTTGAGTTTGGTTTCCCTTGAACCACTACTAAACCACTACTAAATATATTTATATATATATATATATATATATATATATATATATATAATAAAACACTTGTATGTTTTGTTAATGTACAACTTGCATGAATGTTATCATATTTTTTTTTAAATTAATCTTTCCGTGTAATTTTATTTTATGTATTTTGTACCAAAAATGACTCATTAATATAATAAAAGAATAAGTTACCTAATTATCAGTTAATATAATAAATTATTTTTTCCGTCTCCTTAAGAATCAAATAAAATAATAATAAAAAATGAGCTGTAGCCAGGCACAGAACCGATAAATTAATTTGTATATATATAATGTAGAAAAAAATATTTTGAATTAAAAAATCTGGAGTGTCTTCACTCGAATATCTCGCAAATTTGGATTGGATTAAATAACATATATTATATTTAAATTAATTATAAATTATAAATTAAAATTAATAAATAATATATATTAAAGCAGCGCGTGTTTGGTTCTTTGTTGATGGCACCACGTCACGTGCTGGCGCGTTATTTGCAGTGTTAAAAAATTAATTCTGGTACTTTCAGCGATTCAATCAAGCTGAAATTCTATATAAAGCAGTTTTATACAATTTTTAATCATATGAAAAATTATCAAACAATAATCTTTATTTTTACGGGCACTTTAGAGGAAAAAAAATCAAAACGTTGTAGGTAATGACCCTCTTCCGGTTGAGGTACATTTCTCAAAAGTTGATAAAAAACTACGAATTTTGAATAATGCACATGTACCAAATTTCATGATTCTGGCTCAAACCGTTTTTGAGTAATCTTGTCTACATGCATACACACACACACACAGACATTTTAAGTAATAATTAAATTAAATAATGTTAAATAATTAATTCCGGTACTTTCAGCGATTCAATCGAGCTGAAATTCTATATATATATATATCAGTTTTATACAATTTTTAATCATGTGAAAAACTATCAAATATATATCTTTAATTTTCCGGTCACTTTAGAGGAAAAAAAATTCAAAACTTTGTAAATAATGACTCTCTTCCGGTTGACTTTCATTTGTCAAAAGTTGATAGAAAACTACAAATTTTGAATAATGCCTGAGTACCAAATTTCATTATTCTAGCTCACACCGTTTTTGCATAATCTTGTCTACATACACACATATACACAGACATTTTTCTCAACCTTAGTGAAAATGATGCATGAACCTTCAAAACATATAAAAACATCAAAATCTCGACATTGAAAATTTTCGTGATCGCAATCTCTGGCGAGATAGTATAAATGACTAAATTATATTATCTTGGTTTTTATTTTTAGTTTACTTACTCAATTAATTAATTACTACTATTTTTTAAGTGAAAAATTTAAGACAATGAATATAAAATTAATAACTTTGTAAACTACCACTTCAGGTTTCTGAATATACACAAAAAATTGATGAATTTATCCTACTGATGTATTAGGTAAATATACGAAATTTTATGAAAATCCGTTGAGCCGTCCAAGCAATACACGTCTATACGAACACACAATGGACAGACGAACGAACGAATAGACGGACAACCATCATGCTAAAAATACTTTTTTCTATTAACAAAATGAATGATTCGTGGAGATATGTAAAAATCTCCACATGTGAAATATTGTGTGAAAACAATATCTTCCCTCCCTATCGTCGGTCGTTAAAAAAAATCTCTAACAAATCAACATCTTATAAAAGAGTTTATCAATTCGGAACCGCCTATGTGAAGTAGAGGTGTTATATGATCAGTACAATAACTTTTCTCGACTCAAATTTGGTTTTTTCAATCGGATAACATTTATTGCACTTTGTTGAATATTTCTTTTTTTTTTAAATTCAAGGTCTGATATTATTTTTATCTTTCTTCCTTCAGCTACTTCTATATGCGTGTAGAAAAACATACTAAGTAGACTATAAATATGTTATTAAACATTCATTTCGTTAGAGATATTCCTGAGAATGTTATGTACCAAGGGGATAGAATTTCCTATCGAGTCAACTGTTTTTGGTTCTATTTTCTCATCTTTTCCAAAATGATGAGAAACTTCTTATTGGTTGAATATAATTATTTCCTCTAAAGCTACCAACTGAATTTTAATCAGGATAATACCGGTGGTCAAAGTCCATGCGATTTCGAAGTTCATCTTATGCCCTCCACTTGAAAATCCTACGAAAATCTTTTCAAGTTTTAAATTATAGACAACCACTTTTCCATTCTTTTTTTTTTTTTTATTTTTTATCTTTCGTCATTTTTTTCTTTGCTCTGTTCATCCTTATTCCCCCTATCCCCCCTCCACCCACCCATCCACCCACCTTAGTAGCTCTTTCTCTTCAATTTTATGCCAGGTAAATGCTTTGAATTTATATTAAAAAAAGCCTTTTACTTTAAGCATGGAGGCCGCCAATTTCATTCGAATATATATTGTCCCGGGCATAATTAAGCTTAGCATCGTTTAGGTTCTTCATCCTTTATGCTTGGCTTTCTTTGTCCAAATAATGACAGGCAGTAGTCTCGATCTAAAGATTACTCAAATAAATTCCCTCCCCAATGGTAAATCAAGAGGATGGGAACATTCATAATAAACCAATTATTTAGAAAGATTCGTTTGCATTGCATTCAATGAATAATAAAAATAATCAACGAATATAAGAAAAAAATATCCCTTGGAAAATAACAATGATCCGCTTAAAAAAAAAAAACATAACAAAAAAAAAATGAAATTTTGAAAAGTATAACTCAATTTAATGGGAAAATTAATTAAAATTCTTTAGTATCTCAAAATAGAATCTCTCTTTTAGCCGTCTTAATATATATCCTATGTAGTATATATAATTGAATACATAGAGAGGCATGAATAATATACCTAGTAATAATTTAATTAATATGATGGTTTTATTAATTTAAAATTAGATATGAATAGAAAAGGTATTTTTACCACAATTTAGTGAAGTAACAAAATAATTCTGGATATTAAATCACTAATAACAGAAAATATTATCAATAAATAAGGAGTATAAATAGACCTCAATAATTTTTATTTTGAATTACTTTTCCCTTAATCGGGACAATAAAATGCGCAACATTGAATTTTTGTCGATAACGATTCTTGACTCTTATGCCAACTGAACCAAGAAGTACTAGCTGTAGCATGTGAACAAAATCAAGATAAAGTTTGAGAAGATCTGTTGTTTGATCATACAACTCTACCTCACTTACCAGGTGTAGAAGTATGAAACCGAAATTTTTTTGTAAAAATTACACGTCAGTTATTTGAAAATGATAAAAAATATTTTATTCTAATTGGGATTTATACATTTTTCCCACCTCTTCTGCATGTTATGAATGCCACGCCAAAATAACAATTCTTCCTTTGAAGCGAATCAGTTGTCGAGACAGTTTCGTACATTTTCATACGAATCAAAGTGTTGTTCCAATGATGCGAATAATTGGTAATCAGACGGAGCCAAATCTGCAGAATAAGCCGCATGCGTTAGTACTTCCTAATTGAAAGCCTCAATCGTATCCGTGACCCGATTTGCTGTGTGTGAGGGGTCATTATCATGAAGCAAAATTACTTTATGCATTTTCAGAATCATTTGTTGTTGGTAGCGATCAGTCTTAACGGTTATTCCAATGGTTTCTCTCTGGTGGTTTCCCACGCTCCCCGTTTCTCACTTCAAAATCACCACTTTTAAATTTTTTAAACCACTCAAAGCATTGAGTTTTGCCAAGAGCATGTTCACCGTATGCTTCGACAAGCATTCTATGCGATTGTGCAGTAGTTTTCTTCAAATGATAGCAGAAAAACAATGATGTCCGCAAATCATAGTTTGTAGATACAAAACTCGACATTATTATTAATAATAGAAAAATATAACGGAGTATGAAACTTAGGTTATTGTGTATTGACGAATATCGTCAGCTGTTAGAGGAAGAAGATGACGCTACAGAAGCGGTCTTACGGTCTTTAAACTGATAGCGAGCAGAAATTACAGTTTCTTCAACACCTGGTAGACAGCAACCTGCTTGATAGGCGCTCTCCTTTCTTCAAAAGCAAATGGTTATTATTAATATTATTATTAATAATTTTAATAAATCATTTATTTTAAATTTTAAAATTATGATAGACAAAAGTAAAACATATTTATTATTTATTAGATTAAAATAATAAAATCATTTTAATTATAAAATTCTTTCGTAGAAATAATTTGTATGTGGTCCACACAAAGTAACGGTTGAATATAAATAGAATAACGCTCCTAAATAAATAACTTATTATTTAACTTTGAATTTCAAAAAAAAAATGTATTCATTGATGAATATTTTATCATGCTCATAGATATATATATATATTAGGCCTAATGTTTATTTCATTTAGAATCTATTTACAATATAAAAGAAAATGGATGATATAATTCTTAAATAAAAATTCAAATTTTATGATTGATCAATTTAAAATTTCCCTAATTAAATAAAATTTTAATTAGCAATAAATAAATTTATTTTTTTTTCATCTTTTTGTCGTTATAATGAAAGAACGGCAGTTATTTTTCGGTTGTTTTTCTACTCTCTACAAATAGAGAGTTGACGAGTACTGGACTGTGGTGGGAGGGGTAGGGTTGAATCGGTATAGCTATGCGGTCCACCCACTTAATTGACTTTTTTTGACGCATCACATTTTACATAAACAATCGCGATAGGACAAGCGAATTTTTAATGTGCTCTTGATGTTAATTTTTTTTTTTTTTTTTGTTGTTTTTTTTTGTGTATCTGTCTATTTTTGTTTATTTAATTCTATAAATAGATAAACAAACTGAAAATTATGTTTAAGTTGTATTTAAACTACGTAAAATTGTATTTTTTAAGATGATATGTAAATATGTATAAAACCCAATTTAAAAAATAAAAAAAAAAAATTAAAAATTAAATCGTTAAAATATTAACAACTTTATTTCTCTAATATATACATTATGAGATTCATTAAATAAAAATAAAAAAAAAAAACCTCTGACTTTTGTACGTCCTACTCTAGGACAACGCCTATCAAGTTGGTTATATCAATGAGGTGTCCTATGATCAGTGAAACTAGTCCTATCAACCTTTACCTTGATTTTCTTGATCGGAGGCGCTACTTTTTATCAAGTAGCTATTCCCCAATGTTGATCCCGGAGGCTGGGTTGACTCCGTCCCATAGACCCGAGCTAGAGATATTCCCTTTCCTTGAAAACTCGTTGGCTCACATTCTCGTAGTCCTGGGTTCTCAAGTCCAGGGTCTGGCAATAGAATTTCTCTACCTGAGAATTATGAGAGCCTCCGAGATCAAAAATGGGAAACTACTTGAGAAAAAGTAGCGCCACCGATCAAGAAAATCAAGGTAAAGGTTGATAGGACCCGTTCTACTGATCATAGGACACCTAATTAATATAACCAACATGATAGACGCTGTCCTTAAGTAGGATGTTCAAAAGTCAGAGGTTTTTTAAAGTTTATAATAATAAATTCTATAAATAATAGTAATAATATAAAATATAAAAAAATAATACTGGTTTCTCTATTATAATATAATACTTTAACTTAATGAAATCTAATAATATATTAAAAGTGAAGATAAATTTGTAAAATGAATGTAGAGTATATACTATCAAGCGTGTATTAGGGAAATAAGGCCAGAGTCAGTTGAATCCCATCCATTGGGGGTAAGCAAGAGATGCTATGCTTTCCCCTTCAAGGTCACGGATCAGCAAAGCATTGGAGGTGGGGGAGAAATTTATTAAATATATATAATTAATGTAATATATCAGTAAAAAGTTATAAATCTATAATTTATAAAATTTAATTTTAATAGGAATATTTTTTTTAAATTTCAGTATTCTCTGTTTTAATTAATAGGAATAAATAAGTTTGATTAAGGAATGATTTCGGTGGAGAGGCCGGTCAGCTTCTTCCACTGGAATGGGAAGGGAGACTGAATGCGCTTGAAGCACACCGCATGCAGGCCAGGAGGGAGGGTGGGTGAGGGGAGGTGGCGGGGGAATCATCATGGCGGCAAATCTTTTCAATCTGTCAAAATACAATAATTAATATTTAATTAACGAAGCACCGTAAAATTATATAATACTAGTGAAAATTAATCTACGTTTCATAAGGAATCTATTCGTATAGGTTTTACCTGGTCTTATGATGCAATACTTTTTGTTGGACTGTAAAAATAAACCAATATTAAAATTAATTAAAAATTTCCATTTAATGATACAAAAAATCAATTTTATTTAGAATCTGGCTAAAATTATAGTCAATGGATTAGTCTTGATCACAATTTATAAGATTTAGTCAAAAATTTTAATAAAATGAAAAACATTGATTTGATTGGTTTTTCCTAATTCTCCAAAGCGTTCTATAAATATGAGTTCCAAGTTTTTTACTAATATTAAGCGTTGGAGAGGTGGGTCCTCTCAGAGGCACATAAGACATGTCTAACTCGTGAATATACCGGGTTTTGCTAGTCGGAGAGTTGACGTAATCTGGATATATTTGAATTAACCCCCCGAAGGGGGGTTAATTCAAATATATATATAGGAGACTCTTAAAGAGTCTCCTATAAGAGACAAGATTTCAATTTTTTTTTCTTTTTAATGAAGCTATGCTAGGTATTCTCCTTCATCCAAATAAATTTGATTTTTTGAATGATCAGGGGAGGGGGGGAGGGAATGGATGGAAAGGCGTCAATGGGTAAAGGACATGATTCCTCCAGGTAGAAGAGGGATTTAGAAGAAATCATGAGCTCACGTGAGGGCAGGGACGCTACTCCCTGAAGTAGAAATCTTTTCTATTGGGATCATAGAGAAGAAACTACCCGTTACCCATCAAAATCTTTCTAATATAACTCTTACTATATATTTTTTCTATTTTTTCTATCATTATTCATATTTTTAAGAAATAATAATTATTTTTTACTTAAAAATGATGTTATAATTGTTTATTGTTTATTAATCTACTTATTTAATATCTTTTCAGGTTATAATTTATCTGATTGATCTCTCAATTATTTACTACTAATTTATATATCATTTCTTTTATCAATCTAGGATAGGTAGTATAAATCAACAAATATTTTTCATATTTATTTTTTTTATTTACATATACAAATAATAAATACATAATTTATAAAAAAATAATACATTTTATTATATTAATTTACTTGTATCTTATATATTTATTAAGAGAGAGACAGAGAGAGAATCAATCTATAATATTATTGAACGTAAGAGAATTTTTCTATTGATGAGATTCAGAAGTTACTTGAAATAAGATGGGTCATTTTTAGTTAACCCATTTAAAAATTGTAATAAATGATTAAAAAATTTTAAAATGTTTAAAGCTTATAATAATAAATTGTATAAATTTTTTAAAGGGTCGACGCGGATAGCTCGTTGTTCCAGTTACTATTTGATTATATTTGAATTTACTATATTTAATTTTCTACTAAATTATTATTATTATTAATATTTGAAGAAATAAATTTAATTTTTGTATGAATTTAATAATATATAGTTTATGATTGTATGCTATTTTATAAGACATTTACAATGTTCTCACCTCCCTTACTTAAATATCGTGTAAAGTTGATGTTTATTTTTCAATTTGTTTATTTTTTTTGTAAAATCCATTTTTCTTGCATTTATCGGTTCTTATTTTATTTTTAATATGATCAGAAAAATTTTAGATGTCGAGATTTTGATGTTTTTATACGTTTTAAAGGTTCCTGAGTTATATTCACTAAGGTTGAGAAAAATGTCTTTGTGTGTGTGTATGCGTATATGTAGACAAGACAAGTGAATACGGTTTGGCTAGAATAATGAAATTGGGTACATTTGGTACATTTGGCATTATTCAAAATTCGTAGTTTTCTTACAACTTTTGAGTAATGTAGCTCTATCGGAAGAGGGTTTAGATTACGCAAAAACGGTTTGAGCTATAATAATGAAATTTGGTACATTTGGCATTATTCAAAATTCGTAGTTTTCTATCAACGTTTGAGAAATGTAGCTCATCCGGTAAAGGGTCATTACCTACCACGTGTTCATTTTTTTTCCTCTAAACTGACCGTAAAAATAAAGATAGAGGGATGTTTGATGTTTGATGATTGAAAATTGTATAAAACTGCTATATATACAATTTCAGATTGATTGAATCGCTGAAAGTACCCGAATTAATTTTTTAACACTGCAAATCACGCGCCAGCACGTGGCGTGGTGCCATCAACAAAGAGTCAAACACGCGCTGGTTTAATAAATATTATTTATTATTTTTAATTTATAATTTGATTAATTAAATTTAATTTAAATATAATGTATGTTATTTGATCCAATTCAAATTTGAGAGATAGTCGAGTGGAGACACTCCAGCTTATTTTTTTATAGGTATTGATTATATACTGAATTATTTAACATGTAGGGTCAAAATAAGCTTGTTAAAGAAATTACAAATTCAATATAGTAGGTTGGTATGTTTTTATTTTCTTTCAAGAACATTTATTTAAATTCCATTGTAATTAAATATAATTAAATCGATTTCTTTTCTATCATCATCTACGTATATGTCCAATAATTCCACATTGAGGTTAAAACTAAAAAGCAACTTCTTTCTCTGTAGTACTTGTTTTTTTTTTTTTTTTTTTTTTTTTTTTTAATGCAAGCAACCATTAGATTATTTACGATGGGATTAAAGGGTGCTTGAGTGAGCCATTCGCGCCTCGTTCCCAACCATTTGAATGAAATATCGATATGTGAAAGAGTGATCGCTCATTGGGTGTGTGATTTGTTAGAGAAAGATTCAAGTAGCTGTAAATATATATATATATATATATATATATATATATTAATAATAAAAAGTCTATTTTAAATCAATTTTCGAATAGGGTATATAAATTTGTACTTGAAACGATCTTTTTGAATTTTTATCAAGTAATATATGTAATTGTTCCAAATTTATTTTTATGTAACTGTTTAACTGTTCAACGAAGATGATATATTGGAAGATTTTAATAATACAAGATGTTGAATTTGATAGGGAATACAGGGTGAGTAGGGAGGAAAGAGGGTGGGGATAGGGGTTGAACTTTATTATAAATCACATATGCCCTTTTTAAATTTACATTCATGATATGGAAAATTTTACTATTTAATTGATACACTCGACATAAAATACCGACTATATATATATATATATATATATATATATATTGATTTATATGAATTGCAAATTAATCCATTGATTTGTTAGTTGAACTACGCATGGGTTATTTTTTATTGGTAAATTTTAGTTTATGCTGTTATAATAATTCCAATGATTTAACAATTAATTTAAATAAAATACATTTTTCATGTTTTATATTATATATATATATATAAATATTGATTTAGATTTTTGTCCAAGCTTTAATTATGAAAAATAAATTACTGGTTGTTTTCTCGTTGGAATTCAACGTTTCGATGCCGAAAAAATGTCAATTATCTAATTTGTACTATATCGACAGAAATAGTATTGTGATCACGAAAATTTTCGATGTCGAGATTTTTATGTTTTTATACGTTTTAAAGGTTCTTGAGTTATTTTCACTAAGGTTGAGAAAAATGTCTATGTGTGTGTGTGTGTAGCCAAAATGACGCAAAAACGGTTTGAGCTAGAATAATCAAATTTGGTACACGGGCTTTATTCAAAATTCGTAGTTTTTTATCAAATTTTGAGAAATGTAGCTCATTCGGAAGAGAAAAATAAAGATATATGTTTGATAGTTTTTCACATGATTAAAAATTGTATAAAACTGCTATATATAAAATTTCAGCTTGATTGAATCGCTGATAGTATCGGAATTAATTTTTTAACACTGTAAATTAAGCGCCAGCACCTGACGTGGTGCCATCAACAAAGCCAAACGCGCTGGTTTACTAAATATTATTTATTAATTTTAATTTATAATTTTAATTTAAATATATAATACATGTGTTAATTAATCCAATTCAAATTTGCGAGATAGTCGAGTGGAGACACTCCAGCTTATTTAGTCTAATATTTACTTGGTTCAAATGTAAAATTTTATATACCGAAATTATTATGTATTATAAAAACAATTTATTATTATTGAGTATCAATCGATTTTCAATTGGATCACTTTTAATTACACCTTCAATTAACCAAGTATACCACAGTATTAAATGCCACTTCGGCTTGAATGTCTATAATCTAAATAAATATTAAAAATTAAAAAATAAATAAATATTAAAAATATTTCAAAAATTACTTAATGAATTGGTATTTATATTTCTATAGAAGTTAATATTATATAATGGCTATAATGTAAACTAGTCAGAAATGTCAATATAACCATATAGTAGTAGTAGTAATGGAAGAGTGGTGGTCGGAAGGGAAAAAATGAGGTAAAACTAATGGTATTTTTGATGAAGAGAAAATTGATAAATCAAAAATTATATATTATCGTCCATTGGCACGTTATTATTATTACTATTATTATTATTATTATTATGGGCCCTGAGGATCACGCAGAGCTTTGAAGAGAAGTTATTAATTATTGAATTTCCCTTGGTCCGAACTATCTTCAGTGTGGTAGACTGTCGTGCTAACCACTAAACCAATGAAGAGTTATTATTATTATTGTTATTATTATTATATTTCTTGGGATCTATTTTTTTTAATAAGTTCCAAGTGGTAATGTAGAGAATGTTTCAGGTCAATTTAATGGTTTGTAATAACGTATTAAGGAATTAAGTTAAACGACCATACACTCTTCACTGTATACAGGCTTTTGTCTTATTTTAGTGAGTAAACAGAACAATTCTCTTCTTCATGGCCATGAAACTTTATCATATAAGTAATGCATTGAAAACCATTTATGAATTAAATATTAATAACTTAAAGGGAATTATAATGTGAGGGAGTAACCCGAGTAACAGATTATTTATAATAGAATTAAAAATGATCTAGAATCTTACGAGAGAAGGAATGAAATAAGAAAAAAATCATTGATTTTAAATTAATAAAAGATTGATTATAAATGAGGGGAGATCCAATATGGCGGCATAATTCTTGTATTAAAATGTATTAAAAAATATAAAATTTGGCAAGCAATATACAATTATATAATCCTAGTTAAAATTAGTCTAAATTGTATAACAAATAATATTTAACTACATATGAGCCTCTCAGAAGCCAAACTTTTGCTTTGTTTTAAATTTTGCTAGTAATGTAATGTAATGTAATCTGAAACATATGAAGTGAATAATGAACTTGATAATCTTAATATTGCAATGCAATATACATTTTTCTGTAATCAATAACCTTGAATTTAATACATACATAATTTATATAATATAATATATATAATTTAATACAGTACTACTAATGTTAGTAATAATATAAAATATAAAAAAATAATACTGTGGTTTCTCTATTATAATATAATACTTTAACTTAATGAAATCAAATAATATATTAAAATTGAAAATGAATATGTAAAATTAATGTAGAGCATAAAGCAAGCGTGTATTAGGGAAATAAGGCCAAAGGGAGTTGAATCTCATCCATTGGGGGTAAGCAAGAGATTGTTATGCTGTCCCGTTCAAGATCACGGATAAGCAAAGCATTGGAGGTGGGGGTCAATCAACATGGCGGCGAATCTTTTCAATCTGTCAAAATTCAATATTTAATATTTAATTAAGGAAGCACTGTAAAAATATATAATACTAGTGAAAATGAATCTACGTTTCATAATGAATATATTCGGATAGGTTTTACCTGTTGTTATAAGGCAATATTTTTTTTGAACTGTCAAAATAAAACGATGTTAAAATTAAATAAAAATTTCGAATTAATGATACTAAAAAAATCAATTTTATTTAGAATCTGGCTAAAATTATGTACAATTGATTTGTCTTAATCATAATTTACAAGATTTAGTCAAAAGATTTAATAAAATGAAAAACATTGAATAGATTGGTTTTGTTAATTCTCAAAAGAGTACAATAAATATGAGTTTCAAGTTTTCTACTAATATGAAGCGTAGGAGAGCTGGAGAGGTAGGTCCTCCCAGAGTGAAGCTACGGGGTTTTGCTGGTCGAAAAATGCGCATAATCAGCATATATTTGAATTAACCCCCCCTGAGACTCCTCTCTCCAGTTAAGAGTATAAAGATTTCATTTTTTTAAATGAATCTATGCTAGGTATTCTTCTTCATATAAATAAACTTGATTTTTTGAAGGATCAAGGGAGGGAAGGGGGAAGAGTAAGAGTAATGGAATGAATTGAAAGGAGTCAACGGGTAAAGGACATGATTCCCCTCCTATGTAAGAAACGATTCACGAGCTCACGTGAGGGCAGGGACGCTACTCCCTGAGGTAGAAATCTTTTCTATTGTGATCATAGAGAAGACACTACCCGTTACCCTCAATTATATATATATATATATATATATATATATATTGAAAAATTAACTTTATAATTTATTTAAATTAAATTAATCTAAAATTTTTTTTTTTTGTTGTCTATGTATTTTTTTAATTTTCATAGTTAACTATTTTTCTGTTTTTAAATTATATATATATCTTTATTAATATCTTATTAAGTATATATATATATAATGTTAATTAATATAATATGTATTTTTACAGCAGTGGCATTTTATTTAATTAGGAGGCGCGCCGAGGGCCTATTCAAATTTCATGGCCTCCAAGGTTGAATATATATATAATTTTCAAAATTGAACAATTTATTATATATTTAAAATATAAATATAAAATAATTAATTTGTCGTTGTGTGTGTCTTGTCACTTGTCTGATCAAAGAATATATAATTGATAATATAACTGTACTAATATTTTAATCGATTAACGAAATTCTATAAAACAAACAATTCAATTTTATTATTCTAACCCTATAACAATCTTAATAAGTGACATTATCTAAAGAATATATTTTTATATACACATATTACAATTTTTTCATCATGTATTATTTCTCAATAAAATTTCTATTTAATTTTTGGTTTTATTGGGAGTATTTCAATTTGTTAGAACTACCTTTCTGGACATATTTAAAGTTGTTTTCTTGGGGCCTTAAATAAGATTTTGGTTCAATATTTATCTTGTCAAGGACTTGGACCACAACTCAAGAATATCTCTTTCTAATTCCAAACTTAACCCAAAACTTAAACTAGTATACGTAAATAAGGCTAATAAAACAACGACAAGCAGCTTTATAAATTAGTTAAACATTATAATAATAATAATTTCCGAAAAGGGCTCCTCTCCTTTGATGACAACAAAAATCAACATCAAGGAATTTAGAGTTAACATTTAAACATCTATTTGAAATTCTCTCTCTCTCTTGTTAGAAATTATTATATCCAACAATAGTCTAGGAATAGATTTTTTGAAATGTTGGGTTTTATGCTTTATCTTTGTAGACTTTGTAGAAAATTAACTTACTATATATGTGAATTTATCTGCTTTTAATTATATGTGACAGTCTTGGCTAAGTAGCATTGAATAACAAATATTCAAATATTTTTTTAATTTTAATTATTCGATAATGAATTCACATACAATTAAGACTAAAAAGAGAAAATTTAAGTCTAGAAGAATAAAATTAAAAATATTAATAATAAATTAATAACAAATCTTGTTGAAATATACGCTTTTTAATCAATAATGCCCTAAAAAATAGAAAAAAAATATTTGTTAATCCTTGAGTATTATCCTTTATATACCACCAAACAAATCGTGGGCGCATAGTATAGTAGGTAAAGAATTCAATTATATTATATACGCCTCATTTTTTTTTGTTGGACATATATAAAGAATAATATTCAAGGTTTAATTAATATTTTATTTTTTAGGTCATTTTTGTTTAAAAAGGGTGTATATTAAAAAGTTTTTTTATTATTCTTTTTATTATTTTCAAGTTTTTAATTTTTTATATTTTTTTATTATTATATATTTATAATTTATAATTTATAAGTTATATAAAAATATTTATCATTATGAAAAATTAATTATTTATATTTATAATATTATCATTATTAAAATCATTTTAAATATTTAAATAGTTTTAATTTTATTTAAATGAATTTATATTTAGAATTTAATTAAATTTTTTTTAATATAAACTTTTTATTTGAATTCACAAAATTTTAAAAATCCATATTTTTGAAAAATTCAAAATATTTGTTTTTGATTATTGCATTGTCATTGGAGTTAAATATGTATGCAAATTTTCAGGTCATTCGAAGTGAGTCATATTCACTTTGAAAGATTTTAAGAAAGGATATGATGTGAAAAAAAAAGAAAATAATGAAACTTGATTTTAGTTTGTACAATAGGTCTACTCACAAGATTTTATAGATTATTTTATAATTTTTGGGGGTTTTGAATAATTTTGAATAGTTCATCCTATCAAGAAAATCCAGATAATGGTTAAAAGGGAATTAGTTGTACTGATTATACAACAACTTTACCCTGCTAAAACGACATCTGAATTGATAAGCGCTGTCTTTTCGTAGGGTTCTTTAATTTAAATTATTCATAATAAAATGAAAATCCTTTTCTTGAAATTATCCCCTCAATGCAGTAGAATCTGCTATTCTATAGCTAGGCTTTTATATATATATAAGCTTAACTGTATAAATATATAAATAAATCCCAAGTGAATAGAAAGTAAAATGGATTTATAATAACATGAAAATATCCCTTAATCTAATTTCTTGAATTATTAATTAAAATCCATAAAACAGACGATGTAATTATTAATTGAAGTTTTTAATAATTGTGAAATATATTTTAACAAATAAGACACCGTCGTAGTGCTCTTCATCTACTGAATTTATAATTATCCCCAAGGTTGGATTAGACGAAAATGATTTTTACCGACCGACGATAGTAAGGGAGTTTATTAGTTTTATCCTCGGGAAAAATCATCTACATTAGTTTTTTCTTAATTTAAAATTATATGACGTCACCCAGCCCTTCATGCCGTCACAGCCAACCATTATAAATAAAATAAAATTAAAAATATTTATGTTCTATCCATATCTATTTTTTATTGCATTAATAGATATATTCAAATTATTTGAAATTGTTTATGTAGCGGGAAATTAATTTATTTCAAACCGTCGGTTGGTTCTGTGCCTGGCCACATGTCAACTTATTTAAAAGATAAGTAACCTCTTCATTTTCTAGATCACCAATTAAAAAACAATTCTATTAGAAGGATATTTTTTGTTTTTTTTTGGTTTGACTATGGCATTAATCCAAGTTTAATATAGATAAATAAATATTCGCTCCCCATTTTGCCAAGTCGGTTAATATCCATCATCATTTAAAACTTTTTAATATCCCGTCGTAAATGTTAAACATCAGCATATTTTATATAAATAAAATATAAAATCGCCATTAAATGAAAAATTTCAAAAATCAATCCAAATTGTTTTTTTTTTTTTGTCTATGAATTTATAATTTGGTTTTAGAGAACGTCCAGGCGGTCTGGATCGCTTAAAGACAGTTCATTAGGGCGGCTCTAAAATGGATTGTTGACAAGAGGAATTCCACTTAACCCAACTTGCACCGAAATATACATGTAAAAAATTTATAGTAAAATAGCTAATCAAATATTAATTCTAAAAGCGTAGCCATAATGTACTTTTTGAAGAAGAAAAAAAAATACATATCAAGATAGAGAGACTTATTCAGGCTAGAAAGATAACAAGTCACATTTTTTCTTTGTTATTTAAATTCTGACAAAATTTTCTTCTCTCATAAGAAATGAAATATGTATTAATTAATTCTCTCTATAAATTGTTTTATATTATTTTTTTTTATTGTATTTTTGATATTTTAGGAAATATAGTCTTTTTACTTTATTAATACTATTTATCTTGATTATTTAAAGTTTGACAAAATTTTTCATAAGAGATGAAATTTGAAGAATAAAATTTTCTATAAATTGTTTCATTTAAAATTTTTATGTTTATTTTTGTTTTGAAAATATGCCAACACTTTTTACTATCTCGCCAGAGATACTATTACGATCACGATAATTTTCGATGTCGAGAGTCATTTTCACTAAGGTTAAGAAAAATGTCTAACTGTCTGTGTGTATGTAGACAAGATTACACAAAAACGGTTTGAGCTAGAATAATTAAATTTGTTATACGGATATTATTCGTAGTTTTCTATCAACGCTTGAGAAATCTAGCTCATCCGGAAGTGGGTCATTATCTACCACGTTTTCATTTTTTTTTTCCTCTAAACTGATCGTATAAGTAAAGCTATATATTTGATAGTTTTTCACATGATTAAAAATTGTATAAAACTGCTATATATAGAATTTCAGCTTGATTGAATTCTGGTACAGAATTAATTTTTTTAATTTTTTAACTCGTTGACTGCCAATCACGAACCAGCACGTGACGTGGTGCCATCAACAAAGAGCCAAACACCCACTGGTTTAATATATATTTATTAATTTTAATTTTTAATTAATTAAATTTAATTTAAATATAATAAATGTTATTTTATCCAATTCAAATTGCGAGATAGTCGAGTGGAGACACTCCAGATTTTTCGTTATAAGTTTTGTTATTCAAAATTTGTAGTTTTCTATCAACTTTTGACAAACCGGAAGAGAGTCATTACCTACAAAGTGACCGTAAAAATAAAGATATATGTTTGATAGTTTTTCACATGGTTAAAAATTATATAAAACTGATATATATATATATATAGAATTTCAGTTCGATTGAATCCCTGAAAGTACCGGAATTAAATTTTTAACTCGACTGCAAATCACGCGCCAGCACGTGACGTGGTGCCATCAACAAAGAGTCAAACACGCTCTGGTTTAATAAATATTTATAAATTTTAATTTATAGTTAATTAAATTTAATTTAAATATATAATATATGTTAATTAATCCTATTCAAATTTGCAAGATAGTCGAGTGGAGACACTCAAGATTATTTGATATTTATTTATTTATCAATGTATTTATTATCAAAATTATTTATCAATGTATCTAAGTAGAAAATGTTGCCAAGTTGTAATGACATCAATAGAATCTTATATATAAAATTTAGTTATAATCAGATTTACCGTTTGATCAGAATTTTGTTCACAAAATTATTGCCACACAAACGTACACAAATTCGTCAACCGGTAAACTACTTCTTGCACTCAGAAAGACTTGAAACGTGGAGATTTGTCAAAAACCACATATCGATAATCTCAATCGGGATTACAATACCTTTACTTTCAACAAACTTAGAATTTTTTTTAGATTGAAAATTAAAAAAAGTAGTTGAAATTGATAATTTATTCATACAAATATTTTTCAAGTAAAAATAATTTACTATTCTATAAATCAGTGATTCCCAAAGTATGAGCCGTGGCTTCCCGAGGCGCCCTGAAATATTCAATTAAACATTTCGGCAATTTTCAAATTCTTGAAATTTTTCGTCCAAAATCTTGTAAGCTTTTTAATTTTTTGCTGTTAAATGGGTAATCGATTTAAAAAAAAGAAAGTTTTTTCAAGAAATCCAAAAATTTAGTAAAAAGCTATATAGAGGGCGCCGCGTATTTAGGGAACCGCAAACTGGAAGAACCTCTGCTATAAAAACTAAACAAATAGTAATAATTTATAAGTGAATTTTGTTAAGAAAACCAGATATTGATATTTTTTTTCTAAATTTATTCAAAAAAATATCAATATGTGTTTTTCTTTACAAAATTCACTTATAAATAAAAGCAGCCACCAAAGCTTTAATAATAAAAAAAAAATAAAAATAATAATTTTATTTTTATTATTTGAACTATTATGATTGTCTTATTTTATAATATTATTATTTAAAATACCTCTCAATTTTGTCTATGTCGGTTGTCGCATAAGCGGGGTAGATGTATTGTTTGATCAGTAGAACGAATATTTTTATTATTATTATTTTAATTTCAAATTTATTTTATTAATTAATTTTTATATAATTTAATTAATTTATCCGTTAACTAATTTTATTTCATTTTACCAAAATATAATTTAACTATACTCTGTACAATTGTGAATGGTTTTAAGGTAAATGTTAACTTTCCCTGTTGTATCCTTAAATATTTATCTATAATATAATAAATTTATTTAAAATTTTAATTAAATTAATATGATTCTATGTTTACTTATATATATGTAATTTTATTTCAATTTAAGTATTATTAAAATCTTTTATTACCATGATTTTCGAATTTATAAATTTTGAAAATATTATCAATTACAAATTTTCTCATAAATTATTTTATAACTATTTAAATAACTTTGCTCAAAATATGTAAATTATTATTTTTTTTTTAATCCATTAGGGAGGTAAAGACCTTTGATAGGCCTATTTGTTAGTTTAAGTTAAATTAAGCTCAACAACTCTGCATTGCGGATCGAAACTCCTTTTAATCTGGTAGTTTCAAGTCATTCCTTGAGGCTCTCTATTAAACGACACTCATTAAATTTACTCATCGTTGAGACAATTTTGATTCCATGGGCAGATAGCCATTTTAATGGCAAAAGGCTCTGTCGGGGTTTTGGAGGAAACATCTGCTACTAATCCCCGTGATTTATTTAGGTCAATTTATTAATAGCTTTCAAATACTCTAATTAAATATGTATTAAATAAAATATTTGAAGAATAAATAAATACATTGCAACACTTCAAATATAATATATAATGAATATTTATTTATATTATTAAATTATCATTATTAATTATAATAATATAATAATCTCATAAATATAATAATATTTATTTTAACTGATGATTTGTTTTTGTTTAATAAATAAATAAAGTATTAATCAATTTAAAATCTTTCGAAAATAATTATATAATATTAGATTATAGTATTCAAATTGTATATTTATTGTATGTAACCTATATTAATATAATTATTCAAAAATTATAAATTATAAACATACCGATCTATTGATGTTAATTATGATGATTTTTATTTTAATTTTTATTATCATTCCATAATATTCATCTCAACACATCGCCAAACATAATCAAGAAGATTGAAAATAGGTAGTGAGAGTTCAATATTAAATTAGTTAGATTAAGAAAGGGGATTAAGAGAAGATAGAAATTGGGTGGAAAGGTGGCTCGATATAGAATAGATTGAAGGAGTGGATTGCACTGATCAAGATTATTGAAGTGTAAACAAGTTATATAAATAATACAAAACAAAAGATTTATTGTTGATGATATTATGAAAGTTTATTAATATATATATTAAATATAATAGAAACTTCTGAAGATAACGTAAATGTCGAATGACCAAAAATGTTTAATAAAATTTATATTGAAACTTAAAACCGAGTGTTTTTAATCACTTACCCTTAACCTATTGATTTTATTTTATATTATTTTTTCAGATTCTTTTTTATAAATTGAAGGAGTGGATTGCACTGATCAAGATTATTGAATTGTAAACAAGTTATATAAATAATACAAACAAAAGAATTATTGTTGATGATATTATGAAAGTTTATTAATATCTATCTATCTATCTATCTATATATATATATATATATTAAATATAATAGAAACTTCTGAAGATGACGTAACTGTCGAAATGTCCAAAAATGTTTAATAAAATTTATATTGAAACTTAAAACCGAGTGTTTTTAATCACTTACCCTTAACCTATTGATTTTATTTTATGTTATTTTTTCAGATTCTTTTATAAATTGAAAATTGTTAAAAAAAATCTTTAAATCAAATTAAAATCGACAGTACAAGTAAATTGACTTAGATGATGATATTAATGGAATTACCTTTGTTTCATCATTTATCAGAATAAATAATTCAACTATTTTGTTCGTTAACGATTTTACTTTTGTTTATCATTTCTATAAACGGAAATAAAAACAAAACATTTTGACTCATTATTTTTGATCGATTTTATCTCAATTGTTTTTTTGTTTTTTTTTGTGACAAGAAAGGGTTTTAAGTAGTATTTGAATTCTAAAATAATCTCGAATATGTAATGATTCAGAACAAAAATATTAATTTCTTAAATCAAATCTTATCGAAGTCCCTAAAAATAAAAAACAAAAACAAATCATATTTAAAAGAGTACTTAATTTTATTATCAACAAAATTTATAATTTTAATATTTCATAGGTTTCTTTGAAATTATTATTAGTATCATCATCATCAATAATTTATATATATTCTTAGAAGAAAAGAAAGTAATAAATCTTCCTTAGCTATATAAAACCTTTATTTATTATTAAAATCCATGAATATGAATAAAGTCCAAGAACGAGGAGGAAGAGTTGGTAGGTTTCTTCCATTGAAGGAAATTTGAGTAATTATCAAAGAAACAATAATGGAAATCTAGGAATTCAATTGAGGAAATAGTAATTCCATTTAAGCTAGAATTCATAATTCTATTTATATATACATATATATATATATATATATATTCTAATAAAATTATTAAATATGGATTGTGGAAAATCCATTTTCAAAATTATCATTATATTATTGTACTAATACTCAATTTATTAATTTTTTTCAGGTGGGTTCTCGAGTTAATTAATCTATTTCATCATTATCGTCTCAATTTATTATTACAGGTAATATTATTCTTCTTATTTCTAATAAAATAAAGGAAATAATTAATATATATAATACATATATATATATATATATATATATATATATATTCCAGTGATTCTCAACCACTGTGAAGCGGCACTTTTGTGTGCCGCCAAATTTTACAAATGTAAAGTTCAGATTAAGAAAAAGTACTTATTTATTTTATATGTATGCTAAAAAAAAATGGAAAAATGTTTTTGTGATCACACAGGCTCTTAAACATTTTCGACATTTTTTCAATTTTTTCAATATGGTAAATAACTTTTACACTTATCTTTTTCTTTGTGTGCCGCCAAATTTTTAATCCATTAAAAGTGTGCCGCGATAAAAAACAATTTTATGAATCACTGATATATACAATACAAATCAAAATAATGTAATTGTTAAATTCAATATTCTATTGAATTGGATGTGTTTTAAACAAAAATTAGATTTGTATAAATGTATTGAAATGATGAATGATGACACATGATAGTATATAAAAAAAAAATTAGCTTTAATTATCTTTAATAATATTTCTATATTTAAGTAAATAAAATAAAAAAAAATGCTTAAATTATTGCTAATTATCGCTTAAAAAATATTACTGTTATATTATACTTCCATTTTGATATGAAAAAATAAATATATAGTAAAAAAAAAAAATATTTATTCTATTGAAAAAAAAATCATGTTTGTATCATTGAATTTCAAAAGAATCTCAGATATTCATAAAAAATGAATAGTATAAATCAAATTATTTAGATTATTTTTATTTTTGTTGAGTCCATCTACATTTTCATTTAAATAAACAGAGAAAAAATATTTCATTTAGTTCTCACTGGGGAGCCCGAAGGCGGAGTAACGAAAAATCCGTAAAACTAAAAAAAAAAAAAAAATCATCTCTCGGAAGGATTTATGTCGAAAGAAATTTCATGGGATGGACAAGTGGAGAGGTCGGGAATGGCAATTTGCAGCCTTTGTCCTCGCGGGAATGTAACAGCACCCAAGCAACCCCCTGGCACAAGCCACCCTCGGGTAAAACCACTGGCCGGATGCACGTTCGCTCAATCCGTTCTCGCCAATAGGAGGGAGAATGGTCAAAGAATTTACTGGTGAACCAAAGAAAAAAAAAACAATAATTTTTTTGATTATTTATAAACGCTGTTATTGTTTAAATAATAAAAAGAACAAAAATAATAATTTTCTTGATGGAGATAGAATAACCTCCCACCCTAAAACATAATCTCATATAGTAGTTAAGTAGGTTCTGATTGGCTGAAAATGTAGCTCAAAGAAATGCAGGAATTGCAGGTTGTTTATCGAGTAACCCTTTAGAAAACAACCGGTCAAGAACACAGTACCTAACGACATAAAGATTGGTTTGAGGGAATTAGGAGAGGTAAGAATTGGATGGATGGAAAAATATTTATACTTATTATATATATATTAACTATAGGTCGATTGATAAGAGGTTTAGATATAAATGGAAATTATGATTTATTTTATTAATAGTAGTAGTAAAATGATAGATGATAAAAGAGACCAGTAAAATCCCCTGAGTACGAGTTGGCCCGTGTTAGTTTACTTCATGTGAAGTCAACTTGACGAGAATAAAATTATACATTACAATAAACTAATTTATATATATATATATAAGTATATAGACAAATAATAATTTGGTAGTGAAATAATTACTTGGGTATCTCTTAATTCATCACTAAATTAGTAATTAAATAAATAATTTAAAAAGGAACAATTAAAGTTATCGACAATCGATTAAATATTAATTACCTTCAAAATTCATGATAATTTACTAATAATTTATATTTTTACTAGATGAAAGATAATAAATAATAATAAAAAAAAGTTGAATAACACATCATTCCAAATCACGAAGATAAGTTAATTTATGTTTTTATTCAAATATTAATTATATTTAAATATACTGATATTTTTTTTTCTTTGTTTGAATTTTTCATCCTATTCATTTTTTTTAAAGAATTGAAATCGATTATATTTCAATACGTTCATACACAAGTATTTAAAATTTAATCCGTGTGGATGGATTGCTGGTAGACGGAATTTATACCTCATAACTCATAACTCATAACCATACAATTTACACTTTATTATTTGTACATTATAAATCATAAATTAATAAATAAAATAAAACTATTATGAAGCTGTTATATTATATAAGTGAGAGGCATGGTCTGTGACTTTAGAGGACGAGAACATTTTTAGATATTTTAAAATAATGCTAGGATAGAGATAAATAGTAGATATTATTATTAAGTTATTAATGCATGGCTGTGGGGCCATGTCGAAATTGATCAGTACGGTCTCCGGCTCCGGCTCCGACTTATATTATATTATAATTTCACGGGGCCGTGGTGAAAGTTGATCAATTTCGACATGGCTCTATAGCGTGTATTATAGATGTGACGGCATCCCAGGTCATTAACGCCACTTACAGATTTTATCGAACTTTTATTATTTTATTCGAATAATAAATAATAAATAGATAAATAAACTAAGTTTTTTCCAGTGACAGTAAAAGGACTAGACCAGAGTAAATAAATTATTTATAACTTAAATCATGAGTAGATGAAATCAAACTGTATTAGCTTTGTTTTATAATAGCATATATATATATGAATCGATTCACTGCATTGGGGTTCATATAAATCTAATTCAGTTTATACCATAGATTAATTTTTATGATTATTTTTAAATATAAAATGCGACATTAGTCACTTATCCAAAAATTAGTTGTTGTTAGAAGAATATAATTCATATTCATTTCTTATAACTAATGTTTAAACATCAATGGAGAACAATTTGGACATTTGCAATAATAGTGAGAAGTTGTGGGACAAGATATGTAAATATTGATGATATGATTTTTATTGTCCTAACAACACTGCATTATCATTAACTGTCATACATCAAAATGATATTGTAGATATTATTGTGTTTATCCTAATTATTGATTGTAATTAACCAACTTCTGGTAATAAATATCAAAGAATATCAAAATCAAAACATTATAATTATTGAAGATTTTTTATTAATCTGATTTATGCATCATAATACGAGGGCAGGGTGATTTTTGTATAAAATTTTTTTTTTATTTTTCAACGTAGTCTGCATTGAGCTCTAAACTTCGTTCAACATTTCTCCAAATTTATTATCCCTTCTAAAAAATAAAATTGTCGAAGATATCAAAATAGATTTATTTTCAGATGATTTCATCGTTGAAGTCAAACTCTTTCCACCGAGCCAAATCTTCAGGTTTGGAAACAAGAAATTTGTCACTCGGGGCTAAATCCGGAGAATAGGGCGGATGAGAGAGCAATTCGTATTCCGATTCATCGATTTTAATGGAAATTCACTTTTTTCCATTGTTCTTCAAATCACGAGGTAGTCTGCTATTAATGGATGTCAAACGAAAACTAAAATACCCAGCTGGTTCAAATTTCGACAGAAGTCAGCTGTTAGTTGACTGCTGACAGGAGCTGCCAATTCATTTAAAAAACGAGAAATTCAAAAAGTCACGGAATTATTGACCTACCTTCGTATAAATTATATATTATATTTATATACTAGCTGCTCCGAGCGCCTTCCAGGCGCTCTTCACACCTAGACGGGGGCTCCGCCCCCTCTGCCCCCGAGTGATACATAGTATTTGATTGAAAGTCTGTATATAAAAGGTTTTCATCCATTTTGTCTCAATCAGTATAAGCAGATAAGACATATATTTGTTTTCTTGGAAAATATATTTTAATTTAATCAGTAAATTAATTATATATTATTATTGTATATGTTATATTTATCTAACTCTGTGTCTATACAGTTTTCGAAAGTTCTTAGTCGCAGCATCCACTTTTCTCTAAGAGTCCCTATCCTGAGCTACAACCAAATCCTACCCTGTCCCTTCCTTCATTGTCCACCCACCTTGATCTTTGGTCTTCCACCGGATGTTTCCCAATATTTGTGGCTCTTTATTTTACATATATATGTATAAAACATGATAACGATTAAAACGAATGTTTAATAATAATGACGAAGTAAAGGCCTATTATAATAATAGCAGACCCGGAAAAGCTTCGCTTTTGCATGTGTGCCTGTATACATATCTACGTATATGATAACTGAACACTTAATAATAATAATAATAATGTATTAAATGAATATAATTGAAATTTTAGTTTTAATTGCACTTTTTTTTTTTTTTGGTTTTTATTTTTATTTATTTTTATTGGAATTATTACAAATAATAATAATAATAATAATATACCGTTTAATACGTGAAAATAATAATAATAATAATAATTTATTAAATTAATATAATTGAAATTTTATTTTTTATTATTACATTTTTATTTTTATTTTTTACCGACCGACGATAGTAAGGGAGGTATTGTTTTCACACCAAATTTCATATGTAGAGATTTTTACATATCTCCCCACGAATATTTCTTAATTTAAAATTATATGACGTCACCCAGCCATTCATGACGACACAGCCTGGTCTTACATATATATTACAAATAAAATAAAATTAAAAATATTTATGTTATGTCCATATCTGTTTTTTATGACATTAATAGATATATTAAAATTATTTGAAATTAGTTCTGTAGCTGGAAATTAATTTACTTCAAACCGTCGGTCGGTTCGGACCTGGTCACAGGTCAACTTATTTTGTTAATAATTTATTTTTATTTTTTATTTTTTTTGTCAATAATTATTACATTTTAATTTGTTCGAAAATTATTTCTACTTTATTAATTGTTAATAGTTATTATATTTTAATTAACAGTTTTCGGAATAAGTATATTCTCTTATTTTAAAGAGATTTTTATTGTTTGTCTCAAAAGTCTACCTACAATATTTCATTACCATTGTATGATTCAAAATAAAATTCAAAATATTTAATAGGACATGACATGATCTAAGTATTTTTCCCATCCCATAATATTTGCTAATATTACATGTTGGAGTTCCAATTACCTGCAGTTAATGGCAATTTCAATGCTGAATATACTTTTAAATAAAAAATTAAAAAAATTTGAAGAAAGTAAATGGAATTATTATAATTAATAAATCTATATATAAATTTAATAAATATTCAAACAATAATTGAAACAATATAAATAAAACGATTCAATATTTTACTTACATTGTGATTTATATTTCTATTTTTATTACAACTGTTATTATGGGTATGTTATTTTTGACAGTTTAAAAAAAATTAAAAATATTTGAATGTTTAAGTTTTTATGTAGCGCCATCTGTCGATAGTTTTGTGACGCTACAGACTTTTACCAAAATATTACTAATTAAATTAATTTTGGATAAATTAATTTTGGATTTAACTACACTAAAACCTTCCCTGGGATGCCCACAACAATCCCTGAAAGTTTCACCGTAATCGGATGGGTAGTTTTTGAGTATTTGACAGACACACAAACAGACACACAGACACACAGACATTGTCTTTTATATATATAGATATATAGAAAGAGGGAGAGAGGAAGAGAGAGAAAGTGAAAATGGTTCCTCGGCGAAGCAGATTGTAATTATTGTAATAGGAATAAAACTAGCAAGAGTATTCTTCATAAATTATCTATTACACTTCTTATATACTTTCTAGCTATGATTCAAGTTCTTTCATTTTCTTTAAATGACCCTATCTTAATAGTATTAAAAGTAATGAAAAAAAATGTGGCAGCCAAAAATGAAAGAAACGAGTCCTGCATTTTATAGAGCTTCATTGGGGAGGGGAAAGAGTTGCTAAAAATATAGCACCCTCTAAATCATATACCTAAAGCGATTTATTAAATAGATTTTCGATCCGTTTCTTTTGTTTGTTTCGATGGTTTATTATCTTCTCTTTGGGACTCGTTTTCTTCTTAAGGTCGGAAATTTCGCCTTGGACGATTTTCTAATTGATGGATGCAACAAACCCAAAGTAATTGCCTTTTTTTTTGATTTCACTGCCATGAAAAAAAAAGTATTTCTCAAGATGAATGATAGACGTGAAAATTCCCAAATGACTTCCACCTGTACTTAAATCCTTAACTTATATTCATCGTATTTTTTTTCTATTATTAATGTAAATATATGTGTTTAAAAAAAATTATATATATTAATTAAATGATCATTTCCTTTTCATTTATATGAAAAGTTAAAAATAAATTTAAAATTTGTTCGAAAATGTCGAATATTTTTTTGTGAGATTTTTTTTTTAGTATCCCATTATTTGAGACAAATTTTATATTCATTTTATTATCATACAAGATGTTATGTTATATGTGTGCTTGACGCATTATTTAAAGAAAGCTTGTTGTGTATCTGTAATAAAATGCAATCTGGAGAAATAGTATGAAAATGAATAAATGTTTATAAATGAAATAATTGCAATTAATATAATATTTATTTATGTCTTTTAGAGAAATATAAACATTTAATGTGTTATGATTATAAGAAAATACGATGATATATGGACTGTATGTCCTGTAATGATGTGATTCAGTGGATTTTCAAAACACGACTGAATCTAATCATGGCGTCTCGCTGAAGCTTCGTTCATCTCTCTGGCGGCGTTGAAGATGGTGCATTTTAGGGCTTGTAGCACCCCCTATATTAATTCTTCGAAGCTTGGTGCTTCTCCATCCCGCCTGCCTTGAAGTATCTTCAAACGAAACCCTTCTTAGTGGACTGTATCTTGTTGGTTGATCGGTAAAGGGCACAGCTTCATCACCGATCGTCTGATGATGGTTCCATTTTAAATATGATTTCACTCAAATGAAGAATTGAACATGTTGAGGTCTTCGAAACTGGTGGCGCCAGTCTGATCAAGCATTTGAAGCATTTCAGACAGTTCCTGTTGTTATGGGGGGCCGCCTTGATTGGGGACACCTCCAGTGTTGGCACCAGTTGGCCTCCTTGACCTCCGCCAGGCTGATTAGGTCCAGCTCCTGCACCACCACTAAAACCGGGACCCCCGGCAGAGCCGTCCGTCTGTTGGACACCCGCCTGCCAACCCTAAATACCTGAATTATTGGTAGCATTGCAGGGATGATAAGCATCAGGTCTAGCCCCACCACTTAATTGAGTGTAGGTAGGACCGCCTGGAGATCGTGACGGTGACAATTGATTATATTGATAGCCTTCTGTTACTGGTTGTACCTGACGCAAACACCATATATAAAACCTGCATACGCGCGCGCGCGCGACCCATCTTAACCTACGCCGTAGAAACAAGAGCAGAAACCACCAAAACCAAAAACCGTCTGCAAGTAGCCGAAATGAAAACCCTAAGATCAATCTTAGGGCTCAGTATAAGAGACAAAGTTCGAAATGAAAACATCCGAAATCAATGTGGAATAATCGACATATTAAATTGGACAAGAGGAAGATACCGAGAGTGGTACAAGCATGTTATACGAATTGACGATGAGAGGCTCGCCAAACAAGCCCTACTGTCTAATCCAACCATAAAGAGACCTCTTGGCAGACCTTCAAAAAGATGGATTGACAGTTGGCAAGACTCCGGGGAAGAATCTGGAAATCAACAGGAGAAATCCTAATACAAGAAGAAGAAGCGTGAAGGGCCAAGACTGTTGCGTTGTTTTAAACGATTCAAGTTGCCAAGGGCCATGTTGTCATTGGGTATGTCACCAACTTTCATTCTACATCTAAATCCACGCCGGGAGCCCATACATAAACGCATTGAGGACTGGTGTCCTTCTTTTTTGACAGTTCCTGTTTTGAGATCGAGGATACGTCCCGAATTTTGTGGTTCTTGTGTGGAAAGTTGTTCACGAACTTTTTCTACATCATCTTGGTGTATATTGTCGAAAATACATTAACCAAACCATTCACTCTGTGGCTGGTTGAGAACAGGGTCCACTGAATCGCTCACATAGATAATTCGTCCTGTGTCGCAAGTGGCAACGAAAAGGAATCCATCGGCAGCCTCGAGGATCAAATGTTTGAGCTCCTGGTCAGTTAGAAAGAAAGGCTTGTAGGTGCCATCTGAACTGGTATTGCCTCGCAGAGCTTTCATATGCGCCACTGCCATTCGTAAAATGGTTAATTTGTCCGGTTTCCTCGCTAACGCTGAACACGTCGTCACCATATCCGACAATTCGGTTATATACGCTGTCATCTTATTTCGTTGACAACGTTCTATTTCACAATGATTTTCCGACTTGCAAATCGCTCCTTGTCCTTGTTGATTTATTAGATTCATTAAAAAGATACCAATATCAAAAATAATTCCAAAAATAAATTAATCAATTTTCCATTTCAAAACATATAGTACCTATAAATATATATAATTTTTGTAGGTATATAATAAGATATAATAAGATTAAAAAAACATTTAAATTAATCTTTGAAAAATAATAACAATTCTTCCTTTAAATTTTGTATCATCAAAATTTGTATTATTCTATCAATACTTGATATATTCCAATAATTTAATTTAATATTTTAATATCCATAGTTTCAATCAATCTTTACACACCAATTGATTTGGAAATACACAAGGCCGGATTTCCAAAAATAAAATCGCGTGCGCAAATCATTTAAAGATATATATTCCATATAGTTTGTTTTTTTTCCTCATTTAAGTATGTTATATATATATATATTAGGAAAAAAACAAATCTTAGATTAATATATAATTCTTAAGTTTTTATAAAAGAAAAATCGACTCACATTCTATCTATATAAAAAATCTGTATTTGTTAATTTGTTATAGAAAACTTTTATTTGTATTCTGTATTAACTTTGGATTTATAGTCAAATAATGAGAGAAAATTTTTCGATTAACTTTTTTATATTATATCTTTCACTAAATTTGTGAAATTTTAGAATTTTCTAGCTTGAATGTCATTAAAAAGCTATTAGATTTATTTTTCATATATAAAAAATATTGTTATCCGATCATGTCTTTAATTTAAGATTAAAATAAAATAAAAACAAAGCAAAATCTTCAATCTGTATCAAAAGCTTTTGATATATATAATCCAATAATTATTTATCTTCTCTCTAATATAATAATCACCCAATAATAATTGCATTAACGAAATTCTATCTCTTAATTGTATCCATTAATTGGATAATAGGCTACTCTAATAATATGGATGTCTGCTTTAACAAACTCATTTCTGTTACTAGATTTTTCAATTACTATGATGAGGAATATGAATTTTGCCACTTTCATTTTTTTTATTGTACCTTTAACTAACTTGTCAATTCATTCATTTTTACTCAAAGCGAAAGTGAACAAACTTGATTATCATAAAAAATTGTAAAATTATAGTATTATAACTAAATATTATTTTAATAATTTTAATAAAACAAAAATTGTATACTATAAAATAAAAAAATAATAAATAAATAATTTAGAGAGATAAAAAAATTAGAAATAAAATAACTATATTAATATAGGGGGGAGACTGGGAAAAGAGGACAGAAAAAGGGGAGACAATGTAGAGCCCGATTCTCCCAAACTCTCTTTTCATTTTCGAGCTAAAATAATTTTATTAAGATGAACATATCAAATAATAATACGATGGTGGTCTGAAAAGTTTCCGACCTGACCAAGAAAATCGATGTTTTTAATTTTTTTTTTTTTGCTATATTTTTCAACATAATCTCCATCACACTGATACATTTCTCATAACGGTGTTCTAATTAATTTAATTAATTCAATTAATTCAATTTGATTTAATTTAATTTAAGTCTCATCAACTGTTATGAATCGACGCAAAAATTCGCTTGGATTACGCCTACAGCGCCAAATTGTCGTTAGAAATGGTTTTACAAAGCAATTTTTGGTCTAACATTAGGCACCCACGTTGCACACAGCTTTCCATATTCAAATGGTTTTGCAAAATATTTCGCACACGTTCAGCTGACATCGTACAGGTCTCAGCTATCTTGAATTTTGAAAAATAAAACAAACAAAAAATTGAAAAACATCGTTTTTCTTGGCCAGGTCGGAAACTTTTCAGATCACCCTCGTAATAACGTACGAAATATACATTCTCAAAACAGTCATTCTTAGGAAAAATCGGCCATACAAACCAAACCCTTTGAGGGAAGGTTAATTCAAGAAAACACACCTCCCCTCTTTAAGAAATAAAAGGCGGACTTAGTAACGAACGAATGAAATGTTCTTCAGAAAATTGCGAAACATGGAGAAATAAAAATTTTCACTCCAGATTGGGTCAGCAATTGTCCATATAGAGTTCGAAGAGAACTGGTTGTCTAAAGTTCAAACTTGTGTTATCTATGAGGTCTTTAAGTCTAAATTTTCTTTAAAATGTGTATAACCAAAATCTCTCCAATCATCAATCATCATTTGTTGTGTTAAAACTCCAGAATCTCCCAACGCTATATCTAATTTCTCTCTTACACGTGAAGAAAAACGGGTTTTCCTCGAGTCTTCTAAAAATCTCTCATGAACCATAAATTTTAGGTTATCTAATGACACCTCGAGAATTGTTCTAGTGCTTATACCGATTTAGGAAAAATTGAGAAATAAAGTGTCCAAAGTCTCTCCGGTCTCCCCTATATATAAAATAAAATAAAATTTTAATAAAACAAATAAAATATTATGTGCTTTTAGTCACTTAATCAATTTTTTTAAATAATATGGATTTTCTTCCACCTCCCTTAAAATTATTTTATATTATTATTATTATTATTATTATTTGGGCAAATCGGCAAGAACACCACAATATTAGATCGTATCAGTATTTCATATTATGGAAGATTTTTATGTAAGAATGAACAAATAACCTAATACTATTCGAGTGACTGTAAAGGGGGGGGGGTGGAACCTCCAACTTAAATCTAAAAAAAAAACACTAAAACTAATGATTATAGGAACATTAAAATCCACTTTGGCAACATGTTCGCCTTCCCACACCATGAAAATAATTATTTTATTTTATCCTTTTTTTGTGTGAATCAAATTAATAGAAGACTTTAGATTTTTTTTATTTTGTTAAATTTTATTTTTAATTTTTTTTTTTTTTTTTTTGAATAAAAGTTAATCTGCTTTTTTTTCTCGTAATAGTTAATAATAATTTATTCTAATTTGCCACTAAGCAATTTCCAGTGTCATTTATAAAAATAATAAAAATGAAATGTTAAACAAAGACAACGGACAAAGAGTAAATTTAGTACAAAATCAAAACTAATAATGTTATTAAAAAAAACAAAATGATAAAAAATAAGTTGCCAGTACATAACCCTCCCTCATTCAATCTCTACTTACACTTGATCACAAAATGTTATTTAAAGGATTTGTGGAGGCGGGCCGTGTGGCGTGTATGGCCGATGGGCGGAATGGGGGAGGACTATGTACAATTGCGAATGTTAGTGACCAAACTAGATGTTAATATAATATTTTTTGGCTCTTGTTGGTGGCCCAGAAACTGGTGTGTCATGAGGTTAAGTTCGTTTGGACCAACTCCACTTGATGGGATTTTGGATAAAATCCCAAATACAGGAGCTTCCCGAGTTGTACGAAAGGCATGGAAAGATGCTAAGATGAATGAAAGATGGGAAAATTATGTATGTGCCGGGAAATTGGTGGCTAGATCCAAAAGAGCAGAAAAACACGATTGTTAAATAATTGTGAAATAAAGTGTCCAAAGTCTCCCCGATCTCCACTATATATATATATATATATATATATATATATATATATATATACTATAGTATTTAATTTCGGAGGTGTATATTGAATAAAATAATATAGTATTGAGAGATGGATGGAATAAAAGTCAAGAAAATGGATTGAATGAATATCTACAATTGTGGATGTTATTGACCAAACTAGATGTTAATATAATATTTTTCATATATATTTGAGGGCTCTTGTTAGTGGCCCAGAAACTGTGGAGTGTCAGGAAGTCAAGTTCTTTTGGACTAACTCCACTTGACGGAATTTCGCATAAAATTCCCAAATACAGGAGATACGCGAGTTGTACAAAAGGCACGGAAAGATGCTAGGATGAATGAAAGATTGGAAAACTATGTATGGGTCGGGAAATTGGTGGATAGATCCAAAAGAGCAGAAAAGAACGATTGTGATCGTTTGAAATTGAGAAGAGCACGACAATTGCGAAATATAATTGGGTCAGGAGCATTTTTTGTTATGAAGTCTGAAACAGGGAGGGCTGGTGCTCTTTGGGGTGATTCGGATGAGAGGGAATGGTGGGGGTGGGGGGAGGAAGCAAAGGCCAGCAACTGCTGGCAAAAAAAATAAATTGTAATTGTTTTGATTATTTATACTAAAGTTGCTTCATTTTACCGCTTACTATTGATTTGTTTTTATACCTTTTATAAATTTTAAGAGAACTATTCTAATTACATGTATTATCTAAATGTATTTAAAATTGTAAATAGATATAATGATTTATTTATTTATTGATCACTCTCTATTAATATATTCCCTTGAACTATCATTAATTTTTTTCCCCATTTTGGTAAATTCATTTATAATAACTCAGTTAAAGAATCCAGGAACAAAACTAACACTTATTATAATAACAGTATAATATTGGTAGTACCTGGAACACCGAACTATTGCTCGGCCTTTTAACTAATTTATACAATTTATTATAATAAACTATAAAAATTTTATAATTACAATTTATTACAATTGTTAAATGGGTTTTCTAAAAATGACCCATCAAAAATTTGTTTCCTAAAATGGTACAAATTAATTAAAATAACTTGATTTTTATTTCAAGATGAAAAATATATTCGAAATTACTTGATAAAATATTTGATCCTATATTATTTATAGATGTTGTTATTTTTCAAAGTAGCAATAGCTTATAGACTGTTTCGACCAATGATTACTACTGATAACAGTGGCGCAACCAGGATTTGATCCTGGGGGGGTTTTGACTAGCCGCTCCACCTTCCTATGCCCCCCCCCCCCGGGCTCTCTCAAAGACAAATTTTCATTAAGATTTTTTTTTATATTAAATATTTAAAAAAGTTTTGTAAATGAAACACTGATTTTACAAAATCTGGCAAAAAAATTTAATTTTATATTTTATTTACTCGTATTCACTGTTTTAGAAAGAAAATATTTTTTCCAGCTATAAGTAAATTATTTTAGCTTTCCTCATGAAATAAGGATAGCTTATACGATGATCGGAAAATTTTGAAAATTTTTGCTCCGAGATTCTTCGAGAATTTCACTTTTCAGACGGTTCTGAATCCAAAACTGAAAAAAAATGTTTTTGAACCGGCTCGTTACCGAAATTACGTCTAAACAAAATGAGATATTGTCTTGAAATTTGATATTTAGATGTTTTTTTTGGGAATGATGGGCGGGGATTGGATTGTTTTTGGACAAGATCGGACCATAAGTAAGGGTAGTTTAAAGATGTGTCAAAGAATATTTTATTGATTTTCTCAATAAATACCGATTTTTATGAGAATTATCATACTATCGTATTAAATTTATAGGGAATCGAATTTACTAAAAAATTCGTTATATAATTCGTTATATAATTCTGCTAAAATCAATTTTTATCTTTGTGCCCTGAAGATTTAATTGATAGAATGTTTTACATTGAAAGGGTATGGAAGTACTTCATTACATAATTTTCGACATCCATGCAATGATAAAATATTTAATTTTTTTATTTCATGAATATCCTCTAGATCAGTGCTCCGCAACCGGTGTGACGCGGCACACTGGTTTGCCTTAAAGGAGATTCAGGTGTGCCGCCGCGATCAAATGAAACTTAGAAATCCGCATATAATATAATTATAAATCAAAAAAATATAAATTTCTTATATTCATGTATCTCCTTTAAGGCAAACCAGTGTGCCGCGTCACACCGGTTGCGGAGCACTGCTCTAGATCACTAGATTTTAATAATACACAGAATTCTAATCGGAGGTCTGTTAAATTTTCAAACTGATTAAGCATTTTCAAGGCATTTTTCTGGACATGGTCACCCATTATTTTCAAATTTGTCAATGGTAACCATTTTTTAAGAAACACTTTAACTAGTAGCTCTGTAAATGCTTGAATTTGCAAAAGCATTACTTTTTTCAATTTCTTCTACCTTATCGAAAATAGGACAATTTGGCAATTTACCTTCTTGGATATCACTTGATAATTTTATTAGAAAATCTCTTATTATATCTGATTTACTTGTAGAGAGAGAAAACTCGAAAATCAATTTTTTTTAATCTTGGCATGGAGGAATGTTTTATAAACTTGATTAAATATTCAAAATTCGATTCACTTACATCAACAGTTTCTATTAAAAAATAGAATCGTCCAAAAAACTGTTCAGCGTAGAAGGAATTCGAAGTGTCAAATATTATAGCAGGAAAAGAAGAAACAATCCCAGACTTGATAATCACATCGTAATAATATGGAACTTCACTAAAAATAAGCAATTGTTGAAATGTTGAATATTTCAGAATATTACCTACTAATTCTTGCGGTAATCTCCTCATATGTTGATGTAATTCTTGATCACAACTGTAATTTACAGTTGTTTCATTTACAGGAGTCATCTTCTGAACACATTGGTTGGTTTTTTTCCATCTTTTTGGATGCGATGATTAAAAAACAAAAAATATATTAAAATCAAAAAAAAAAAATCAAATTGGAAAGTACAATCAGTTAGCAAGCGTGCTAATGTTGACTTTGTGAGATGCAGAGAGCTAATATGATAGCTGAAAGAAATGGAGGGTGCCGTTTATGTCGAAAAAGGTGTGTCGGAACAAGCAACCAATCAGAAGACCCCTTAAGTAAAAATAAGAAGAGTGGGGTTCGAACCTTTTTTCTACCTCTCTATTGTATTTTTTCAATATTTTGATTTTCTTATTTTATTAGTCTCTCTTTGTAAAGATAAAATTATAACTTTCAAATGATTTTAAATGTCTTCTTCATCTTCTTCTATTATAGGCCTAAGGCATGTTCTTCTTCACTATCCTCAGGTCTTTTTTTTGGGAAGAGTACGCCCAGCAGTCAGCCCATTTTTTCGGTGGCTTGGTCTCTTGTGTTGCTGGCCTTCCATCCCGGGCTATATTCTCAAGAGCCCTTCCGCGTTGGCTCTTCCTACGTGTTCGTTCCATTTTTACAGCGAATCTTAACCCATTTGCCGTAATAGGTTCGTTGCCGTGTCGTCAATGTGTTAATCATTCCAATTTTCGAGGCTGTGTGTGGTTCTTTGAGCAATTGTGATTTGCGTCTCTTGAGTAGATTGCTAGTCTCATCTCCGAGACGTGGATGTTCTTAGTTAAGTCGAAGCCCCCCAACACGACAAGGTGACATCCATGGTGGGGCTTGCCGGAGGCAGCTGATGTTAAATTAAATTGAAAATTTTTGTTCTTAGTTGGAATCGAACGCCGACTTCTTGCGTGGAAAGTTGGTATCCTAGGCTCTCGGCTAACCTCCCTCCCAGATTTTAAATGTAATTATTAAAAAATCAGGAATCTTATCTTATTATGCTAGCTAAAATTGTTTGTATATACCCAGTGGCGCAACCAGGATTTGTTCCTGGGGGGGGGGTTTGACTAGCCGCTCCACCTTCCTATGCCACCCATTTCACAAATTGCGTTATATTTTCCCTGGTGAAATATACGGTGCAAATGGTGTATTTTGTATTTGGAATCATTAAGCTATTAAAACGTATGCTAATAAACGAAATTTGAGTAAATTCCCTTTATTTTACATACGATTTTGACACCCCTATTTTTTTTGGAAAAATCACGTGTCTGGGCCATATGTATGTATTTTTTGACCTATTTTTCCCTACTTTCGGTCCAGGCTCGATTACCTCCTTGGAAGGTCGTGTCTCAGGCAACTGGGTGTCATGCTCACCTTGTAATTAAATTTTCTTAATCACAATTAACATTAATACAAAAATGAAAAATTTTGTTTTTAGTGATTTTTTCTTTTATGGATTTTTTCAATCATGGATATTTTTATTTAGGGATTTTCGGTTTTAAGGATTTTTCTTTTTAGGGATATTTGGTTTTAGGGATTTTTGACTTTTATGGATTTTTTCCTTTAGAGGGATTTTTACCCGTTTACATTTTGAAAAAATTAGTCTTCACTTCAATATTTTTATGAAATTTTTAGAATTTGAGTAATATTTTTATTTATTTTTTTTATATTTAAATAATATTCAAATTGGAAAATTTCAATATCATCTAGTAATCTTATATTAAGTCTTTTGTTTTTTATGATTTAGGAGAAATAATAAAATAATTTTTTATTTCTTATATTTAATTCTGTACGAAAAAATAAGCAATTTTTATTTTTGTTAAAATTTTTTTTAAAATAAAATAAAATTACTTATTATACACTAAGTTATACTTTAAGAATTATTTTTTTTTTTCAAATAAAAAGAAGGATTATATTTTTTCTTTTCAATTTGTAATATAGTACATAATATACAGCAATGTATATTTTTTTCTCTCCTGGGGGGGGGTTTAACCCCCAAACCCCCCCCCCCTGATTGCGCCATTTTAATTAATATAATATAATTTATTTTATATTATTAGATCAAATTTATTCAACAATTTATTTGAAAATCCATCCTTTATAATTGTTCATATGTCTTATATGTTGCTAACTTCATGAATATTTTTTTTTGGGTGGGGGAATGATAAATTCATTTCGTAGTTTGATTCTAAAATATTATTTGAAAATATATTTTTAATTTTATTTCGAAATTAAATAAAAATTTTCAAATATCAAAAAATATTAATACACCATTTAAAAAAGAATGACGCGAGGCAAATTTCAATATGGGTGACGAAATTTGTGATGTCATTTAAATTTAGTATTATAAATTTAGACAAAAAAAGATGATTTTCTAGAAGCTGAAACCAATATAGATCGATATTTCTTTATGAATATTATCTATGGTCTGAATTTGAGCGGTTGAATATCTCAAAAATATACAAATATATATATATACAATTTTTACTAATATAATAAGATAAGAAAAGCTATAGTTGCTCATACTGGAATATTAAGAACAAAGAAAAAACCTCTAACATATTTGGTTCTTCCTGTTGTTGTATCATTGTATATTATGTATTTTATTGTAATCACAATATAGATATTTAGTTTTGGATTAAAATTAAAACTTGTCTAATAAAAAAAAAATCTTGAAATTTGTTTCAACCACCCCCATCACAACATTATTATATGAATTCTAAAAAAAAAAATAAATAAAAGAAAGAAAAAAATGAAAAGGCGAGTGAGAAAAGTGAACCAACGAAGGGAGTATAAAGCGGACTAGAATAAAGGATCAATTTGGTGGCTTGAGAACAAATTGCGAGCCGGAAGAGCTCAAGCCTGCAGCTATGGAATCGTTAAAGATATTGTGTCTGACAAGCAAAAACATTTAGCCGGATTATAGCTTGTTTCATAAGACAAGTACTGCCTTTAAAGCGCTTTTGTCTATTAGTTTTAATATTGAGAAAGAAAAAGAGGATGGGGGGAGGGGGGGTTGGTAGAGAAGGTTATTTGAATTTCACTGAACGAGCAATTTCAGGATAATGTTTGGTGTAGACATCAAAAATAGCAACGAGATTCAGTTAATAACAAAATGATGAAAAAACATTATCGTTAATATAGTAAATGAATGGAAACAAAAGAAAAATTCAATTTATAAGAAATAATTTATTTGTAGTAACGGGACTTCGAGCCTCGGCTCGGTACTTAAGTTAAAAAAAATGATTCATTATTATTGGGTTTGGCTGGTAATATTAATACCTGGGACACCGAGCTCTCGCTCGACCCTTTAAAAAATATTAATATACAATTCTTTAATTATTTACTACAATTATTAAATGTTGCATCATTGCATCAATCTGATTAAAATGAATGGAACTGGGATCCACAATAATACAAACAAACAATTTTAGCTAGCATAATAAGATTAATCCAAGTAATATCGTCTATTTCTATTCGAAACTATTTTCAGTTATGAAATGAACAGTCAGTAGGGAGTAAAAAAAATTGTAATTGAAGACCGACGTTTTTTAAAATAATTAAATTATTTTATAGATTATAAAAATTATTGTATTAACATTAAAAATATTGAAATAAAAAATAATAGTTTGATTTAATAAACTAAAATATTATAAACATTTTTAGTGTGAATTTCTCAGGGAGGTAGGGAGCCCAATTCATTTAACCATCCATGTTGTATAAGGAATCTTAATTTCTTAACACTCCGTTTTTTCAAATTTAAAATAGAGGGAGAGAAAGAGTTTCAATTATATTCGAATAGTCTATATATTCTATATATGAGTATTTTTTTTCTGAATTTAATACCAAGTTGATTTTCAAAATTTTCTATTCTTTATGCATATGATTGATTATATGTCTTAAAATTTAAACAAATTCAAATATTCTAATTTTTAAATTTATATACATTTAATATTATTTTTTCGAGACTAATGGCAAATACCGGTGGACCTAGTCAGAGCAAGAGAAGACTCCTTATGATAGCGGCCCAGTAGATGATGTTATACGGATCGGAGATTTGGGCTTTACAACTATATTTTAAGTGAAAAAAATGATTTCTTGGTTATATAAAAATTAAAATATGATTCTTTATATCTTTATTATACAGAAAAGTAGGCGTGTCAATATAAAATTTATACCTGGGACACCGAACTATCGCTCGACCCTTTAACCAATTTATACAATTTATTTTTATATACTTTAAAAATTTTACAATTTTTCAATTATTTATTATAATTGTTAAATGGGATTTCTAAAAATGACCCATTAAAAATTTGTTTCCTAAAATGTTTCAAATTAATTAAAATAAATTGTATAAATGTTCATTTATAAAATCAATATATCTGTGTGTCTGTTTTTCGATTTTTTAAATTTTGATTTTGGGTTCGATTAGAGCTTAAAATGTGTAATAGTAAAGTGGTCTTGGTTTTTTAAAATTCGTTTGGGAACATGGTCAAATCGGCAGTCAAAGTTGAAAATTCCCCATATATTATAACTACTGTAATTAGTATTATTATAATGTAAAATTATAAAGAAAAAATGTTTAGACATTATTATAGACATTTTCATTCTGTAAATTAAATAATTTTATTTCATTTAAATAAATATCGATTTTTAAATATTTTTTTCTCTCTACATTATTTATCTAATTCTCACAATATATTAAGATCGTACCGGGACCCCGAGCCTCGGCTCGATAATTAAGTTAAAAAAAAATAATTAATTATTATTGGGTTTGGCTGGTAATATTAATACTTGAGAGACCGAGCTGATATACAATTCTTTAATTATTTATTACAGTTATTAAATGTTGCATCATTGCATCAATCTGATTAAAATGAATGTAACTTGGGGTTATTAGGTATGTTTCTAAGTGCATGAATATTTTTTTCTATTGGAAGAATGATAAATATATATCGTAATTTATAATTATAAAATATTATTAAAATATATATTTTTAATTTTATTTCGAAATTAAATAAAAAATTTTAAAATATTTTAAATTTAAAAAAAATATTAATACAATATTCTTTAAAAAAAAGCGGGAGTCAAATTTCAATATGGATGTCATTTGTGACGTCATCCATATAAACTCAATTTTTTAAAGTGAATGGAACTTGGGGTACTCAATAATAATAAATAATATTAATAAATATTAAATTTAATAAAAGAACAATGAATAAATAAATATAAAATAGTAATTTATTAAAAATAAACAACGAAAATAGATTAAAAAAAAAAAATATTATTTTTAAATATGCAGGCATAAATAAATAGAAAAAAAATTAACAAATTTATTATTTTTATATATTAAATTTAATAAAAGAACATTGAATAAATAAATATAAAATAGTAATTTATTGAAAATAAACAACGAAAATAGATTTAAAAAAAAAATATTATTTTTAAATATGGAGGCACTCCGCGAGTTTCGATCCTGCGAAGTTGACTCGTCAAAAAAGACCTAACCACTGGTCTAAGATATTTAGATAATAAAAATAACATTTTTTTACCATCTTTCGAAGCCAAATACCAAATAGTATTTGTTTTATTGTTGTTTTTTTTGAGAGAATTTTAATAAATATATATATATATTATTAAAAATAAATATTTTTAATTTTATTTCGAAATTAAATAATAAATTTTAAAATATTTTAAATAAAAAAAAATATTAATACAATTTCAGTTAAAAAATAAAAATGGATGTCATTTGTGACGTCATCCATATATAATTTTAAATTAAGAAATAAATAATGAATATGTATTTTTCCAGAGATGTGATGAATAAAACTTAATTTTTCTTTATAAATACTATATCTAGTGTGAATTTCAAAAAAAACGTTAGAGCGGATTTTGAGAACCCAAGGCTATATATATATAGGTATATACAAACAATTTTAGCTAGCATAATAAGATAAGATTCCTGATTTTTTAATAATTACATTTAAAATCATTTGAAAGTTATAATTTTATTTTTACAAAGAGAAACTAATAAAATAAGAAAATTAAAATATTAAGAAAATACAATAGAGAGGTAGAAAAAAGGTTCGAACCCCACTATTCTTATTTTTACTTAAGGGGTCTTCTGATTGGTTGCTTGTTCCGACACACCTTTTTACCGACCGACGATAGTAAGGGAGGTATTGTTTTCACACCAAATTTCACATGTGGAGATTTTTACATATCTCCACGAATCATGCATTTTCTAAACAGAAAAAAGTATTTTTAGCATGATGTCTGTCCCTCCGTCCGTCCGTCCGTCCGTATAGATGTGTACAGCCTGAATGGCTCAACCGATTTTGATGAAATTTGGTATATTTACTTAATGCATCAGTGGGATGAATTGATCAACTTTTGGTGCAATTCCGGAAACCGGAAGTGGTAGTATTAGCAATCGACGATAGGAAGGAAAGGGTTATTTTCACACCAAAGGAGATTTTTTTATATATCACCACGAATCATGCACTTTGTATTGGTTTTATCCTCGAGAAAAATCATATTTATTAGTTTTTTCTTGATTTAAAATTATATGACGTCATCCAGCCATTCATGACGTCACAGCCTGGTCTTGCATATATATTATAAATAAAATAAAATTAAAAATGTTTATATTTATTATTTATGTATCCATATCTGTTTTTTATTACATTAATAGATATATGAAAATTATTTGAAATTGTTTCTGTAGCTGGAAATTAATTTATTTCAAACCGTCGGTCGGTTCGGACCTGGCCACAGGTCAACTTATTCGACATAAACGGCACCCTCCATTTCTTTGAGCTATCATATTTGCTCTCTGCATCTCACAAAGTCCACATTAGCACGCTTGCTAACTGATTGTACTTTCCAATTTGATTTTTTTTTTTGATTTTAATATATTTTTTGTTTTTTAATCATCGCATCCAAAAAGATGGAAAAAACCAACCAATGTGTTCAGAAGATGACTCCTGTAAATGAAACAACTGTAAATTACAGTTGTGATCAAGAATTACATCAACATATGAGGAGATTACCGCAAGAATTAGTAGGTAATATTCTGAAATATTCAACATTTCAACAATTGCTTATTTTTAGTGAAGTTCCATATTATTACGATGTGATTATCAAGTCTGGGATTGTTTCTTCTTTTCCTGCTATAATATTTGACACTTCGAATTCCTTCTACGCTGAACAGTTTTTTGGACGATTCTATTTTTTAATAGAAACTGTTGATGTAAGTGAATCGAATTTTGAATATTTAATCAAGTTTATAAAACATTCCTCCATGCCAAGATTAAAAAAAATTGATTTTCGAGTTTTCTCTCTCTACAAGTAAATCAGATATAATAAGAGATTTTCTAATAAAATTATCAAGTGATATCCAAGAAGGTAAATTGCCAAATTGTCCTATTTTCGATAAGGTAGAAGAAATTGAAAAAAGTAATGCTTTTGCAAATTCAAACATTTACAGAGCTACTAGTTAAAGTGTTTCTTAAATAAGTTGACCTGTGGCCAGGTCCGAACCGACCGACGGTTTGAAATAAATTAATTTCCAGCTACAGAAACAATTTCAAATAATTTTCATATATCTATTAATGTAATAAAAAACAGATATGGATACATAAATAATAAATATAAACATTTTTAATTTTATTTTATTTATAATATATATGCAAGACCAGGCTGTAACGTCATGAATGGCTGGATGACGTCATATAATTTTAAATCAAGAAAAAACTAATAAATATGATTTTTCTCGAGGATAAAACCAATACAGAGTGCATGATTCGTGGTGATATGTAAAAAAATCTCCTTATGTGAAATTTGGTGTGAAAATAACCCTTCCCTTCATATCGTCGATCGCTAATACTACCACTTCCGGTTTACGGATTTGCACCAAAAGTTGATCAATTCATCCCACTTATGCATTAAGTAAATATACCAAATTTCATCATAATTCGTTGAGCCGTTCAGGCTGTACACATCTATACGGACGGACGGACGGACAGACATCATGCTAAAAATACTTTTTTCTGTTTAGAAAATGCATGATTCGTGGAGATATGTAAAAATCTCCACATGTGAAATTTGGTGTGAAAACAATACCTCCCTTACTATCGTCGGTCGGTAAAAATATAGCGCGCTCGTAAACCAGGTGTGATGTCAATCAACGTTTTTCTAAGTATCGTACTAATAAAAATCTTCACGTTAACTTCCTTAACGATTAAAAAAATCTCTACTATCTACTCAGGGGTCGAATATTATTTTAAATTATTTGAACGGTAGCTCAGTCAACCAGTTATTAAAATTGCCAGCCAAATCGGTGAACCAGGTATTTCTATTTCATCTATCCATCTCTGGTCTTAGTGAATTTGGAAGTTCTCAGACACATTCCTCCAACCATCCCTATCTTAATCCATCTCCATTTTATCTTTCATACCATTATATTCTCATCTCCCCACGTTCTACCGTCCAATCGTTTCCCATATAACACCTCATTACTCTTTCATCACTCATATGAGCCGCAATTTTTTTTTACTTTGGATACATCGAGATCCCATAATTCTCGTTATGTGGCACTCTAGGTCATTCTCTTGTGATTTCCTCATTATTTCGGTCTATAAATTCAACAAATCATCTTTTTTTCAAATTTCATGAAACAATTATCGTCATGGACCACGCCTCAAATTTTCTCAAAATTTTACCTCTTATTTTTAGCTTTCTAAGGCATAAAACAATAATTAATAAAATATTTTTTATTTTTTCATATAAATTGAGGGTAAATTAAAAAAAAAACTTCATATCAAGTGGTAAATTACCGAAGTGGGTCAATTACAAATCGAAGGGATAAATTATGAATTATTGGTTAGGCCACAATCAATTAAAGCATTAATCATCAGGGTATATTTAAATCGGATTAAATAATATGTCTACCTCAAACAAATTTGAAAATTAATTGGAATAGCATCTTAAGATGATCGGTTCTCACATTGGCTACTTGAAATTGGAAATAATCAACCCGTAAGAGAAATCTGTTTTGTTCTAAAATTGGAACCAAAAATGGTTAAGTAATTTTAAACAAAAAGTAATTAATTCTATTTAATGTTTAAAATTTTCAACCAGTATATAAATAACATCTGACTAATGATCATTCATTGAAAGTCATATCAAGATGGATACCGTCTAAACCGGGTAGAGGTGTTGTATGATTTATACAACATAATGTTATGTTTCAATACCATAACATTTAACTAGCTCTTTTTTGCTCTGCAAGCTAAATAAAAGTTGTCAGCTAGAAATATTAATTCAGAATGCGGTTTTTATTATGAGCCGTTTATTTTGAATGTGACCTAAGTCCATTTATGGTTAAATTGAGATATTTAAGGGGTTATGTTTCAATGTAATTAAAAATAAAATCTGTAGTGTCTCCACTCGACTATCTCACAAATTTGAATTGGATTAATTAACATATATTATATTTATATTAAATTTAATTAATTATAAATTATAAATTAAAATTAATAAATATATATTAAACCAGTGGGTGTTTGGCTCTTTGTTGATGGCGCCACGTCATGTGCTGGCTCGTGATTGGCAGTCAACGAGTTAAAAAATTTAAAAAATTAATTCCGGTACTTTCAGCGATTCAATCGAGCTGAAATTCTATATATAGCAGTTTTATACAATTTTTAATCATGTGGAAAACTATCAAAAATATATCTTTATTTTTACGGTCAGTTTAGAGGAAAAAAATCTAAACCCTCTTCCGAAAGAGCTACATTACTCAAAAGTTGATAGAATGCCAAATGTACCAAATGTACCAAATTTCATTATTCTAGTCAAACCGTATTCGCTTGTCTTGTCTACATACACACATACACACATTTTTCTCAACCTTAGTGAAAATGACTCAGGGATCTTCAAAACGTATAAAAACATCATAATCTCGACATCGAAAATTTTCGTGATCGCAATACTATCTCTACCCAGTTAGTAATAAACGGGGCGGGTAATCAATCATACTGCTTAAGTGTATCTAAAGGTGTTCAATTTATAGTTATTATAATGAAGTATAATAATAAGAGATATCCGAAAAATTTATATAAACATTATATTCTTTTAAATAACAAAAAAAAAAAAAACTTATATATATAATCTAAAATTTTAATCAATATTTATATCATAGAAATATTTCCAAATACAAATAATAAATAAATTTAACAAATACCAAAACAAACATTCAAAAATAAAACAATAGAACATCAAAAACAACCAAATAAGAAAAAGTTTGAACAAAATCAATATATTATATTATATATACATATATAATATTGTATAGTAAATCAATCCCTAAAATCATATCAATCCGTGCATTCTTATCCCAAAACCTATATACAAATGTGCTTCCCTATCTACTCCGTTCTTTCCTTTCTCAAATCCTGCTCTCACAATTGTCCGGGGCTTTCATAGAATATTTTTTAGGTAGGATATTTAGATATACATACACATAAAAATATATTTATTTTATATATATATATATATATATCTACCAAATAGTGTCTCTTCTAAGATATGCGCGTGCGCGCGCGGATAAATATTTTAACAGCTGATCAAAAATATTTATGCGCATAACAATATTTTGCATTAATATAATAAAACTATTAGTTAAATTGTAGAACGCAGATTTTAAATTACTCTGTATGCTATATGCTAATTAAAATATTATTATTGTATAATGTATATATTTTATAGTGACAGAAAAAAAAACGTCAGGGAGGCGATATCGTCGGGCAATAACAATGCGCCTTCTCAACGAGTTGATTGCCCGACAACAGCGCCCCTGGTGTTTACCTTTTCCTGTCACTATACAATCGGTATTAAATTTGTTATGTATTTATTTATTGTATTTTGTAATATTTTCATATACAGTTTGTTTTTTTTTAAATACTGCAAAAAAATATTTGTACCTTCTTAAAAAAATCGAATACAGGTTAATAAATAGGATGAATATTGTAATAATGTAATATATATATATAAATATCTTATCTTATTGTACTAGAAAAAATTGTATATATATATATATATATATACCTATATATATATATACATATTAATAATTTCGGTATTTAAAATTTTACATTTGAACCAAGTAAATATTAAACTAAAAAATTATTTAAGTATTTATATTAATCTATCTTTATTTAATTATTTATATTTTATATTTTATTATAATTCTAAGTATTATATATATCCATGAATTTCAATATATATTTGTATTTTTGAAATTCACACCATAGATATTATTTATCAAGGAAAATCGATTTGTATTGGTTTCAGCCTTGAAAAAAATCATCTTTGTTAGTTTTTTCTTAATTCAAAATAGGAATTTAAATAATAAAAAATTGGCGCCGGGAAACGCAGAACAGCGCTTACTTAAATACAGAATGTTATAAATAAAATTAAAAATATTTATTTTATTAATATTTCGTAATCAAATTAGAAAATATATATTATATTATATCCACAGGCCATACTTTCCTATCTTTCAGTCCATTAATAAGTACGTTTAAGGGCTGAATGTTTTATGATTATTTTTTTTTAATTTATGTTCTTTTAAATTATTTGAAATTGTTTCATATATATTTTGTCGTTTATTTATTTTAACTAATAACCTTAATCTTTAATATTCATAGTTCATAAGGAATAAGTTTTTTAAAGTCCCAGGTACTATATATATATCTATATATATATATACTCGCTAACCAATCCACTCATTCTCTTATCACAATAATTTTATTTGAAATGTAATCACAGTAAGGCTGTAATCTTTCATTTTATTTTTTTACAGTCAATTCATTTTTGGAACTGCCTGACAAGTAAGAGATAACTATGAAAGGATAGATTATTGTTGTCCTGGTAAGCTTTTGATGATGATAAAAAGATATAAAGTCGCGCGAGGCTTCAGTATCTTTCATGAAAAGAATCTATCGACGACGCATCTGTTAAAGAAAGAGGGAACAAAAAAAAAAAAAAAGAAAAAGACCAAAAAAATACGCTATCGTAGAAAGGCAGTTACACAGATTTAAATCCTTAATAGTCCTTAACAGCCAATAATTTTTATTCTGTTTTGAATAAAAAAAAAAAAAAAAAAACTTTCATAATTAAAATTCTACTTTCAAAAATCAGAATTTATATATACATATATATATATTACGATATTTTCATTAAATCAATTTTAATTAATTTATTAAAGAAATAAAATAAGACATAAAACAAAAACTAGCCTGGGGCATCTCTACTCGGGCTTACTCATCTAAGAATTAAAAAATAAAAAAAAAAATTAATGAAAAAAAAAAAAACTCAAAAACATTTTGGCTTTGATAAATTCATCTTTACAATATAAGAACGAAAGGAATTTCAAAGAAAAATATTTTTTAAAATAAGAAAATAAAAAGAAAAATCAAAGTTTTTTTTTTTTTTTTTTTTAATTTAAAAGTAATTAAAATTCTGTTAACCTTAGTAATAATTAGCAGAAGATCCATAACTGTGGGTTAATTAATAACGAAATAATATATATTGGAAGTTCTTCTTCCAGCCAATAAATCATTTTGCTATAAAAAAATTCAATATTTTTTTCTTTTATCCTTCCAAAAATATTTTAATTAAATACTAATTTAAAGAATGTCATTTGGTGGGGGGAGGGGGTGGAAAATGGGGAGAGTAGAAAACTAAAATCCCAAGAGGGTGATAAACTTATACCACTGAAGAAGAATGCAGACATGATTGTTTCCTCTCACATTTCAAGTCATTTGGGAAATAGCGAAGCAGCGAATTCTCCTAGAAATCCAGTCGAATAAACCTAACAACCACCTATTAAAGTATTTTCCTATTTTCTATTGTTTAAATACAATAAACGTGGATTGGCTCTGAATAGGGAAAGGGAATGAACACACAAGACTCACTCATTACCAATCCAAAACAAAAGAATCCACAAACACTGTTTTCGAATATAAACTTCTAACTTCTATTTTATTCAGAGTAAAAGTTCGATCATACATGAGGGGGAGCCGGATAATACTCCTAGATTGGGAGAAGAATTTTATGGCTAGATTATATATCTTTATTAAATATTAAAGATGTTTGCAACCATCAAATCCATAAAGTAAATGTTGTCCAACATTAATACAACGACGACTATCAAAGATTATTTAATGGTTAGGGTAAAAATACCCAAGTTTCATAATAAAAATAATAATCTAAAATTAAACACAATTTTTTTTTTTTAGAATTGTTTAAATAAAATACAATACAAAAATAATTTCCAGGGATAGTATTGCGATCACGAAAATTTTCGATGTCGAGATTTTGATGTTTTTATACGATTTGAAGGTTCCTGAATCACATTTTCACTAAGGTTGAGAAAAATGTCTGTCTGTATGTATATGTGTGTGTGTGTGTGTGTGTTTATGTAGACAAGATTACGTACAAAAGGTTAGAAAATTGAATCATGAAATTTGGTACATGGGCATTATTCAAAATTCGTAGTTCAATGTTTTCATTTTTTTCCTCTAAACTGACCGTAAAAATAAAGATATATGTTTGATAGTTTTTCACATGATTAAAAATTGTATAAAATGCTATATATATAGAATTTCAGCTTGATTGAATCGCTGAAAGTACCGGAATTAATTTTTTAACACTGCAAATCACGCGCCCGAACGTGACGTGGTGCCATCAACAAAGAGCCAAACACGCGCTGATTTAATAAATATTATTTATTAATTTTAATTTATAATTTAATTAATTAAATTTAATTTAAATATAATATATGTTATTTTATTCAATTCAAATTGAGAGATAGTCTAGTGGAGACACTCCAGATTTTTCGTTTTGTTCTTTTTATTTTTTTGTATAATTTTATTTCCAAATTTATAGGTATTACCTTCTATCTGGTTATTAAAAGAATAATTAAGTTAATCAAATTATTTCCTTTCATTTTTTATTATTATTATAATTGTTGTCGGTATTGTCGGAAAGGGTTGTGAGAACATTCTATATATTCCCTTGCTTAACCAAGATATAGGACAAATGGTGTTGGCGCTTAATGAAAACTTGCACCAAGCTTCTAGCAAACTAAATGATAATGGTGAGCTGTTTACCCTTTTGTATTTGTATTTTTTTGCATACGCAAGGAGAAAATTTAATTAAAGTAATGTAAATTGCCATAAGACGAAAGGACTCAGAGATAAAGTGACATTCTCAGTCAATGACTGCGGAAGACTTGACACTTCATACATTCAGCTGGTTAACCAACGATTCTTATGATAATTTATTGTCTTCTAAGGACATTCAGTATGAGACATTCTCTCCCGTTAATATTTACAGTCTGATTGTCATTACAAGCTTCTACCTGTTAATATGATTCAATCAGAGGCTTCAAAGAAAATCTATCGTTTTCTGTTAAGCTATAGCAATAGCCATATTCCATATTCTGAGCCTAAATTATCCAATCACATTGCTTCAGCCGTATCAATTCAATCCCACTATTTTTTCTCATTTACCTGACATATATTTTCTTATTGTCTGTAAACTGTGTTTTTCATTTAACCAGACCAGAATTGTGTCGCAATTGATTTCCCTATTAATAAAGTTTCCACAACCAATCACATGTTTGATTATCGTAATCTGTTCTTCTATATAATTATTACCTGCCAAATAAAATGTAACTCTTTATTATGTAAAAGAATCTGTAATCAGGAATTTCATGGCTTCTAGGCACCTCCAGACATAGTTAGGTTTATAAAATCGGGAAGACTGCGATGGGGACGAGGCTAGAATGGGAGAGGAAAAATATATTGGTGGGGAGACCGATTTATTGGATTGGAAGAACACGGATCCGGTGGGTGGACAATGTAGGAAGGGACGTGAGAGAGTTGGGAGAAGGTAGGAGTTGGATGGCTGTGGCTCAAGCAACACTGAAAAATGTTGTTGCTGCGGCCAAGAACTTTTGAGTTCCGTAGAACCAAAGAAATAGATACCATAGATAGATAGAATCTGTAATTTCATTGTATTTGCTGCATAAATATTGCGAATAATCTTATTTTCAAATAATCTGAATCAGAATTTACAGATCACTGCTCACACACATATATTTTTTTTTTCTTTTCAATAATATAACTAAATATTATGTAAGAGATTATTTTTGATAATTCTGAATTACAATTTATTGGGATCTAATTTGTGATCATTCTTATTGATGTTTCAATTTTATTGAATTTAATTGAAACATTTTTAGAATAAAAACTCATATATTGCTATAAGTCTTTCACACCATTAACAATACTATTTATAAATATTATAAATGAATTATATAAAGTTCAATAAATTGTTTAAAAATTTAATGATAGAAAACAAGATTTTATTTCAATTCATTTTTATTATTTTTAACATAATACAATTTATAAATTTCATAATTATATTGGTTGATTACAATTTGGATAATAGTTGATGGTCCTGATTAGGGACCGAAACGTTATTGGTGAAAAAGACGTTAAGAGAGTTTTAATTCCTAACCATTCAGTTTGCCTGCAGAACTACCCGTGAATTTCCAATCCATTATAACAGTTATAATTTCAAATTATTAAATTATTAAATTTTAAGCTATACTCCTTATTTACATATATTTAAAATTGTATTTAATAGGAATATTTTACAAAATATAAATGGCAAAATGGTTCAAGAATGAACTCAAGTGTTAGTAGATATGCTTAATAACAATCAATCAGAACATCCATTATAGAAACCCTTGAGATGAGTGGACAGCCAATGACATCTCACTAAGCTCAATAACGTTATAAGGCACTTAAGAACGAGCCCAACTTTAAATTCATCCATCTTGTTACTAAAGATTTCGAATATATATATATATATCTTATATATATATATATATATAGTCCCAATATCGGATTAAGTATGTTCTCTACACAAAAATTTTATTATAATAAATTGACATTTTCTAAAAAAATATTTCGTCTTGAATCAAATTGAGAATATACTTAAAAGTATTATAATTAAGATAGTATAAGTATTTTTATTAAAATAATATATATATTAAATAATTTTTCATAAAATAATATTATACATTATTATTTAATCTTTGTTCTATCTCTATTCTTCTAATGAAATTTAAGATCTGATATTCCTCTAATTGTTTATATTATGAACCACTTCCATTCAATTTCTTTCTCCTAACAAATTATTATATCTACCTTTAATCACCAGCAAATAGCATTCCTAGACTACCAACAATTTATTTCTCAATTGGCTTCCAAATAAACAAACTTTTTTCTATTTTGTTATCATCTATTCTATCCACTTAGACTACTACATGATTGTAAATGTGTTGGTCCATGCATAATGCCATATAATAGACAATAGACAATCTCTCTCTCTCTCTCTCTCTTTAATTTCTATCTCTAATCATCTTTATAAATAATCTCAAACTGATCTCATCCCATAAATTCACAGACCATGCCTAACATCTATATACTTAAACCGTTGGTCGATCACTGAGAAGGTATACTATAACGAGGATTGTAACACGGAAGGTGTCCACACAACGAAGACGTAACGAGAAATCTCGTCCTCACCAGTCCGCGCGGTGACGCCAGGCATAGTCAATTCGGAGACCGGACAGTCCATGGCGGAGCAAAGTGTTAGTCTCGCTTCCCGCCAGGAGCGCCCAATCGCCCAATGCCCGATGGTCATTTTGGCGTTAACATACATTGCCGGGTGAAATACCCTGTATTTCGCAATAACATGGTAGCTTGATTCGAACCTGGTCCTCCGTCTCCAATCGCCCAGGTTGAGAATCACTAATATAGAAGAATGGGACACGTGATCCGAGCGAGAAAAAAAAACTGACGAAAAATTTATTTGCAGAGAAACCAATTGGTAGAAGAATGGTGATTTGGTCAACAATGAGTGGAAGAAGAAAATATAAAAACCAATCGAAGAGAAGAAGAAGAAGGAAATAAGAATTAATAAAGAATGACTCAATATAATAAAAAAAAGTACTTCCATATATTCTAGTCATATTTATTTGTATTTTGTTTAAAATTATTAATATAAAAAAATCCATTAAAACAGTGAATTGAACAAAAATATATTTATTTTTATTAAAAGATGTCATTCCTTTTAGTGATTCCGTTGAATTATGGGCAAAAAAAAAAAATAGAAGCAAATAGTCTGTGCCGCTATCGGAAGCCAAATGACAAACAACCCTTTCGGACCTAAGAAGGGAACTTAAGCCGACCGCTGACGTAATCGGTTAACTTTTCTTCCCCCCCCCCCTCCTCTACGATCCACTTTGTCCCAATAAATCGGTATTTGATAAAAGTAAACAAGCCGTTTGCACACGTTTACTATTCAACGCCCCCTTATCACTCGCACATTTGCATTATTGTGAAATGGGGTTGATATATTTTAAGAGCGAATATCGATATCCCTCAGGCCATATTTTTAGATCTTCTTTGACAGAATCTTCAATCTTAGATAAATAACTCAATATAAATATAGCCTTAAAATAGCATTCTTCTGTTTATAATTTAAAAGTGTGGAAAAATATTCTTTTTTTTAAATAACAAATTTACACGTTCTTGTACATATAAATTTATATATATAAGATATATATATATATATATATATATCTAATATTACTCTATTTTTTTAATATTCTCCGCGCATGGATGGTAGCGCTCTAAGTGGATAGAAAAAGAGGAATTAAAATTTTTATATTTATTTTTATATTTAATTTTATTTTTATATTTATATTTATGTATATTAATAGTTTAATTTGTGATATAATATTACTAAAGAATCAATATTTGTTGGGGAATTAGCAATTCTATTCCTTAACAGGTGGCAACTCTGATATCATAGTGCAATAAATACCGCCTCCCATATCAGATATCGTACCGGTGAGTGTGAATTATAATATATATCTTTATGAAAAACACTTACAATATTCCCGTACCTGTTAGTAATTTGTTACTATAGTTTTTAGGTTACCGCAAGTTTCCGGTTAGCTGCCGTTTTAGGTTACCGCAAGTCTCAGGTTACGTGCAAGTTTTAAGTTATCGCCGTTTCCGGATATCGCTTTTACGTTATGGCTTTTGGTCTCTAGCTGGAAAGCCTAGAAAATACACCTACTTTCCGTACCGCCACAGCACTACTGTATCGTACCGACATTTAATATTATTAACGTTCATCTATTCAGTGTTTCGTATTAGAGGTTATAATAAAAAAAACCAGTAGATCCCCCCGATGAGTTTCTATCCAGGAACCTAAGTTTAAGCTTAGGCTATTCATGTATCTTAAATTGTACAATAAACATATGTGTACCGTAATATAAATAAAAGTTTTGTATATAACTTGTTTATAATATTGATATCTAAATAAAATATTTTTTTAATTATTCTTATATAATTTCTCTCTTATGTATTTGTTTCGTACCGTTTGTACAATTAAGGTCTCATGAGTACAAGTTCGCTCAGCCAATTCAACCATTGCCATGGAACTTCGCATTGGTTAGCCGCAAAGCGCATTCTCCGCTACCTTAGAGGAACTCTGCATCACAAGCTACAATTCAAAAAGGACGATAAGCCCTTAATAGGCTTCGCTGATGCTGATTGGGGAAATTGCGAGATCGATAGAAGATCATTCACCGGCTGTGCCTTCATTTTGAGTGGAGCTGCTATTTCCTGGGAATCTCGAAAGCAGAAGACTGTCGCCCTTTCTTCAACCGAAGCCGAGTATATGGCACTCACCGAGGCATCCAAGGAAGGGGTGCACCTTATTGGCTTCTTGAAAGAATTAGGGTATCCATCTCTTACTCAAGTGAAGATATTCAATGACAACGAAAGCGCTGCGAAATTGGCAGAAAACCCGATTATCCACTTCGATTCAAAGCATATTAATAATAAACACCATTTTGTCCGTCAAGCTTTAAAATATTATCCAATGGAATTAGTCTACCGTCCGACTGAAGAAATGACCGCTAATGTTCTAACCAAATGACTTCCGAGGGCAAAACATGAAGATTTTGTCCTCGGCTTAGGACTCAGTCCGGAAGAATAATTTCGGAATCGAATTGAAGGAGGGATTGTTGGGGAATTAGCAATTCTATTCCTTAACTGGTGGCAACTCTGATACCATAGTCCAACTACATACTACTTTATATCTTTATATCATAGACGCCAAGACATTACCAATTACCTTTTTTATGTATTATATATATTTTTATATTAAATAATAAATGTCCATCCATTGATTTTTAAACCTGCTTATTTATTTATCTTGTGAACAAGCTTCTTCTTACAATATTTAAATAAACAAAATATAATAAAAGGCTTTAAATGTTGTTTCTTTTGGTTTTCAGGTAATATTATAATAAACTTTATATATTTTTTTGTTGCCTTATTTATAATAATAAAAAGCTTTTGGTTTTCAGATTGAAACGCAATTGAGTCTTTTATTTCACATATATATAGAAAAAAAACGTTTACCGTAATTCCTACGTAAAATCATTCAAATAGATAGAACATATTATAAAACAACATTTCATATAAATATGGAAAAACTAAGATTTGAATTCGAAAGAAAAGCATCGCCAAATGATCCAAAAACAAGCATATATGCTATAACCTCAATTGAAACCACGACACACGAGAGCTTCTATATTCCAGAACAATTCCAACATGTGGGGCTACATGTAAAATTAAAAGAAACAGAAGCTTTTAAAAAAATAAAAACTACACTCGTGAAATATATTCAATTATTCGACGTTATAATATTTTAGGATGCGGAGGCATATATGTTTTTTTAAATGTAAAAAGGAATTCTCTTCAAAAAATGGTCTCATTCTTCATTTAGCTAAGAAGTATCACTCAAATAGAACTAAAAATAATTTTAAGAAATTTAAATGTCCAAATTGTCATAAGTCATTTCGGATGAGGAAAATATTTAAAAAGCATTTAAAATCTCACAAAAGGCGAAATAAAAAGTTTAGATTTAACAGGAAATTTTATTGTATCAAATGTCAAAAATGGTTTCGAAACAGAAAACAATTAAATAAACATACAAGAAATAAGTTGACCTGTGGCCAGGTCCGAACCGACCGACGGTTTGAAATAAATTAATTTCCAGCTACAGAAACAATTTCAAATAATTTTAATATATCTATTAATGTAATAAAAAACATAGCTGAAGTAGCCGGCGTTGCCGGCGTTACCCGAGGCTGTGACGTCATGAAGGGCTGGGTGACGTCATATAATTTTAAATTAAGAAAAACATAATGAAGATGATTTTTCCCGAAGATAAAACCAATACATTCGTGGTGATATGTAAAAAAATCTCCTTATGTGAAATTTGGTGCGAAAATAACCCTTCCCTTCTTATCGTCGATCGCTAATACTACCACTTCCGGTTTCCGGATTTGCACCAAAAGTTGATCAATTCATCCCACTGATGCATTAAGTAAATATACCAAATTTCATCAAAATCCGTTAAGCCGTTCAGGCTGTACACATCTATACGGACGGACAGACGGAGGACAGACGGACGGACGGACGGACAGACGGACAGACATCATGCTAAAAATACTTTTTTCTGTTAAGAAAATGCATGATTCGTGGAGATATGTAAAAATCTCCACATGTGAAATTTGGTGTGAAAACAATACCTCCCTTACTATCGTCGGTCGGTAAAAATAGAGGAAAGAAAAATAAAAGTAAAAAATGTCGCAGATAAACTAACAATTAACAATTATTAAATGAATTTGACGAAACATTTGTTACTCAAGAAGGCCATTATCAATGGACATGTTTACCTTTTGGTCTAAAAACCTCGCCAGCTATTTTTAAGAGAATTCTGAGTAACATAATAAGAAAATACAAACTTTCAGAATTTTCGGTTAACTATATAGATGATATCCTAGTTTTCTCAAGAACTTTTGAACATTTAACGCATTTATCGCAACTATTGGAAGCAATTTTAACTGAAGGTTTTAGATTAAAATTCTCAAAATGCATTTTTGCGTCAAACTCGGTGAAATATTTAGGTCATATAATTGAGAATAACTCCATTAAACCACTAAATGATAATCTAATTTCTATAAGAAATTTTCCAGTTCCAGAGAAACAAAAAAATGTTCGCCAGTTCTTAGGTAAAATAAATTATTACAATAAGTATATACCAAATATTGCAATCATTTTAGATCCTCTGCATAATCTATTAAGAAAAAATATAAAATTTTTCTGGACAAATGATTGTGAAAAATCATTCAATACAATAAAATCAGTACTATGTTCACAACCAATTTTAAGAATTTTTGATCCAGATTTGCCAATTAAAATATACACAGATGCAAGCATCTAAGGAATAGGAGCCGTATTAAAACAGCAAGAAAAAAAAGGAGATGAGAGACCGGTAGCATATTTCTCAAAGAAATTGAATGAAAAAATGGTCTCATTCTTCATTTAGCTAAGAAGTATCACTCAAATAGAACTAAAAATAAATTTAAGAAATTTCGCTGTAAAAAATGTCATAAGTCATTTCGGATGAGGAAAATATTTAAAAAGCATTTAAAATCTCACAAAAGGCGAAATAAAAAGTTTAGATTTAACAGGAAATTTTATTGTATCAAATGTCAAAAATGGTTTCGAAACAGAAAACAATTAAATAAACATACAAGAAAAAATAGAGGAAAGAAAAATAAAAGTAAAAAATGTCGCAGATAAACTAACAATTAACAATTATTAAATGAATTTGACAAAACATTTGTTACTCAAGAAGGCCATTATTAATGGACATGTTTACCTTTTGGTCTAAAAACCTCGCCAGCGATTTTTCAGAGAATTCTGAGTAACATAATAAGAAAATACAAACTTTCAGAATTTTCAGATCCTCAACGCGATTCTCCTCAGGGGTGACATTCCCAGAGTCCTGCTCCATGCGCGAACGATATTCCTCCATAAGAATAAAGCGCCTGTTACCGCCCGGGATTATCTGCCGATTACGATTAACTCCGTGGTCGCTCGTCAGTTGAGCAGGATTCTCCTGCGTCGTCTGGAGGGTTCTGTGGCGCTGAGCCAAATGATCCAAAAACAAGCATATATGCTATAACCTCAATTGAAACCACGACACACGAGAGCTTCTATATTCCAGAACAATTCCAACATGTGGGGCTACATGGAAAATTAAAAGAAACAGAAGCTTTTAAAAAAATAAAAACTACACTCGTGAAATATATTCAATTATTCGACGTTATAATATTTTAGGATGCGGAGGCATATATGTTTTTTTAAATGTAAAAAGGAATTCTCTTCAAAAAATGGTCTCTTCTTCATTTAGCTAAGAAGTATCACTCAAATAGAACTAAAAATAATTTTAAGAAATTTAAATGTCCAAATTGTCATAAGTCATTTCGGATGAGGAAAATATTTAAAAAGCATTTAAAATCTCACAAAAGGCGAAATAAAAAGTTTAGATTTAACAGGAAATTTTATTGTATCAAATGTCAAAAATGGTTTCGAAACAGAAAACAATTAAATAAACATACAAGAAAAAATAGAGGAAAGAAAAATAAAAGTAAAAAATGTCGCAGATAAACTAACAATTAACAATTATTAAATGAATTTGACGAAACATTTGTTACTCAAGAAGGCCATTATCAATGGACATGTTTACCTTTTGGTCTAAAAACCTCGCCAGCTATTTTTCAGAGAATTCTGAGTAACATAATAAGAAAATACAAACTTTCAGAATTTTCGGTTAACTATATAGATGATATCCTAGTTTTCTCAAGAACTTTTGAACATTTAACGCATTTATCGCAACTATTGGAAGCAATTTTAACTGAAGGTTTTAGATTAAAATTCTCAAAATGCATTTTTGCGTCAAACTCGGTGAAATATTTAGGTCATATAATTGAGAATAACTCCATTAAACCACTAAATGATAATCTAATTTCTATAAGAAATTTTCCAGTTCCAGAGAAACAAAAAAATGTTCGCCAGTTCTTAGGTAAAATAAATTATTACAATAAGTATATACCAAATATTGCAATCATTTTAGATCCTCTGCATAATCTATTAAGAAAAAATATAAAATTTTTCTGGACAAATGATTGTGAAAAATCATTCAATACAATAAAATCATTACTATGTTCACAACCAATTTTAAGAATTTTTGATCCAGATTTGCCAATTATAAATTATACACAGATGCAAGCATCCAAGGAATAGGAGCCGTATTAAAACAGCAAGAAAAAAATGGGGAGATGAGAGACCGGTAGCATATTTCTCAAAGAAATTGAATGAAAAAATGGTCTCATTCTTCATTTAGCTAAGAAGTATCACTCAAATAGAACTAAAAATAAATTTAAGAAATTTCGCTGTAAAAAATGTCATAAGTCATTTCGGATGAGGAAAATATTTAAAAAGCATTTAAAATCTCACAAAAGGCGAAATAAAAAGTTTAGATTTAACAGGAAATTTTATTGTATCAAATGTCAAAAATGGTTTCGAAACAGAAAACAATTAAATAAACATACAAGAAAAAAATAGAGGAAAGAAAAATAAGAGAGGCTTATAGTTTTTTGCATGGGGTGGACGTATATGAAAAGTGCTCTTGCAAATTCAATCATTTGAGTGGGAAATTCTTGAAGTACACGCGAGAAAGTGGTATCAGTTGACTCATCTAGAGACCGGCTATAAGAAGAGTGGTACAAGAATTTACGCAACTGCCCCTCTGGCCTTTTATCTACAAAAAACTGATTGAAGTAAGCAAAGAATATTTTAATATTTTAATCTTGTCAATTCCAAGAAGAACTTATTGAAAAGTGAAATTGAATAATAACTCAACAGATTAAATATAAATTTATTTAAATATTAATAAAATATTTAATTCTGTTTTCGGAAATATATTGATATATATAGCCATGGGTGAGGAAAAAATAGCTCTACTGCTGGAAAAATTTAAAAATGAAATCAAGAGTGTCCTTGAAGAGACAATTAAAAGTGAATTACAAAAACTGAATATTCAAGAGTTGCACAAAGAGCAAATGATAAAATGCGATCAGGTGATAGAAGAAAATAAAAAATTAAAGGAGATGATATTAAAACAAAATAGACAAATTGAGGAGTTGCGAAGAAAAAATAATCTGGTAATTTTTGGTATCCCAGAGGCAGAGAGGGAAAGTATGCAAGATGTAGAGGATAATATCTTAGCATTGTGTGATAAAACGCTGGGGGTTCAAATGGGTAGAATGGATCTAAATTACGTAAGAAGAATTGGTCCAGCAAGAGAGAAGAAACGTCCAATCGTTGTTTCTTTAGTGTCAAACAATAGGAAAAGAAGCATAATTCAAAATCGACACAAATTGAAAGGAACAAATATATTTGTATCCGACGACCTTGACAAAGAACAGCAGGCCCAACGGAAAGAAATCCGCTCTAACTTAACACGACAAGGATTAAAAGACGTTAAAATGAAAAACAACGGACTAATCATAGAGGGAAAGTTTCATCACTACTCACAACTGATTCAACAGCCCGTATTGAACCAGAGGGACGTCGAAGAAGCAGAAGAAGAGAGAGTCTGGAGCTGGGACAAGAAAGAAGAGGAAAATATGTGCCAAGTCCCCGATTCAACCCCCCCAGAAGGAGACAATTATGAACTTTTTTCGTCCCATCTCGCAGACACCCTCAGGTGAGCAATCCTGAAAATGGTGAAAACATTACAAAGGTTGGAAGTGCATGTCATTTTAATTTGGTTGCATATAACATTTATAATTTTAAGAGAAAATATACTGATATAAACTTGATCTCCTTTTTGAAGCAATTTGACATTTTTTTCTTATTTGAAACCTTTGTGGCAGAACAGTGCGAATTTGATAAAATAAAATCAGTATATAACGATTATGAGTTAAAGTGTATACCAGCAAAGAAAAAGGCTCATAGGGGGAGAGCGAGTGAGGGAACTATTATGGGTGTTAAAAAATGGTTACTAAAACAAAAAATAATCAAATTTACAAATTTATCTCATGTTGAAGCATTAGAAATAAAAAATAATGAAAAAGTTTATTATATTCTACCTGTATATATAAATTGTGATGATTGGCGGGAGGACTTTGTGGCTGTTCGAGGTTTGATTGAGAGATATCGCGATATTGACTTCATCCTAATGGGAGATTTTAATGGAAGGATTGGTTGTGATCAGATAATTCCGGATCAATTAAATATGTTTAGCAAAAAGTTTTAGAATTAAATGATAATGTTGAAGAAACATTAAAAACTGTAAATGTAATAAGTTTGGAAGAGATAAAAAACGACCAAAATATGAATGAAATTCTACAAGAAAAAAGAAATAAATTAAAACTAAAGGACGGTGTCTATTATCGAAGAAAGAACGAAAAAGAAAAAATTGTGTTATCAGAAAGTTTTAGTAAAAAATTAATTAAAAATGTACATAATACCTATTGTCATATAGGAAGAACACAGATGCAAAATAAGATAACACCATTCTACACAGCAAAAAACATAATTAATAATATTAAAACCATTTGTGATCAAAATTTGGTTCCTAATATTCTTAGCATATACATCGGATTCTATATTTCATTAATTTTAATTGTTGTTTATCTCTCGTTGTGTGTCTCAATGTATCCAGCATCAGTTATATTATTTCAACACCATTTAAGAGAGTAGAGAATAGTTTCACATTTATTTTATTCTATTTTCTTAAATGAAGGATTATTCAAAGTAAATAAGGAAAATCCAGGAAAAAAATTTGTTCATAATTTTTGAATTATTCCATTAAAAAGATTTGCGCAAGTACTATAGTTATATATATATAACGGATAAATGAGTATAGAGGCATGGCGTGCGTACGTGTGTAAAGTGAGCTCCTGAATTAACTCTTACTTTTGTGGGATATACGGATGATTTATTGTTGAAATTTATATAAAATAGATGATCAAGACCTGTATCATTAATTGAACAATAAAATGTACCTGAAAGGGATACAAGGATTGAAAAATCATTGATATGAACATCAAGCAATTATTCTATTCATATGTTTGTTCAACGAGCATTTATTTTAAGTATATTAATTTGGAATGCTGGAAGATACGAATGTAGATAGATAAGTAGTACATAACATCGAACAAGCTTTAGAAGAAAAGAAAATATGTTCAGCCATCTTCCTCGACGTAACTAAAGCTTTCGATAAAGTCTGGCACGAAGGGCTAAAATATAAGCTCTACAAAGCGCTTCCTGTTAGATATGCTGAGGTGCTTGATTCGTATATTACTGACAGGTGCTTCAGGGTGAGACAGGAGGATGCTTACTCTGAGTTGAAACCAATACAGGCTGGAGTTCCGCAGGGAAGTGTCTTAGGACCACTATTATACTTACTGTATACAGCCGACCTGCCTGAAATTGAATATAATATAACGGCAACGTTTGCAGATGACACTGCAATTTTAGCCATCGGAAAGACGATAAATGAGTCAACTACAAAGTTAAATCATTCCATCTCCAAAATACAAAAATGGACAACACGCTGGAGAATTAAACTAAATGAGACAAAATCAGTTCACGTTAACTTTACTAATCGCAAATTTGACCATGTACCAATCTTTCTCAACAATAAGATCATTCCCTATTCCAATGAAGCTAAATATCTGGGAATGACCTTAGATACTAAGCTACGATGGAAAGCACATGTTAAAAAAAAAGAGAAGAAATAAATCTTAAACTTAGAAGAATGTATTGGTTAATGGGAAGAGATTCAGTCTTGCCAATTGAAAACAAATTGATGCTCTACAAGCAGGTCCTAAAACCAGTCTGGACCTATGGTAGCCAGCTTTGGGGTACGGCTGCAAAGAGCAATGTACAAATAATACAAAGGCTTCAAAATAAAATACTCAGGACAATTGTTAATGCTCCCTGGTATATACGCAACGATGAATTACATCAGGATCTTGGAATAGAGACGGTTCAACAAGAAATTCGTAAATTCGCAGCAGCTCACCACCAAAGACTGCAAATGCACGTAAACGCCGAGGCCCTCCGTCTTCTCGATGTGGCAGATCAAAATAGAAGATTACGAAGGATTAAACCTCAAGACCTTATTAATTAAATAGAGATCTATTATTATTACAGTATTAGATTAATGTGAAAAAAAGGAAGAACGGCTCACGTTTGCATGTTCTTTATGGATTTTAAAAATTAACTTTATTATTATATATATTATATAAATTATCTCAATATCACTTATAAGTATGTGTACTGGATTGTGATTTTAAAGTTAAATAATAAAAAAAAAAAAAAATTTGTGATCAATGCGAAATATGTAACAAAAACAAATCAAGAAAAAAAACAGAATCGGCTTGTTGTCACACCTAGGTCCAGCAAAGTACCCATTTGAAATCGTTTCAATTGATACAATCGGAGGATTCGGAGGCTCTCGTTCAACAAAGAAATATTTACATCTACTTGTGGACCACTTCACGAGATATGCTTTCATTAAAACATCAAGAACTCAAACCTCGGAAGATTTCATGATATTGACAAAAATGGTAACCCAAAATCATAACATAAACATAGTTTTAGCCGATCAATACCCGGGAATAAATTCCAAAGAATTTAAAGAATTCTTAAATAAAAACAATACGATATTAATTTTCACAGCGGTCGACTCACCTTTTTCAAATGGTCTCAACGAAAGACTAAATCAGACATTGGTCAATAAGATAAGATGCGAAATAAATCAAGACAAAATAAGAACAGCTTGGTCAACTATAGCACAAAAATGCACAGAAATGTATAATAAAACAGAGCACACAGTTACAAAATTTTCCCCGGAGTACTTATTAAAAGGTGAAGATATAAATATTTTACCCCTCCAGAGTTAAAAAAATACCACACAAAAACAAATCTAGAAATAGATAGACAAATAGCACTGGAAAATACAAAAAAATCACACAATTATAATAAAAAACGATTTGATGAACTCAGGAAGGAATATGTATTAAATGTAGGAGACCTTGTATATATTGAAAACGGAAACCGATTAAATAGAAAAAAATTGGATGATTTAAGAATCGGTCCATTTAAAATACAGAAAAAGATTTCCGATTCAATTTATGAAATAAATACTGGACGAAAAACAGCAGAATCGAATTTTTTCCATATCACGAAACTGACCCCATTGTTAAATACACTTGATTCTTAATTCGAACTACGTTCTTCCATTAGGAGGGGAGATCTAATATTACTCTATTTTATTAATATTCTCCGCGCACGGATGGTGGCGCTCTAAGTGGATAGAAAAAGAGGAATTAAAATTTTTATATTTATTTTTATTTTTATATTTAATTTTATTTTTATATTTATATTTATGTATATTAATAGTTTAATTTGTGATATAATATTGCTAAAGAATCAATATTTAAATAAACAAAATATAATAAAAGGCTTTGAATGTTGTTTCTTTTGGTTTTCAGGTATTATTATAATAAACTTTATATATTTTTTTGTTGCCTTATTTATAATAATAAAAAGCTTTTGGTTTTCAGATTGAAACGCAATTGAGTCTTTTATTTCACATATATATATAGAAAAAAAACTTTTACCGTAATTCCTACGTAAAATCATTCAAATAGATAGAACATATTATATATATATATATATATATATATATATATATATATATAAATCATAGAATGATCAAAAGAGAGTGTAAAGCAGTGAGTCCCAATGTGGATGCTACCGCCCCCTCGTGGGCGCTAGAGCGATTCAGGGGGCGGTGATGGTAACAGGGAAAATTACTTGTATATTACTTTTCTATTCTGAGATCAATAAATAGATACATAAATTCAATTTTTCTAATTTACATCTTTATTTATAATATTTTGCAAATAGGTACATTTACATATCTTTCTGTTTAATTGTTATTGAAATTAAAAAAAGTTAAATATTATTTTTACTAAAAGATACAACTATTATTTTTTTGTTGTAGTTTCAATATCTGTAAACTATTTTAAAACTATTTTGATAAAATAGTCACCTTAACAAAAAGCAATCCCAATTTGTTAAGTATTCTGAAATATTTTTTTAATAGACTACTATAGTTAAATTTTTCTTGAGCTTTTTATTTATAAATGTCCTTACTTCCCCTCCTCCTCTTAAAAAAAGATTTCGATTTATCAAAATCAACTATTTTCCTAATCTAATATTACAATAAATAAAACAAAAACGAAAAAAAATCATTTATTTATTTCTATTCATTAGATTAGAAAAAAAAGAATCTATATTAACTTAAATACTACTACTAATAATAATATTTAATATAATAAAGATATTTTTTTATTTACCTCTATTATATTTGTGTCATTTATAAATACTTCATAAGTTTCGTATAAATATTGATTAGATGGTGATAGATATTTATTTATATACTATAGTATAGTGCAGTGGTTCTTAAACTGTGGTCCGCGGACCCCTGGGGGTCCGCGAAGCCTTTACTGGGGGTCCGCGGTCCTCGGAAAAAAATCATCGTAAAAATATATACATATATAAATATTTAAAGTTCATTGTTTAACTATATCCTCCTAGAGAATTACGGCTATAATTTAATACTATTAATAATACTATTTTATTTTATTAAATTGATAATTATGTCAATTAATTTTTTGTGAATAAATAAACATATATAAAAAACTATATATAAAATTTGAATTTTCATCCATTCATTCATTTAAAATCATTTTTCGATTGTTCCTTTAAAATAACCCCTCTTAGGGGCTCGGAAGGGGAGGCATATAAGGGAATTTTCTTTCACTTTGTTATTGGGGAAAACCAGGGGAGGGGACAGTCTTACCCGGAAAAACCCAAATTGTCAGCGTCCACTCTGGGGTTTTAAACAGTTTTAAAGCAAATGTTAATTATAAGTTCATTTCTCAACGAGTTGTATCTTTAAATTATTTTTATTAATTTAATTAATTATAATTAAATTATAGCTAATAATAGTTTATTATAGCTAATAATTTTTTTTAATTTTTAGTGTAATTTGCATGATCATTATTTTATAAAAACACTAAACACATTTTGCAATTTCCCAGAAAGGCTGTTTTTGAGAGTAAGTATAAGTTAGTTTTATGAATAAAAAATATTTATTTTAATAATATTTTAGAATCAAATTACGAAATTAATAATATTTTAGAATCAAATTACGAAATTAATAATATTTTAGAATCAAATTACGAAATATATTTATTATATAAATTAATATTCATTTAAAATGATATTAAATCATTTATTTAAAATGATTTAAAACATTTATTAAAATGATTTAAAACATTCATTTAAAATGATATTAAAACATTCATTTAAAATCATATTAAAACATAGCTAGTAAATAATAATTCGTTATATTTATATTATATTTATATTATATTTATATTATTGTAGTTCAATGTTAATAAATTACTCCATAAAATGGATCGTTGGCTACAAACTGGTTCAACACAGAAACGGAAAGAATCAGATGATGAGGCATCAACAGCAAACTCTACCAAGAAACGCAAAACTAGAAAATATTCGGATGATTATTTATCATTTGGATTTACTTATATTTGCAACAATGATGTGGAAAGACCAGTCTGCGTTCTATGTCAGGAAAGTTTATCCAATGAAAGTATGAAACCTGCTAATCTCAGACGTCATTTACAAACAAAGCACAGCGAGCATGTTAGTAAGTCTATCGAATTTTTTAAAATGAAAAAAGAAGAACTTAATTCAAGTCAGAAATTGATGGTAAAGACGGGATCTGGTGGTATGAGTAAGAAAGCAGTAATGGCATCATATGAAGTAGCTCTACTTATTGCTAAAGCAGGAAAGCCGCATAATATAGCAGAGCAATTAATTCTTCCTGCTACAAAAGTAATTACAAATATAATGTTAGGAACTAAAGCATAAATTTGATTTCATTATCAAATGATACGGTTAAGAATAGGATTGAAGACATGTCATGTAATATAAAAGAAGAATTAATATCGAGAGTGCGCAAAAGTCACTATTACTCATTACAATTGGATGAAAGTACTGATGTCACTAATAATGCCAATTTGTTAGCTTTCATTAGATATGAGTTTGAAAATCAAATACAAGAAGATGTATTGTTTTGTGATTCACTACCTTCACGAACGACAGCTAATGACATATTTAACAGTTTGAATAATTTTATAACCGAAAATGAAATAGAGTGGCCAAAATGTGTTGGAATTTGCACTGATGGTGCTCGTGCAATGTCAGGTACAAGAACTGGATTGATTGCTCTTATTAAAAATGTTGCGCCTCAGGTTGTTTGGAATCATTGCTGCATTCACAGAGAATCATTAGCGGCCAAAAATATGTCACCAGATTTGAAAAGAACATTAGACGAAGTAGTTAAAATTGTCAATTTCATTAAGGCTCGTCCACTTAATTCCAGAGTTTTTAAAATTTTGTGTGAGGAAATGGGTAGTCAACATACACATTTATTATTACATACAGATGTACGTTGGTTGTCCCGCGGGAAAGTACTCATTCGCCTTTTTGAGCTTCGAGATGAAATACGATTGTTTTTAATAGATGCGCATTTTGAACTGACCGAATGTTTCAATGATTTTATCTGGTTAGCTAAGGTGGCTTACTTGACTGATATTTTTACAAAATTGAACGAACTTAATTTGAGCCTGCAAGGTACTGTTGTAAATATATTTAAAGTTGAAGATAAAATAGAAGCAATGATTAAAAAAATCGACTTGTGGTCGAAACGCATCCAGAACGGTGTATATGAGTCTTTTCCAACTCTCAATGATTTCATAGAAAGCTCCAGTGAAAAATTGCTTAATCAAACGCGTCAATTATTTGTTGAACATTTAATTACTTTGAAAAGCAACTTCAGGAAGTATTTTTCTACTCCTGATCCTTGCAATAACTGGATCAGAGATCCATTTAATATGGAAATTACAAATGCTAAACATTTATCTGCACCTGAACAAGATATTCTCGTGGAATTATCATGTAACAACTTATAAACTAAAATTTAACAAAACTGAATTGAGCAACTTTTGGTTACTTCTCAGGTCAGATTATCCTGCGCTTGCAAATAAAGCACTTCAACACTTGATTCCATTCTGCACAACATATTTATGCGAACAAGCTTTTTCGGTACTATTTTATATTAAGTCTAAATATAGAAACAAATTAAATGTAGAGCCGGATCTTAGATTAAAAGTTTCCAATATTAAGCCAGATATTGAGATTCTTGTTTCAAGAAAACAACTGCATACATCTCATTAAATATGTAAGTTATATTTAATGAGATAGATGCAGTTATTTTTTAAAATATTTCTTATTTAATATTTTCTGAAAAAAATTATAAAATATTTATATGAATTTAATGTAAGTACCCATTATAATTTGTGAGATTTGTTGCTATGACAATGTTTGTATTTTCTTTCTTCAATATTATAATTTCTAATAAAATGTGTTCTACAATATGCAAAAAAATCGTTATTCACCAATCACTGTTAGAAATATTCATCATATATCCTTGTCCTTATGAGATCGTAAGCCAGAAATTAATTAATAAAATGACGTAAAGTACCTAAAGTTGTGATGGGGGTCCGTCAAAAAAAATTTTTTCAAGTGGGGGTCCGTGGAGTACATAAGTTTAAGAACCTATGGTATAGTGAAAAAAAATAATAAATAATATCAAGTATCCATTAGGATACAAGATAATGAATTTGATAGATATCCTGTCAGTAAATTAGTAGTTAATTATTTTTTCAAGTTTTTTTCTTAATATACGAATAATCATTATATACTACATAAATATTTCATATATCGAATATCAATTTTCGTTTAACGAACAGAATTTCTTTTGTTTTTTGTTGTTTTGTTTATAAATTTATTTTATGTAAGAATGTTTGAAAGATAAACATTTTATTAAATTAATAACAAAACAAAAAAAAACAAAAAAAATTCAAAAAAATATTATAAAAATGATTCAATCACCCAGTAAATAAAAATTTTATTTTTATTATTATTTTTTTTTTCCAAAATAATTGTATTTTAGTAACAAAATCAAAAATCATTAAATGTTTTCGTGATTGTTGGTCATTAAGTACTAGCGAAGTATAATAAAATAAATAATTTAAATTGTCATTTTTTCTTTAATAAAATAGTATTATTATACTATATGTATTAGTTGATATATATATATATATATATAAGAGAACAATAAGAGAAAAAAATTACAGATAATCTCAAGAACAATAAATTAAGTGTGTCGCTCAAATACAGTTTTCATTAACCGTGATTTTAGTAACACTGTAATAACCATTTATAAACTCTCAAACTCCTTCAAATGGACTCCCTGAGGGGCTCCCATCTGGTGATTACGATGAGAGTTCCAAAGAGCCCCCAGTAATACTGACAAAAAAAAAAATAAAATAAATAGACATGAAACTTTTTGTTTAATAAATAATCTTAATGATTATTTTTATGGAATATTTAATTAAAGAATCGACAAATTGACATTAAAATTTCATGAATTTATATTAAATCAAAAATAATATAATAAAGATTAATAGTTTAGATAAAATAGGAGAATAAATAATGTCAAATCATTTTTTTTTATTTTAATTCTTGATTAGAATGATAAATTAATTTATTAGATAAATGGAATATGAAATTCATTATTATTATCATTATATTATTAATAATAAAAAGGCATAACAGGGTAGGAGGTAGCGTAGCTGGCTCACATTCTCGTGATCTAGGGTTCAAGTCCCAGGCCTGGCAAGGGAATTTCTCTGGGGTCTATGGGACTGTGTCAACCCAGCCTACTGGATCAAAATTTCGAAACTACTTGATAAAAAGTAGCGCCTCCGATCAAGAAAATCAAGGTAAAGGTTTATAGGACCCGTTCTACTGATCATAGGTCACCTAATTAATATAACCAACTTAATAGGCGCTGTCCTTGCGTAGGATGTACAAAAGTCAAAAGTTTTTTTTTATATTATTAATCACTTCTTATCTGGCAGCCGAGCCGGCTGGGTCAGCTTAACTTTTAATTCTCCAATGCTTTCTTAATGCCTTCCTATTATTCTATTTTGGTGTGAGTGTATTAAACTAAATTAATAAATTTAAATTAAATATATATTATAATTTATAAAGCTAATATAATTTCCTATTAATATTAAGTGAATATAATTACTAACAGCCTTTCCAGGGCCTTCCCTTTGTCCATCTAATAAGGCGAAAAAATACCTATCAAACGTTTTCCTACATGTATTGGCCAATAATAAAAATAAATTAAAATAAAATTAAAATAAAAAAAATATAAATAAAATAAAATAAAAAAACATTAAAATGTCAAATAGAAACAATATTTCGGAGTGCGAAGCAGAGGTCAACCCATTCAAGGGGAAAAGAACTTTGAAACGGTCACCTTCAGCGGCAAGCCGAATCATTACAAATGATAATGATGATCAACAAGCGGTAAATACTTCCTTCTCTCTCCCTCAACAACGCAAACACATCAACTAACTATCTACCCCAGACCCATCAAGCAAAGGTGATAACTGGACTACAGTTAGCAACAATAAAAGACGTCTCACAAAGAGTCCAACAAGAAATGTAAGACAAAAAATGATATCAGATTACTGGCTAAGTGAGCCTATAACCACAAGCAACTCCTTTAGCAGCCTCGCTCAGGATGACAATACTGAAGAGACCTCCATGTATGATCTCACTTCCTATCGCTCCTGTCGCTTTGATAGTTTCCACAGTGATTCCGTCCGGGCCGGGGGCGTAAAACCTGTACTTAGTTTAGATATGGCCCTGTCCACCTCCGACCTTAGAATCTCAGGTTCTAAGTGAACCCGGACACTATCTATTGTGATGGGTTGATGGTCCGGATTAATATATAGTTGACCACAATAGTCTTTCCATACTTAAGCTATTTCCTTTTCATTGGTTATTAAGTTTCCCAGCGCATCCTTGAATTTTTTTGGGTTTTTGGTTTGAACTCTCTGGAAAGATATCGTACCTTGTTGTATAGGTCTGATGACTCGTTTTTCAGGGAATGTGCGTCAATTTCATGGCAGATATTTTTGATGAAGTTGTTCTTGTCTACTTTGCAGGCGCGTTTTATTAAGTTGTTCAGTTCCTGGACTTGTATGGCTTTGTCTTGTGGGTTTTTATTGGACATGGCTATTTTTCTTCGCTCTTCTATCAGTTTTAGGGTGTCGTCAGTCATCCAGTGTTTTCTCTTGCGCGGGATTGTTTTAGCTGTTTCATTGTTTATTGCTTCCGTAATCCATTTTTTAATTTCTAGCCACCCCGCATCGCTGCTGCCATTGATCTTCGGCCTCTTCAGTTTCTGGAGAGTGTTCTGAAATGATGGGATATCTGACACTTTTATTTTCCTCCCAATGGTGTGTGTGTTCAGTCGACGTAGTTTTATCTTGAGGTTGGCTTGCAATAAACGGTAGTCAGAGCCACATTATGCGCTGGGTCTAGTTACGGCATTCGTGACCGATGTTCGCCACCTTTCTCCGATGAGGACGTAATCTATTTGCTTTTTGTGGATTTTGTTGGGAGCGGTCCATGTGAACAGTCGGCGGGGATGATGTTGGAACACCGTATTCATGATGGTAAAACCCATTGATGTGGCAAACTCCAAGAGGCGTTCACCTCTTTCGTTCCTTCTACCTAGTCCGTATTTTCCCACAGTTCTTCTGAGGTGGTTATCCGCTTGCGTGTCCCCGACTTTGGCAATGAAATCTCCCTGCAGAATGACTATGTCTTTTTTACCGAGTCTCGATATTTCATTTTCTATTTTCCCATAGATATCGTCAACCTCGGAATCGGGAGCGTCATATGTTGGAAGGTATACTTGTATTAGGTGGGTCTTACACGGCTTAGTTGAGATGGTGATTGTTATTATGCGCTCATCAATTGGGTTATAAGATTCAACAAAGCGCGCTATATTTTTATTCACGAAACATGCGACGCCGTTTCTCCCTGTTTACGGACCGCCAGAAATATAAATCATATGGTCATCCGTCGAGAAGTGGCTGCTGCCTCGCCAATGTGTTTCCGCCACCCCACAGATATGGATGTTTTGACTTATTAGTTCGCGCTCGATGATATTGAGTTTGCCTGTTTGTAATATACCGGCGGGAGTAACTATGACTCTCGGGTAGTGCCAAGCGGCTGATAGGGCAATCAGCCGAAGCCATCCTCTGCCTTGGCACTTTCTAAAGAGGCTCTGGCGGGGCTACTTAACCCTTTCGCCCATCAATAAGGAATATTTAGATTACTCCCCTGGCCACTGTCAGGGGAACAGGCAACGCTTCACAACTGATCATGTCATCCGGAGAGGCGGCAGTGTGCCCACACTGCAGCAAAGTCTTCCGGACTGCGAGGAGCCTATGAGTGCATGTGGCAAAGGTGCACCCCGTAGAAAGAAATAATAACATACAATAACATCGATACTAATAGAGTCAAGGCCCGCTGGCAGGTGGAGGAATCCACCTTGCTTGCGAGGCTTGAACTCGAGGCCCCTTGGGGGGCGGCCATGAACAGATACCTGTTCGAGAGGTTTGAGGGGAGATCGTTTGAGGCTATAAAAGGAAACCGACTTCGCTCCAAGACATATAAGAGCATCTTGGAAAGATTTGAGGAGCGAAGTCGCCTCTTCCCCCTCTTGCTCTGGTACCGCCCCTCTCGCGATAACGACAATTGAAGAAACCGATGAGGACGGCCGGCCTGAACGAGAATCTGACGGAGAGAAGGAAGATGGCGGGGCACACGCAGGAACGAGTGAAAACGCCGACACCGAAGGAAGAAGTCCCCACAACACCGGGGGACACGAGAAAGACATATTGGTTCAGTCAGATGGTGTGCCCTCCGAAACCAACAAGGAGGATGAGTGTGGGACCCGCCGTTGATAGTCGCACTGAGGGGTTATTTGGGCAAGACAGATAAAGACGCTCTCGTGGCGGGGATGGTGGCAAATGAATTGGAGGGGAGAAGTTGGGAGGGGCTTTTTGGGGCATGGCTGGAGAGATGGGGGGATGGTCCCAAAGGTGAGGGGGAGGTGGTAAGGGAGAAGAGGGGCGCTAACATCCAGTCCCTTCCTAAGAACAGGCGTGAAAGGAGGGAGGCAGATCGGCGCAAGTTTAGGCGGATGCAGGCTCTGTGGTTCAAGAGCAAGAAAGGGCCGTGGCGGAGGTTCTGGAGGGCGGCTCGTGTCGCAGCGTGGGGTTTGACCCGATCAGTCGCTACTGGAGTTAAACCGTGGGTGACTGTGACGACCATCTCCTGGCTGTTCACGACCGTCCTCGGATGCCGCCGTTGCCGGTCACTCCTGAGGAGTTGGCACGGACTAACTGTGCTAATAGGACGTCGTGGGGACCCGATGGTCTAAGCCCGGCCGCTTGGTTAAAGCGCCCGGTCGCGGACCGGCTGGCGATTCTCCTCAGGGGTGACATTCCCAGAGTCCTTTTCTCAAAGAAATTGAATGAAAAAATGGTCTCATTCTTCATTTAGCTAAGAAGTATCAATCAAATAGAACTAAAAATAAATTTAAGAAGTATAAATGCAGAAGATGTCATAAGTCATTTCGGATGAGGAAAATATTTAAAAAGCATTTAAAATCTCACAAAAGGCGAAATAAAAAGTTTAGATTTAACACGAAATTTTATTGTATCAAATGTCAAAAATGGTTTCGAAACAGAAAACAATTAAATAAACATACAAGAAAAAATAGAGGAAAGAAAAATAAAAGTAAAAAATGTCGCAGATAAACTAACAATTAACAATTATTAAATGAATTTGACAAAACATTTGTTACTCAAGAAGGCCATTATTAATGGACATGTTTACCTTTTGGTCTAAAAACCTCGCCAGCGATTTTTCAGAGAATTCTGAGTAACATAATAAGAAAATACAAACTTTCAGAATTTTCAGATCCTCAACGCGATTCTCCTCAGGGGTGACATTCCCAGAGTCCTGCTCCATGCGCGAACGATATTCCTCCATAAGAATAAAGCGCCTGTTACCGCCCGGGATTATCTGCCGATTACGATTAACTCCGTGGTCGCTCGTCAGTTGAGCAGGATTCTCCTGCGTCGTCTGGAGGGTTCTGTGGCGCTGAGCCAAATGATCCAAAAACAAGCATATATGCTATAACCTCAATTGAAACCACGACACACGAGAGCTCCTATATTCCAGAACAATTCCAACATGTGGGGCTACATGGAAAATTAAAAGAAACAGAAGCTTTTAAAAAAATAAAAACTACACTCGTGAAATATATTCAATTATTCGACGTTATAATATTTTAGGATGCGGAGGCATATATGTTTTTTTAAATGTAAAAAGGAATTCTCTTCAAAAAATGGTCTCTTCTTCATTTAGCTAAGAAGTATCACTCAAATAGAACTAAAAATAATTTTAAGAAATTTAAATGTCCAAATTGTCATAAGTCATTTCGGATGAGGAAAATATTTAAAAAGCATTTAAAATCTCACAAAAGGCGAAATAAAAAGTTTAGATTTAACAGGAAATTTTATTGTATCAAATGTCAAAAATGGTTTCGAAACAGAAAACAATTAAATAAACATACAAGAAAAAATAGAGGAAAGAAAAATAAAAGTAAAAAATGTCGCAGATAAACTAACAATTAACAATTATTAAATGAATTTGACGAAACATTTGTTACTCAAGAAGGCCATTATCAATGGACATGTTTACCTTTTGGTCTAAAAACCTCGCCAGCTATTTTTCAGAGAATTCTGAGTAACATAATAAGAAAATACAAACTTTCAGAATTTTCGGTTAACTATATAGATGATATCCTAGTTTTCTCAAGAACTTTTGAACATTTAACGCATTTATCGCAACTATTGGAAGCAATTTTAACTGAAGGTTTTAGATTAAAATTCTCAAAATGCATTTTTGCGTCAAACTCGGTGAAATATTTAGGTCATATAATTGAGAATAACTCCATTAAACCACTAAATGATAATCTAATTTCTATAAGAAATTTTCCAGTTCCAGAGAAACAAAAAAATGTTCGCCAGTTCTTAGGTAAAATAAATTATTACAATAAGTATATACCAAATATTGCAATCATTTTAGATCCTCTGCATAATCTATTAAGAAAAAATATAAAATTTTTCTGGACAAATGATTGTGAAAAATCATTCAATACAATAAAATCATTACACTATGTTCACAACCAATTTTAAGAATTTTTGATCCAGATTTGCCAATTAAAATATACACAGATGCAAGCATCTAAGGAATAGGAGCCGTATTAAAACAGCAAGAAAAAAATGGAGATGAGAGACCGGTAGCATATTTCTCAAAGAAATTGAATGAAAAAATGGTCTCATTCTTCATTTAGCTAAGAAGTATCAATCAAATAGAACTAAAAATAAATTTAAGAAGTATAAATGCAGAAGATGTCATAAGTCATTTCGGATGAGGAAAATATTTAAAAAGCATTTAAAATCTCACAAAAGGCGAAATAAAAAGTTTAGATTTAACACGAAATTTTATTGTATCAAATGTCAAAAATGGTTTCGAAACAGAAAACAATTAAATAAACATACAAGAAAAAATAGAGGAAAGAAAAATAAAAGTAAAAAATGTCGCAGATAAACTAACAATTAACAATTATTAAATGAATTTGTCAAAACATTTGTTACTCAAGAAGGCCATTATTAATGGACATGTTTACCTTTTGGTCTAAAAACCTCGCCAGCGATTTTTCAGAGAATTCTGAGTAACATAATAAGAAAATACAAACTTTCAGAATTTTCAGATCCTCAACGCGATTCTCCTCAGGGGTGACATTCCCAGAGTCCTGCTCCATGCGCGAACGATATTCCTCCATAAGAATAAAGCGCCTGTTACTGCCCGGGATTATCTGCCGATTACGATTAACTCCGTGGTCGCTCGTCAGTTGAGCAGGATTCTCCTGCGTCGTCTGGAGGGTTCTGTGGCGCTGAGCCAAATGATCCAAAAACAAGCATATATGCTATAACCTCAATTGAAACCACGACACACGAGAGCTTCTATATTCCAGAACAATTCCAACATGTGGGGCTACATGGAAAATTAAAAGAAACAGAAGCTTTTAAAAAAATAAAAACTACACTCGTGAAATATATTCAATTATTCGACGTTATAATATTTTAGGATGCGGAGGCATATATGTTTTTTTAAATGTAAAAAGGAATTCTCTTCAAAAAATGGTCTCTTCTTCATTTAGCTAAGAAGTATCACTCAAATAGAACTAAAAATAATTTTAAGAAATTTAAATGTCCAAATTGTCATAAGTCATTTCGGATGAGGAAAATATTTAAAAAGCATTTAAAATCTCACAAAAGGCGAAATAAAAAGTTTAGATTTAACAGGAAATTTTATTGGTTCAGTCAGATGGTGTGCCCTCCGAAACCAACAAGGAGGATGAGTGTGGGACCCGCCGTTGATAGTCGCACTGAGGGGTTATTTGGGCAAGACAGATAAAGACGCTCTCGTGGCGGGGATGGTGGAAAATGAATTGGAGGGGAGAAGTTGGGAGGGGCTTTTTGGGGCATGGCTGGAGAGATGGGGGGATGGTCCCAAAGGTGAGGGGGAGGTGGTAAGGGAGAAGAGGGGCGCTAACATCCAGTCCCTTCCTAAGAACAGGCGTGAAAGGAGGGAGGCAGATCGGCGCAAGTTTAGGCGGATCCAGGCTCTGTGGTTCAAGAGCAAGAAAGGGCCGTGGCGGAGGTTCTGGAGGGCGGCTCGTGTCGCAGCGTGGGGTTTGACCCGATCAGTCGCTACTGGAGTTAAACCGTGGGTGACTGTGACGACCATCTCCTGGCTGTTCACGACCGTCCTCGGATGCCGCCGTTGCCGGTCACTCCTGAGGAGTTGGCACGGACTAACTGTGCTAATAGGACGTCGTGGGGACCCGATGGTCTAAGCCCGGCCGCTTGGTTAAAGCGCCCGGTCGCGGACCGGCTGGCGATTCTCCTCAGGGGTGACATTCCCAGAGTCCTTTTCTCAAAGAAATTGAATGAAAAAATGGTCTCATTCTTCATTTAGCTAAGAAGTATCAATCAAATAGAACTAAAAATAAATTTAAGAAGTATAAATGCAGAAGATGTCATAAGTCATTTCGGATGAGGAAAATATTTAAAAAGCATTTAAAATCTCACAAAAGGCGAAATAAAAAGTTTAGATTTAACACGAAATTTTATTGTATCAAATGTCAAAAATGGTTTCGAAACAGAAAACAATTAAATAAACATACAAGAAAAAATAGAGGAAAGAAAAATAAAAGTAAAAAATGTCGCAGATAAACTAACAATTAACAATTATTAAATGAATTTGACAAAACATTTGTTACTCAAGAAGGCCATTATTAATGGACATGTTTACCTTTTGGTCTAAAAACCTCGCCAGCGATTTTTCAGAGAATTCTGAGTAACATAATAAGAAAATACAAACTTTCAGAATTTTCAGATCCTCAACGCGATTCTCCTCAGGGGTGACATTCCCAGAGTCCTGCTCCATGCGCGAACGATATTCCTCCATAAGAATAAAGCGCCTGTTACCGCCCGGGATTATCTGCCGATTACGATTAACTCCGTGGTCGCTCGTCAGTTGAGCAGGATTCTCCTGCGTCGTCTGGAGGGTTCTGTGGCGCTGAGCCAAATGATCCAAAAACAAGCATATATGCTATAACCTCAATTGAAACCACGACACACGAGAGCTCCTATATTCCAGAACAATTCCAACATGTGGGGCTACATGGAAAATTAAAAGAAACAGAAGCTTTTAAAAAAATAAAAACTACACTCGTGAAATATATTCAATTATTCGACGTTATAATATTTTAGGATGCGGAGGCATATATGTTTTTTTAAATGTAAAAAGGAATTCTCTTCAAAAAATGGTCTCTTCTTCATTTAGCTAAGAAGTATCACTCAAATAGAACTAAAAATAATTTTAAGAAATTTAAATGTCCAAATTGTCATAAGTCATTTCGGATGAGGAAAATATTTAAAAAGCATTTAAAATCTCACAAAAGGCGAAATAAAAAGTTTAGATTTAACAGGAAATTTTATTGTATCAAATGTCAAAAATGGTTTCGAAACAGAAAACAATTAAATAAACATACAAGAAAAAATAGAGGAAAGAAAAATAAAAGTAAAAAATGTCGCAGATAAACTAACAATTAACAATTATTAAATGAATTTGACGAAACATTTGTTACTCAAGAAGGCCATTATCAATGGACATGTTTACCTTTTGGTCTAAAAACCTCGCCAGCTATTTTTCAGAGAATTCTGAGTAACATAATAAGAAAATACAAACTTTCAGAATTTTCGGTTAACTATATAGATGATATCCTAGTTTTCTCAAGAACTTTTGAACATTTAACGCATTTATCGCAACTATTGGAAGCAATTTTAACTGAAGGTTTTAGATTAAAATTCTCAAAATGCATTTTTGCGTCAAACTCGGTGAAATATTTAGGTCATATAATTGAGAATAACTCCATTAAACCACTAAATGATAATCTAATTTCTATAAGAAATTTTCCAGTTCCAGAGAAACAAAAAAATGTTCGCCAGTTCTTAGGTAAAATAAATTATTACAATAAGTATATACCAAATATTGCAATCATTTTAGATCCTCTGCATAATCTATTAAGAAAAAATATAAAATTTTTCTGGACAAATGATTGTGAAAAATCATTCAATACAATAAAATCATTACTATGTTCACAACCAATTTTAAGAATTTTTGATCCAGATTTGCCAATTAAAATATACATAGATGCAAGCATCTAAGGAATAGGAGCCGTATTAAAACAGCAAGAAAAAAATGGAGATGAGAGACCGGTAGCATATTTCTCAAAGAAATTGAATGAAAAAATGGTCTCATTCTTCATTTAGCTAAGAAGTATCACTCAAATAGAACTAAAAATAAATTTAAGAAATTTAAATGTACAATATGTCATAAGTCATTTCGGATGAGGAAAATATTTAAAAAGCATTTAAAATCTCACAAAAGGCGAAATAAAAAGTTTAGATTTAACAGGAAATTTTATTGTATCAAATGTCAAAAATGGTTTCGAAACAGAAAACAATTAAATAAACATACAAGAAAAAATAGAGGAAAGAAAAATCCTGATCTATAAATGTATATTCAAACCAGTCTGGACCTACGGACTTTGAAATACTCGAACGCTTTCAAGCTAAAGTCCTACGTATAATAGTGAACGCGCCTTGGTTCGTGCCAAACCAAGGTATTGCTCGTGATTTGGGGATCTCATCAGTAAAAAGTGAAATCATCAAAGAGTGTAAAAAGTACTAAACAAACTAGAACATCACCCAAGTGCACTAGTCAAACATCTAATGATTCCACCCAGTTCAAAAAGACTAAAAAAAAATTACCCTGCGACTCAATAGCTCGTTTTCAAATATAATGAATTAAAAAAGAGATTAAAAAAAAGAAAAGAAAATAACCACTGGGTTACTTTCTACAAGATTGTAGACTACCTATTTTACACTATTGTAATTGTTAACTAATTTACTTATTGTTATATAAAATATAATATATAAAAAAAAATATTATTAATAATATTGATTCAAACTGTTGAATTATGTATACATAAATATAAGATCCAATAGATTTGATATTATTTGATATTAATTCTTTTAGAGACTTACTACCTAACTTAAAAACTAATGACTAAATCTAAATAAATACAAATTATTATATGAAATGGCTTAGAGACTAAGTGGACTGGTGATTCGTGTCTTGTAATGAATGGCCCAAACAGACCAAATAGACGCCAAAGCGGCGTCAACAACAGTCCCCCCCCCCCCCCGATCAGTGGCTCTCTGAACTCATAAACAGAGGATGGAGTGAAATAACCAACAAAACAATTTAAATAACCTAAAAATCATCTATTTGTAAAATTTATCAGAAAGAGACACGTGAAGATATCATTAATGTTTGCAAGTAAACATTATTATGGCCGAAATTGTCTAAAAACAAAAACGGCGTCAACGAGACCCCCCCCCCCCGCTTGTATAAACTAAAATGAAGAGAAATGGTAGAAAAAAAATGTAAAAATCAAAATGAACAATAACATTGGGAGACAACTTTAAAGGAGAAGGGTGAGATTTCGAATGGGCCTCTGGAGCTCCCCTCTGTTTGTCTTGAGGGTTACCACCCGAGTCACCCTATCCTTTCCCGGGTGTAGTTTGACCACCCTCCAAAACAGCCATACTCCAGGTAGAAGGATATCCTCCCTAACCAAGCCTACCGAACCACGCACCACCACTTCCTAACCCTCCTTTGGTTTGACCTTTTTCATCTGCGAACTTTGAAGATATGCTGAGGTCCACTGCTTCCAGAAATAAGAAGTCATGTGTGTCAGCATCCGGTATCTGGTTCTCAAATTAGCCTGTTGAGAATCACTATGGGAGGGAGAAGCTACCAGAGACGAACCGATGAGAAAGGGTTGTCAAAGGTGGGGAATTCAATAACACCTCGACTTGACTAAGAAGAGTTTCCATCTCTAGGAGAGTGAGATATTTGCTACCTGCTACCCTCTTCAAATGGTACTTAGCGGACCTAACCGCTCTCTCCCGCAACCCATCCAAAGTTAGGTGCTCTAGGTGGCATGAAAATCCATCGGGCCCCCCTCATACGCAAGTAGTTTTGAAATATCTCTCCTTTGGCATGTCGCAAGAGAGTCCCACTGTCATCTCTCAATGCCTTAGGTGCGTCCACAAAGGTGATCCAGGGGGGCGGTGATGGCCACAAGTGCATTTAGTGAAAATTTCATGTAATATTACTTTTCTATTCTGAATTCAATAAATAGATACTTAATTTCAATGTTTCTAATTTATACCTTTATATAGAATATTTTGCGATTAGGTACATTTATCTTTCTGTTAAATTCTTATTAAAATTAAAAAAAAAAGTTAATTTCAAGAGAGCGCTGAGTAAATTTTTTTCTGGAAAGGGGACGCTTAGCCAAATAAGTTTGGGAACCACTGTTTTAAATAATAGTATTTCTTCTATATTGAAAAAAAATAAATAATTTATGAAAAATCTTATTCTTAATATAAATACATTGAAAACATTTTATTTGGAATGATTTTTATTTTTAAAATGTATTTATAAAATAAAAAAAACAAAGTAAAACGTAAGCAACGTTTTTTTTTCCTTTTATTTATATATATATATATATATATATATATATTAGATACATAAGTTAAATGATATGAGAAAACGGACCCAGATGTACTTTAATATGATTGTATTGTTTTAAATCCGTTTTCAACATAAACAAAAACATGTATTTAACCAAATAAATAGATTGAAGTGGATTTTTTCATAATATATATATATGTATATATATATATATATATATCTTAGTATATGTGTATGTATGTATATAGGTATACTTGTTTGTGCCTATAAAGCTAAATAATGAGTCTTTGTGAGGATGCGAATAGGATTGGTTCACAAACAAACAAAGCCTTTTGGGATTAACACACATCATTCTCAGCATAAACACTTTGGAAAATAAAGAAGAAAAAAAAAACAGAGCATACAGGCGCTAATTCGTCTTGCCACAATAAAAAAAAAATGGCTTTAAACTTGGTTTCTCTGTGACCAAGTGCTGCCCTATTTATCAAAGAAGATCGCCGGTTGCTTTTCCATCCACTGACAATTCACTAAAACATTCCCCTTCTCCACAACAACATTGCATCCCTTCACCAATCTTTCCCGCTTACAATAATCGGGACATTTTGGTTTGTTTCTTAAAAGAAAAAACAAAATATAAAAAAAACGAAGAAGCTATCGATTCCTCTGCCAAGGTTGAAATATCTACTATTTGCTTTGGCATGTCGCTTTTGTTTGATATAGAAGACGTGTCCACGTTACGAATTTCTGACTTTTAAGATCAACGTTGATAGTAGGTATTTATCCAAATATACTTTTTTTATAAACTGATATTTATTTATTCATTTAGTATATAAATGTCATGTTATTTAGAATATTCTTTTCTTAAACAAGAAAAAGAATGTTGGAAAATTATATTTTTTCTTATAATAAAAATGAATTGAAATATTTTGTAAAAAAATCTGGAGTGTCTCCACTCGACTATCTTGCAAATTTGAACTGGATTAATTAACATATATTATATATTTAAATTAAATTTAATTAATTATAATTTATAAATTAAAATTAATAAATAATATTTATTAAACTAGCGCGTGTTTGGCTCTTTGTTGGTGACACCACGATACATTCTGGCGTGTGTTTTGGAAAATTAATTCCGGTTCTTTCAGAGATTCAATCAAGCTGAAATTCTATATATAGTAGTTTTATACAATCTTTAATCATGTGAAAAACTATCAAACATATATCTTTATTTTTACGGTCAGTTTAGTGGAAAAAAAAATGAAAACGAAAAAAATGAAAAATGAAACTTTCGGATTAGCTACATTTCTCAAAAGTTGATAAAAAAAAACTACAAATTTTGAATAATCCCCGTGTACCAAATTTCATTATTCTAGCTCAAACCGTTTTTGCGTAATCTTGTCATCACACACACACAGACATTTTTCTCAACCTTAGTCTATCTACTTTCGTAGCTCAACAAAATTCGAAAGTCCTTGGCCGCAGCAACCACATTCCTCCAAACATCGTTATCCTGAGTTTCTCGAATCTAGCTCCCATTTTCTCTTATCTCTCTCACATCTCCCCTAAATTGCCAGGCCAATTCCTACGAAGAAGTCGAAAATTGGGTGTCTAGTTGGTTTGCTTCAAAAGACGAACGTTTCTAATGGCGTGGTATCTACAAATTGACAGAAAGGTGATCAAAATGTGTAGAAAGCAATGGTCAATACTTTGAATAATTTTTTTTTACTTTTAAAATTAGGGTTTAATTTTCACAAAAAAAAAACGTTCAATTCATACCGGTAAAACTAGAATAACCCAAGTTTTTAAATTTTCCTACATTTTCAAATTTACTTACTTACATCATTCACAAATATAAATTTTTATTTATTCTTCTATGATAACTGATGATGGATGATCTTTAAATTTCACATTATTTCATATTATTGAACCTATTTTTGAGACTAAAAGTATCAATCTGAAATTCACCAAAGCCATTGGATATGTATGGTTTGATTAGTTACTAATTTATTTTCGACAGATCTATTTTCAATAAAATTAATTTTTTAAAAATAGAGCCTGACACAATGGAATCACTTGTTTACTGATTTCTTGGCTGTGACAGGGTGAAGATTGCTCGATTCTTTCTAGTGAAATTTCTTAAATAGAGGAATTTATATGATAAATAAAATTAAGGGTAATTATTTTATGACACAAATACGATTTATTTTTTTAAGTACCTTTAAATACCTAAAAATAGTAATAATAATAAACAAAGCTGTTAAATATTAAGCCAATGTCAACCAACTACAAATTTTACTTTTGACAACCCCTTTAAATAAAACTAATTGAAATAATTTCCCCATTAGTAAATATTTAGTTAAATAAAATAAGCTCTCTCTCTCTCTCTATATATATATATATATACTTGTTCGGCCATTATAAATCGATCAACCCAATTGTAAAAATTCGAAAGGTTCATACAACTTTTACCTTCAACATTCTAGAAAAAATTTCACTTGGGTTTACTTTCTGCGACTAAAAATCTACAGAGCGGTGCTCTTCTAAGGTGCAATTATCTAATGGACTTTCCATGAGGAACTTAAAATTTTGAGGTTAGGTTGATATAAAATGACGAAACAGCTGATCAGAGCAAGGTTGCCAACTAACACCCTTGAAAAGATTTGGCACATTCAATGAATAGTTTTAAAATTATAAGATTTTTTTGTCTTTTTACTTAATGAATTACCCTCGTGTATATATAATTTTATATCAATAAATTACATGAAGAATTCTTACAACTTCTATCATTTGTAATTATTTATAGAAATCGAAAACAGTCTCCGATATCTATTTAATATATCTAATCTTATTAGAATAGCAAAATTGTGCACAATAATTTTTGTGAAATTCACGTAAAGGGGAGTTTTTGAGGTGAAGCGTAGATATGGGTAGGTTTCATTAAAAAGAAAAATCATTTTAATTGTTTTTTCCATAATTAAAATAATATATAACAGGTGTCAATAAATGTCCAAATCAAAACATTACAATCATTCAATGTAGCTTTGGAAAACATTATATATATTTATATATAAATAATAATTATCATTATTAACATTTATATAAATATTAATTATTTGGTATTTAAAAAGAATTCTCTTTGATATTCATTTAACTTTCAACATATAAACAAAAACAAATGTCTATGAAGTTAGCAATATAATAATAAAATAAACAATTATAATTGAAGAATCATTAATATTATTTCCATTAATATATTAATATAAAATTTATCAAATTATATAATACTTGTAAAAATTGTATATACCTATATACCTATATCCTTCTGAACTTCGAAATTGTCATCATATTATATATGAATTTTAAAATCAATTTTTATTTTTATTATTTATTTATTTCAAATTAGATTATATTCGGATATTTGATAAATATTGTCTATTAATATTGTAATGAAATTTTAATCATAGGGTTTCTTGTGAAAATTCTGTTTGTATAAAATTCCTTGAGAAACAACTTTAAAATAGTTTTTTATGAAGAAAAGGCTATTTAATAGGAATTTTGTACAAGAATAGTGTTGCCAGAAATTCTTTTAAGCTGGGTCAAGTAAAAACCCTCCCTGATTTGCATCCAAATCGTAAATTTCATTGGGTGCCTGGGAGGAGAAATGAAGAAGAAGGGGAAAACCAGGCCTGAGCCAAGCGGTTGAGAGCTGTCGACAGGCAGTCCAAAAAGGGAGTCCAGAAAAAGAGTTGACAGAGGAGAGTCCTGAAGGAGGGGACAGGTGAAGCAGAGTCCTGAAGCATGGGCTGACACCATCTATAATCGGACCGAATCTCAATATCACGGTCCAGCGCTGTGTCTCCACGGGACCACCTGTTCAAGCCGCCTTCGCCAGAAACCATCTGTACTCGACACACATCACTATCATACAATTCTCCACCCTTCCAAAAAGAAAGAAACACCCTGAAGTTGGATTTACTCTTCCAAAGTGCTACCATTACACCCGTGTTGCGACCAATTTTCCACCTAATATTCATCCATCAAACCCTTTTTTTTATATATTCAAATAACACACTTAAATTTAAATAAAATGTTCAATATTATGATTTTATAAAATTTTATTATTTACTATTTTACCTTACTGCCCCCAAAATAACACTTCAATATTATATTATATTTTTTTCTTTAATAAATGATATAAATAATTATTAGATATAAAAATTTATATATTTGAATAATTTTGTGTGGAAATAGTGACAGGAATGATTACAAGATAAGAATAGTGGAAAGGGGAAGATATTTATTATAATTCCCCTCCTAGCGTATTTATTAATATTCCCAGACAAATTTGTTATATTCTTAAAAAATTTTCACAGAATAGAGCCGCGGCTTTATAATGTAGAAAAAACACTTTACATTTTGAAATTTAAATTATTTGTTAGAAATACTTTTAGTGTTTAATAATATAATTACATAGAAACTAAATATGTATCCGATCTCAATAAATAATTATAATACATTTGATTGTAGTTGTAAAATTCATAATGAGTTACCCTTTAATCTTATTATACTAAAAAAAATTGTATGTATATATATTTGTATATATATGTGTATATATATTTATATATTTTTGAATTAATTTATTAATTAACAGCTCGAAAGATTTTTTTGAAATTCACACTATAGTTAATATTTATAAAGACTAATCGATCTGTATTGGTTTCAGCCTCAGGAAAAACCATCTTTGTTAGTCTTTTCTTAATTTAAATTTTTATTACGTCACAAATGACATCATCCATATTGCAAATGTGCCTCTTGCCATTTAATGATTTTAAATGATATTGTATTAATATTTTTTTTATATTTAAAATATTTTGAAATTTATTAAATAAAATTAAAAATATTTATTTTAATAAAATATATTTATTAATCTCTTTCAAAAATAAAAAAAACAAATAAGGCTTGGTATTTGTCTTGAAAACATTAAATATAAGTTTTGTTATTTTTTTCTCTCAAATATTTGAAATTTTTTAATGTTTTGTCTTTTAATTTTTTGTTAATTCTTATAAATTTTTATTAGTTAATTTTATATTTTTTAAAATTTATTTTTGTGTTTATTTTTTATTAAATTACTAATTTATATTTATTTATTCATTGTTCTTTTATTAATTAATTTTTAGAGATAGTTTTATAATTTTTAATAATTTTTCACTAAAATATTATTTAATAATTATTAGTATTATTTATTATTATTGAGGACCCCAAGTTCCATTCATTTTAATCAGATTGATGCAATGATGTAACATTTAATAATTGTAATAAATAATTAAAGAATTGTATATCAATATTTTTTAAAGAGTCGAGCGATAGCTCCATGTTCCAGATATTTTATATTATAGATACGAGTAGTAATGACAAGGAATATTGTTATTTATGCATTCAAATATGGGATGCGTTTTATTTTGTAAACCAAAAAAAAAAAAAATCGATAGTTAATTTAAAATTTTAGTAATTTAGAATTGATTTGTAGTAGTGAGAGAATACACAAAGGAAAGAGAAAGAACGGAGTAGACTTTGCCGCTAAGCATTTCAACCACAAAGAGGCATCTGAACAGAATTAAGAGCCAAGAGGGAGTAAAAAAAAGAGGGTTCCAAGCTTATTTTAGAGTTCCCTAAAGAAACGTAGGGTTAGAATCACTTGAGAGAAATAGAATCAGGCAATTAGTTGATATGGTGGGGGAGATTATAGCAAACGTCGATTGGCAACTTCTCGCTAGAAAATAGCCCTTTGTCACCTCAAGGGACCATCAACTAAATTTAGCAAATGAATAAATAAATATCAAATTAATTTCGTTAAAAGATATAATTGTGTCAAAAAAAAAAAAAAAATAAATAAAAATAAATTAAGGATATAAAATTATTTCCAAGTTTACTTTTATCACTCCTGTCTCGTTAATTTATTCAATTTTATAAAAATAATATAAAATAAAATAAATTTCAATAAATTTCAATAAAATAAAATATTCATTAACTCTTGATATATTAAATTGATAAAATTTCAACAAATGTCAACCCTTATCACATCCTTGAATATATTTTAAGAGAATTGATAGAAATATTTATTCTTTAGAATGAAAATAAAATACCAAATTAAAAAGTTTTCCAATTTTAATCAAATTCTATCTAATTATATGATAAAATCCAACTCGATATCCAATATCAAAATGTAATTAGTACTGTCATATCACTAAAAATATTTTAACTATACAATCAATCATTTTATTTTACAAATAGAAATATTAGTAAATTTTCTTTGAGAAAAGAACCTCATTTAAGTTGTTGTTTGAGACTAGTGAGCATTGAGTTACATTTATTTAATTCATATCTTCTCCCAATTCCCTCGTATATATTTTTATATTCTTAACCCATTCACCATGAAACTATATTCGTTCTTTTAAGTCATTGACCACGCCTCATATTCATATAATACAATCCATAAATTCATAAATCACATGATCCGCTCATGATAACCTTATTTTCTATATGTCTTACTTTGTTTAGGAAAATATAGACTAATCCTATTAAAGGGATATTTTCAAAGCCCAAGGATAAATGACATGATTTTTCCACATAAGAAGAGAGTGATAAAATCATGAGCTCACGTGAGGGCAGGGACGCTACTCCCTGAAGTAGAAATCTTTTTTATTGGAATTGTGTAAAGAAGATTCTACCCGCTACCCTTGATTATTATTATATTCTATAATATATTGAAAAATTAATATTATGTTTTATTCCATTTTTTCATTGTATAATTAATTTATTTTTATTAATTTTCTACTATTAGGTAACATTCTCTTTAAATTTATAAAAATTTTCTTGTAAACATTTTCAATCGTTAAAAAAAAAACTTTTTATTTATTCACTTTTTTCAACTTTTGATGTTAATACAATTTTTTTCAGATATTAATTAATTCATTTAATTAATAATTAATTAATTAAGCAAAAAAATTATTATTTTATTTTCAAATAATTTTTAATAATTTAATTGTAGTCTTAGCAGTTTTAAGTTTTTATATTATTACTTGTTTCATCTTTTTTTTTTTTTTAAATATTTTTTAAAATTATATAATTATTTTTTCTTTTTATTTTACTAATTATATATATAAATTATCTCATAAATAATATATTAAATCGATATGTATATATATATATATATATATATATTATAATTAATTAAAATAATATAATATTTATTTTTCTAGCATCTCTCTATTGGAATATTATATTATTACAACGCGCCTAGGGCCTACAAGAACCTTTTATATTGAATATAACATATATATTATATATTATTTTAAATTATGAGCAACTAGAAAACAATCATTAAAAAAATTCAAATACGAATTAAACCAAAATTGAATAGAACTAGAAAAAAAAGAATTATTCCAGAAGAATTTCAAATTTATTATATATGGTACATTAAATTACAGCTTATATTAGTTATTATTATAAAAGTGTGGAATCGCATGACCTCTATGCATCTCCAGAAATAGTTAGGGTTATCGAGAAGGCTGCGATGGGCAGGGGAGGTGGCTAGAATGGGAGAGAAATGAATGGCGAAAAATAAATTGGTGGGGAGACCGATTGGAAAATATACGCTTGGAAGCCCAGGGACGCGTTGGGTGGATAATTTATAAAAGGAATTGAGAGAGATAGGAGAAGGTACAAGTTGGATGGTAGTGGTCCAGGATAGGGACACTTGGAGAAATGTGGTTGCTGCGGCCAAGAACTTTCGAGTTCCGTAGAGCCACAGTGTTAAATAGATAGTTAATAATTAAAGTGAATAATTAAAATATGTAGTTAATAATTACCAAACAACGCAGATTTAGGTTACATAGCGTCCTGTCATATTCACTAATGAATGCATACTAAATATGAAAAAAAAATATTATTTTTTTTATTATTTAATTTATTATTAATATTATTTTTCAAAGAAATTGCTTATCAAACTCCTTTCTCATTATAAGACATTAATATTATTTTTAATATTAATAATAAAAATAAATATTAAATCGAATTTATTTTTAAAAGATAAAATCTATTGTTTTTTTATATATTAAAATTATATATTATATATATATATATCTAGATATTATATAGCTATATTAAAATTTCCAAAAAAATTACTATACTAATTACTTTTAATATTAAAATATTTATATATACATATATATTTATTTAATTTTATTTTTATTTTTATATTCTTTGAAAAGATATCAAATTTATGACAAAAACAAAATTTCTTAATAATAAATTAAATTCTTTAACTAATTAGTATTTTTTTTACTATTGAAAATGAATAATTAAATATTTAAATAGTTTTTTTTTATTATTTTGAATTTTTTATGAAAATATAAGTATACTATAGAAAAATAGATGCATATAAATTATATTGTTAATACATGTATTTATATTATAATTTTATAATATATATATATATGTACTAGTAATATATACAAGCGATTATAATTTTAACATTATATGTTAATTGTTAAAACATCAAAAGACTTCAGTTTGAATAAATTATATATAAATTATTACCTTATATATATATATATATATATATATATAATAAAAAAAATATTTCAGTAGTTTTCTCATTCAATAGAAAATTAAATAATGTAAAACGATCAAGAATTAATGGTAATTATTTATTAAAATATTTACCCCCTACCGAAGGGGTGGAGGGGGGCTATAATCGGTATTGATGCTCTCTTGTTGGTCCACTCTGACAGATTCATTAGTTCCAAATAGAGAATTGAAACATCAAATATTTTCCCTACCTTGATTATATAATTACACCTCATTTTTATCTTGTATATATATATATTAATTTCAATACAGTAACGATTCTAATTCTCATTCCAAATATTTTTTTTTTCACAATAAAAACGGAATCAATTCTTAATGAAATTATTATTTAAAAATTGATAATTAAAACTTATTTTTTTTTTTTTTTTATTTTTTTTTAATGAAAGTATAATTTCATTATTATATAACGATAAACGATAATTGGATATTATTTTTTTTTTTTTTTGCATTTTGTTACAAATAACCGATGTGATTAACTTACGAATTGTAATTTAAACATCAAATCAGTCAAGTGTGAAATTTCTTACTTATCTACTGTTTTTTATTATCTCGCCAGAGATAGTATTGCGATCACGAAAATTTTCGATTTCGAGATTTTGATGTTTTTATACGTTTTGAAGGTCCCTGAGTCATTTTCATTAAGGTAGACAAGATTACGTAAAAACGGTTTGAGCTAGAATAATGAAATTTGGTATACGGGCATTATTCAAAATTCGTAGTTTTCTATCAACTTTTGAGAAATGTAGCTCAACGAGAAGAGGGTCATTACATACAACGTATTGATTTTTTTTCCTCTAAAGTGACCGTAAAAATAAAGATATATGTTTGATCATTTTTCACTTGATTAAAAATTGTATAAAACTTCTCTATATAGAATTATATCTTGATTGAATCACTGAATGTACCGGAATTATTTAAATCGACTGCAAATCAAGCGCCAGCACGTGACTTGGTGCCATCAACAAAGAGCCAAACCCGCGCTGGTTTAATAAATATTATTTATTAATTTTAATTTATAATTTAATTAATTAAATTAAATTTAAATATAATATATGTTAATTAATCTAATTCAAATTTGCGAGATAGACGAGTGGAGACACTCCAGATTTTTTTTTTATTATTTTTTTTTTTTTTTTTTTTTTTTGGGAGGGGGTGGATGTGGATAATGATAATGGCTCATTTGGAAAGGGAGAGAGTCACTGGCCGAGGTGTGTTTGTCCGAGTGATTCACACTTGACCTTTAACTTGGAGAACCGTTATCAACCATTGATTTGTAGCCGGAATTAAATAATCCAGGCCACCGCCGCCTGGGAATGGACTCGGCAGGGAGGCGTAACACTTATCGGTCGTGGTATTCTAACCACCACCCACATATCTACATTAGACATGCCATTGTATCTATTTTTATTAATTATCGGATAGAACAATTGTGGTAATTTAAAATCAAGAAACCAATTTGTTCATTCCAGGTAAATAATTTACAAGAAGTTCTGTAACTGGTAAACACCACTCTATAACACTATATAATATAATATAAATTGAAATTTATAAGGGAATTTTGTAAATAAAACTATATATTGATATTTTTCTCCTTCTGGAATCGAAACGTTGTGTATTTTTTGTGTTTTTGAATAAATTAAAAATAAAATATCAATATGTGGTTTTATTTACAAAAAATTCCCTTATAAATAAAAACAACCCCCAAGCTTTAACAATCTAATATCTACAAATTGTCATTTACTTTTACTTGATATTTATTTTTGATTTACTTTTAATGAGCGTAGCTCAATGGTTATTTAGATCTCTTGAGGTCGAGTGTTCAAATCGCGTCAAGTTTATAAAAATATATAATATTTAATTTAATTGAATAGATTGTCTATTCAATGACTAAGCTAACTATAATTGACTTCAAATTGATTTCAAGGGTATGTATATCTTATCTTATTATATCAGCAAATTGTATATATATATATATTTATATTTTTGATATATTAAACCCCTCTAAGGATTTTTTTGAAATTCACACCCACACCATAGATAATTTTTATAAAGAAAAATCGATCTGTATTGGTTTCAGCCTCAGGAAAAATCATCTTTATTAGTATATTTTTTAATTTAAAATAGTAAATTTAAATGACACCAACAACTACGTCAGACCTTATATAAATACAAAATATAAAATAAAATCATATAAATATTTATTTTAATAATATTTTGTAATCAAATTACGAATTTATTAACCTTTTTATACATATTTTACCGATATATGTGAAAAATGCCAGTAAAAAAGTGCATTTTTATAGATAATTTATATGAACAAGAGAAATATTCACCATTTCCGTTACAATACTCCAATATTCATAATTTTTTCAACGTTCTCTTCATTTTATACTATGATAATAAAAACACAGAAATTGAATACAACATATTTATTGACAAGAAAATTATAGAAAGTATATGAAGAATGAAGACAAATTATTTACAAACGCGTGTTTTCCTACACAAACACCATGCAATAAGAATGAGTATAGCATTTTATCAGATTCGTCCACACCATCCATGAATTGATTTTGATCCTTAAGTTAATCAATTTTTTTAAATAATATTTTCCCTTGAATATATATGATAATTATTATTTATTCAACAAGAAAGATATTTAAAATGAATTGAGCCGGGGCACAGATAGGCCATTAGTTCCCCATGTGAATTACTTAGATCAAAAAAAAAAGACTAAAACATCTCCAAAAATAAATAACTAGATAAATAAATAAAGAAATTTATAAAGAAATACCAAAATAATAATATTTTACCAGTTAAATGGATCAATTTAAAATTGAACTCAACCAATTTATAACCTTTTAAAAAGCTAAAAAATAAAAGAAAATATTTTCTATGAAAATTATATTAATTGAATTAAAATTTTATTAAAAAGTATATAAATCATCAATGAACGATTTGAAAATATTAATTGATATTTAATTTTTAATTTGTAAATAAATAATTTATAAACAGAAACACATTAATTTTTCATGATGTTCCTAATTATAATATTATAATATTTATAATAATAATGTTTTTATTCATTTATGAAAATTAAGTGGCCCGGGAGCATGAATTAATTGATTAAAAAAAAAAAAAAAAAAAAAAAATTATGAATACAATTTTTTAAGTTGAATGGTAGATGAAACCCCTCCGGCACTATTGAAACTTTTTGGCCAAAAGGAGAAATGAAACAAACCAGAGCTATTTCTGGAGAATTGGCCAACAGGGAGGGCAACAAAGCAAGAGATCTGACCTCACCGAGATTCATTAGACAGAAATTAGAGAGAAATTTTTTTTTCCTCCTTTTTTTATCTTCATATTTTTTTATTTATTTTTTTTTTATTAGATTATATGTATATAAAACGTAATACACCTATAATTATATTATTTGTACTTAAGTTTTATTTATGTTTCAATATATCATTGTTATTATTTTAATCAATTTTTATTTTGATAAATATGTAGTTATTTACATATATTTATTAGTTAAAAGATTTGTATACTTTCTATAAAAGAATATATTTATTAATTTAATTTAATATAGATTCATATAATATCTCACTTTCTCTCTCTCTTTCTAACAATTTAAGAATATAATTATTAAGTACCTGGTTCACCGAACCGCCACTCGGTACTTTTAAAAAAAATTATTCCTTATGAACTATGAACAAAATTTAAAATAAATAAACGACAAAATATATCAAACAATTTTAAATAATTTAAAAAAGAACATAAATTGAAAATAAAATAGTCCTAAAACATACAGCCCTTAAAAGTACGTATTAATCCACTGAAAGACAGAAAAGTATAATCTGTGGGTATAATATAATATATATTTTGTAATTTGATTACAAAATATTATTAAAATAAATATTTTTAATTTTATTTTATTTATATTATAATATTTTGTATCTAAAGAAGTGCTGTCTGGAATTGTTCGGCGTCATTTTTTATTATTCAAATTTCTGTTTTAAATTAAGAAAAAACTAGCAAAGATGATTTTTTTCGTGTCTGAAACCAATACACACAGATCGATTTTTCTTTATATAAATTATCTATGGTGTGAATTTCAAAAAAATCCTTCGAGCGGTTTAATATTTCAAAAATACAAATATTGCTAGAATAATAAGATATATTTTTAATATCAATTAGAGACATAAAATCGAGAAAGTTTTGATCGATGAACAAATGGTTTGAATAGGTGAAGAAAGGTTAACGAGGAGTATATTATTTAATTCAGAAATGCACAAACTGTGGTGTGCGCTCCAATTTTGGCAAAGGTGAGGCGATTGCCAATGCATACAAACAGATTTGTAAAAATTAAAGATTTATATAAAAAATAGAAAAAGTAGTAAATTTTCTTGTATTGCTTGTTTTTTATTATCATCTTCAACTTTTACTCTCCAAAAAAATCTTTCTAAAAATCATACACACCTGTTTTTACCATTTGAGGTTCGAAAATTAAGTACGTAATGAGTTGACAAAATAAATGTAGATATGAGGAAATTGAGAGAAATGGTTCAAGATAGAAATGGCTGAAGAAATATGGCTTTACTCGTAAAATAGAAAAAAATAAATTTATTTTATTATTATATCTATTATTTACTTTTCAATAGAGAAAAATTTTTTGAGAGCAAAGCTATTGTAATCCCAATTGTCTATCGATATGCTTTTGACAGATCTCCACGTTTCAAGTCATTTTGATTTTTTAAACAAAAATGTGTTTTTCCATTTCCATGTGAATGTGTTTATTGCACAAATTTTGTGAGAACAAATGGTAAAATTGATCATAACAATTTTTTTATATATATGAAAGGATCTTTTGTTGTCATGATGCCCTGGCAACATTTTCGCTTAAATACATTTATAAATAAATAAATAAGTAAATATCAAATATTATTTTCAAAACTATAACAAATATAGAAAATTTATATAAAAAATGAATAGAGTATTTTCAGAATTTTTTCGCCCCCCCCCCCTCTCCTCCTTTTACTGCTTAAAACATTTTTTTTAAAATATAATTAGATAACCAAATGGAAACATATATATTTAATCTACTGTATATATTGATTGAAAAGTTATATATGGGGGCTACAACATATATTAAATTGTTTTTTTTTAACTATTTATTTAGTTTTAATATGAACTTATTTAGAAATAAGAGTAAATCAAATTTTTTATAGAAGTCAAAAATTGCAAACCTTTTGTATTTCTGTAAAATGAATATCACTTGGAAAAAGCTAAAACATGAACAGAAAAAAAAAATAATTGCCAACTAAATTGAATGGATTCATGACAAAGTAGGATATTGAGAATGAAATTCGGTGTGAATAATGACGGAATAAAAACCTTATCACGACCATCATTTTTTTTTTATCTAAAATTAATAATAACATTAAAAATAATATCTGGCAAATTTATTATCAATCGATGGGCTGTTTACCTCTATGAACCGCAACAGAATTTGCGGTTTTCCGGATTATTGGAACTCAATATCGGAAATCAAAATTCAATAAATCAATATTTTCTCTAAACACTCTTTAGAAGTGTTTGTAAATATTTGTGAATTTATTTGCTGGGGACTGATGATGAAATTGGAAAAGTTTCGAACTTGCTTTGGTGACTGGTTTCTTTATTTATTGAATAACTTAAGAAGAAGCATCTCAGCCTGCCTGGATATTTTCAAACAATAGAAAAAGAGTAAAATGATTAAAAATAAATAACCTTAGTTTATATTATTATTATTATTATTATTAAATTATTATTATTATTATATTATTATTATTATAGACGAAGGTTGGTGGTTAACGGTGTTAACTCACATCCTCGTGATTCCGAGTTAAAGTTCTTTTCCTTGAAAGGGAATTTTTCTATCTGGGGTTTATGGGATCTAGTCAACCCAGCTTTCGGGAAGCTACTTGATAAAAAAGTAGCGGCTCCAATCAAGAAAATCAAGATAAAAGTTAATAGAATCCTTTTTAGTAATCATAAGACACCTAATTAATATAACCAACTTGATAAGCGCTGTCCTTGAGTTGGATGTGTTGCTAATATAAATTAGAGAAATTAAATTAATTAATTAACATATATTTAAATTAAATTTAAGTCAAAATTTAAAAATTTAATTCGCATGTTTGGCTATTGAATAATGCCCGTGTACCAAATTTCATTATTCTAGCTCAAACCGTTTTTACGTAATCTTGTCTACATACACACACACAGATATTTTTCTCAACCTTAGTGAAAATGACTCAGGAACCTTCAAAACGTATAAAAACATCAAAATCTCGAAATCGAAAATTTTCGTGATCTGTCGAGATACTAAAAATCGATTGTTTAATTTAAAATTTTAGTAATTTAGAATTGATTTGTAGTAGGGAGATAATATACAAAGAAAAGAGGAAGAACAAAGTAGACTTTGCGCTAAGCATTTCAATCACAAAAGTTCAACCTTTTTTACGTTATCTTGTCTACATACACATACATGATTTACATGCCTTCAAAACGTATAAAAACATCAAAATCTCGACATCAAAAATTTTCGTTATCACAATAGTATCTCAATCGAGATAGTAAAAATATAAGTAGTTGAAGAAATATGGATTCTGCGAAAATGAACTTCCAATTTCAGTAGTGCCATTAATTTATTTAAGAAACCAATTATTCTAAAGGTTAGAATATATCATGTACAATATTAATTCTTGAGTTTATATCAAATGTTGTCTAGTTCATTAAAAGTGGAGCATAATACTAACCTGAATGAATAACTAAACAGTTTTTGCAGTAAACAAACCTTGGTTGAATAAGTAGTAAAATGAAGTAAGTAGTAAAATATACCCATCCACCTCTTATCGTATGACATATGACATCTGGGCTCCTTACCTATATTAACAAATTCGATGCAGGTGGGTCAAAGACACTCGTGTGGCAAAAGAAAACATCCGAGTTTGCAACCAGCCGAGTCGAACACATAAAAATTGCAAGAGATTCAAAGAAAACTTGATGTCGTACGATGGAACGAAAAAAAAAAAATATCATCCACATCCACAACAACAACAAAAAAAAAACCTTAAAAGAAAAGCAAATTAAGATTAATGATTGAATTATTTTAGCTTCTCTCTCTTCCATTTAAATTCGGATATTTAAGTATAATGAAATAATTAAATAATTCAAAAATAAAAGATAAATATATAATTGGATTATGTGCTATTATTAAGTACTGGTACTAATGTTCACTAATAATCAAAGATGGACATTCTAAAATAAACCATTCTACATGATTTATGATAAAGACTGTTATAGTTATAATTTTAATTATTCAGGATTGGAAATAATAGAGAATGGAAATAATTTATTTGATTAAAAATAATTGTAGTTTAATAGAAAGTTTTTACGTATTTAAATGGAAACCTGAATAGAAACTGTCAAAGTATTAATAAATAGATAATCGTTATGATTAAAATGAAATAATTCTCATATTATAATATTATATTTATAAAAATACATATCAAATAAAAATTATTTTACTTTGATATATTAAATATTTATATAATTTATTTGAAATAATGAGATATAGAAGGTAGGTATCAAACAAATCCATCTATGATAAGGAAAAGAGAATCAGCCATATAGTGTATCCTTTCTCGAATGAAAACATTTTTACTAAGTATCTTCTCATAATAATATAATAACTAAGTACCTGGAACACCGAGCTATCGCTCGACCCTTTATCAAATTTATACAATTTATTATTATAAATTTTAAAAATTTTACAATTATTTATTACAATGACCTAAAATGACCCATTAAAAATTTGTTTCTTAAAATGGTACAAATTAATTAAAATACTTGATTTTTCAATTCAAGATCAAAAATATATATATAATAGAGGATCAAGTATTTTATCAAATAAATTTGAATACATGTTGTTATAATTAGATGGCTTTATATATTTTTCAAAGAAGCAATAGCTTATAGACTGTTTCGACCACAAGGATTACTAACTAAGGTTATGGATAATTTTTTTCTTTTTTTTGGCGAGAGATTAATAAATATATTTCGTAATTTGATTCTAAAATATTATCAAAATATATATTTTTAATTTTATTTCGAAATTAAATAAAAAATTTTAAAATATTTTAAATATAAAAAAATATAAATACAATATCAATTAAAAAAGAATGTCAGGAGCCGATTTTCAATATCGATGACGTAATTTGTGACGTCATTTAAATTTAATATTTTCAATTAAGAAAATATACTTCTGAAGTTGATTTATCCCGAGACTGAAACCAATATAGATCAATTTTTCTTTAAAAATATTATCTATGGTGTGAATTTCAAATAAATAATCATTAGAGCGGTTTGTATATACAATTTTTGCTAGTATAATAAGATAAGATATTTAAATAATATAAATAATATAATAGGGAAGAGAAATAGAAAGAACATGGTCAAGTGAACATTAAGAAACTATTAATTTAATGAATATATATATTTAAAAAACTTATTTATTCATTATTTTTTTACAGATGCAAATTTTTAAAAAATTATACTCTGGAAAAATGATTTAAAAAAAATAGAATAATAATAATAATATTTAGTCTTGTGCTTGACTGAATGGACTGGCTTATTTTTGTAAATAAAATATCTTTAGCTATATTCCCTTTTAAAATTTTTTTCTTTTTTTTTCCTTTTATTTTGAGAATATTTTAACAATAATAGATAGATTTATATTCAGGTTCTCTCTCTCCATACTATAAAAAGAGAATTGTTGATCATTTCTTTTGCAATGGAAGACAAAACGCAGTGAATAATAAATGTGAAATAACACTGAAATTCTTTGCGAAAAACAGATATCTATATGAATTAATTTAAAATTACAGCAATTTCGGAGATATATGAGAAATGTTATGTTTTCATTTTCGTTGCGATAAATAAAAAATGACACAGAGTCTCACTTGGCCGTTGATCTTTTTTTTTTTTTTGTTTTTTTTTCTCGTTTTTGACTTTTATCGTTATAGTGGAGAGAAAAATTTTTTGATAGGAAAACCCATTAAGTGGACATTGATTTACTATTGAGAAAACTTTTTACTTTGGGGAGGGGGGTGATTCGTTCACACCGTTCAACCATTTAGAATTTCACGTAAACTTATTTCCAATAAACAAAAAAATAAAAAAAAAAAATAAATAAATATAATAAAATAGATAGAAATTAAAATTTGATATCACTTTAATTGTAATAAGTTGACCTGGGTCAGGCATAGAACCGACCGACGGTTTGAAATCAATTAATTTCCAGCTACAGAAACAATTTCTAATAAATTTAATATATCTATTAATGCAATAAAAAACAGATATGGATATAAAATAAATATTTTTAATTTTTTTTCATTTATAATATATAAGGAGGCGCTGCCAGTGACGTCATGAAGGGCTGGGTGATGTCATATAATTTTAAATTAAGAAAAAACTAATGACAATGATTTTTCCCGAGGATAAAACCAATACAAAGTGCATCATTCGTGGAGATATGTAAAAATCTCCACATTTGAAATTTGGTGTAAAAACAATACCTCCCTTACTATCGGTAAAAATTTTAAACTTATTTGATGATAATTTTTATTTTTTTTTTTAATTTTTTTTATTCAATGATTTCTTTCTATAGGGGAATAGTGCTTAAAGTAAATACAAAACTTAATTAAATTATATAATATTTCAGGCGGTATTCAACCCCATGAATTCACTTTTAATTTAATCTTGAAAATAAAAAAAAAAAAAATATTTTCTTGAATTTAGTTGAAACGAAATAAATGTTGTGAATCTATATATTATACATTATTCACTCATTTGCATATATCATTTTGACTAATGCAATTTGAAATTAAATTTTCACTAAAATTTGTATAACAATTTCAAACGTAATTCAAATTAAATGATCTATGCAAATGAGAGTGATTTATATCAAGGGTTCTTATTTCTTATGGGAAAATAAAATATTTAGATTAATGAATTATAATTTTTCTTTTATAATTAGATTTTATAAAATTTTTCTACTTTGAGTAATAATATCTTACATATAAATTAAATTTAATTTTATATATTTAATATATATAAATATATATATAAGAATTGCTGTTAGATTTTAAAAATAATATATAAATGACAAAATAATTTTTTTAGCCTGAAAATACATAAAATAAAATAAAATACCTGAAGGAATTTGGAGAAGATAGTAATTGGATAGAGTTAGCTCAGGATAGAGACAAATGTAGTAATAAATCTCTGAGGCAAGAATTTTCAAAATCACTATACGCAGCAACAAAATCGTTAGATTAAATAGAATATATAATCTTATCTTGTCTTATTATACTAGCAAAAATTATATATATATATTGATATATATATATATATATATATATATATATCATTGTATATTTTTGAGATATTAAACAGTTCAAGTATTTTTTGGAAATTCACACCATAGGTAATCCATATAAGAAAAAATCGATCTGTATTGGTTTCAGCCTCAGGAAAAATAAAATTTATTATTATTTTCTTAAATTAAAAGAGCAAAATTATGTGACGTCATTATGTCATCCATATTGAAATTTGACTCCCGCCTTGTTTTTAAATGATATTGTATTGTCACTAGACACTCGAACAGTGCAGTCGCTTGATAACGATTGCAGAAGTAGCATGTGTATATGTTTGTATTTTTTGAATAAATTTACAATAACAAATATCAATATGTGGTTTAATTTACAAAATTCCATTATAGATATTGTATTAATATTTTTTATATTTAAAATATTTTAAATTTTTTTTATTTAATTTCGAAATAAAATTAAAAATATTTATTTTAATAATATTTTATAATTTAATTACGATATATAGTTATCACTCTTCCACAAAAAAAAAAAAATATTTAGGAACTTAGGAACATAATAATAGATATTTATGTATTATTGACTGTTGAGGTCTTTAAAAAACTCCCGAAAAAAGGAATACTTCTACTCACTCAAATATTCAATGCAATTTTAAGAACTCGCAATTTCCCAATTCAATGGAAAATTGCTCATATTATCATGATTCTTAAATCAGGAAAACAAGAGTCGGAAGTCTCCTCATATCGACCAATTAGTCTTCTTCCCTAAACATCAAAAATCTTTGAAAAACTTATTTTAACGCGACTAAAGACTGATGTTGAAATTGACGAAATATTACCCGATCATCAATATGGATTTAGACGCCAACACTCTACTTCTCAACAAATTCATCGAATTGTTAACGTTATCCAAACAACCCTGGAAGAAAACAAGATATGCTCCGGCGTGTTTCTTGATGTAAAACAAGCATTTGACAAAGTTTGGCATTAAGGACTTTTATATAAAATAAAAAAAATATTTCCTGACCATTACTATTGGATATTTAAATCATACCTTCAAGATCGTTGGTTCCAAGTTCGGGTAGAAAATGAGTTATCTCAATATCATCCAATACGTGCAGGAGTTCCCCAAGGCAGCATTCTTGGACCATTTCTTTATTCTCTGTATACTGCGGACATACCAACAAGTGAAGACTCATTCATTGCTACCTATGCTGATGATACCTCCATACTAGTAACCAGCTCAGATCCAGGTACTGCTTCGAATAAACTTCAAGAAAAACTTGACACCATCCAAAATTGGTTTCATAGGTGGAGGATTCATGTAAACGAGACCAAATCGAATCACATCACTTTCACAAATAGAAAAATCATATGTCCATCCGTTTACCTAAATTCCCAAATCATTCCCCAAAGTAACTCTGTGAAGTATCTTGGACTGTATCTTGATTCGAAAATAAACTGGAAAATTCACATAGACAAAAAGAAGAATGAATTAAACATCAAATATAAAAAAATGTATTGGCTGTTGGGAAAAAACTCACAACTTACACTTAAAACAAAAGTACTGCTTTACAAGTCAATGCTTAAGCCAATCTGGCAATACTCATGTCAAATCTGGGGAACTGTGCCAGCGAGTCCAATATAAATAAAATACAAAGAGTGCAATCCAAAATACTTAGATGCATAGCAAATGCACCCTGGTACGTCTCAAATGCAAGCTTGCACAATGACCTTCTCGTCCCACCAGTCAGAGAAGTGATCCATCAGTCATTCATCAAACATATTAAAAAACTAGAAAATCATCCAAATGTATCAGCGATTGCTCTCCTAGACAACAGTGAAGTCTTCAGGAGACTTAAGAAGACCCACGTTCTCGATATTGAGGAGCGTGCTATATCAAAAAACTGGAGGGTGAAACTAAAATAGGGACGTCGTCGATGGCCGACTTTCTCTTCAAGTGATGTGTGAATGTGAGAATGAATGAATGAATGTATGAGTGTCTGAGTGTGAGAGTGTATGTAAATAAATTATTATCAAATTTACTTATAGCTCCAAAACTGAGCTGATTGTAAATAAAATAAAGGAAAAAAAAATGTATTATTGAGAACCCCAAATTCCATTCAATTTAATCAGATTGATGTAATGATGTACATTAATAATTGCAATAAATAATTAAAAAGTTTATATCAATATTTTTTAAAGAATTGAGTGATAGCTCGGTGTTTCAGGTACTTATATATTATAGAATGGAACGGATTGTATTTTAACGTGATTGAAAGAGTGAGGTAAGGTTAATGGAAAGTGGATAGAGACGGATGTAAAAATAAATTTCGGCAGCCAAGAATTTTCTAAATCACTATACGCAGCACCAAAATCGTTAGATTAAATAGAATATATAATCAATTTTTATCTCGACAAATTGACAATTTAGTTACTTTTTTGGAATTTAAATTAATTTTAAATTCTGAATATAGTAATTGGATGCCTAAAATATTCTAATTAGAGATTCCAACAGAAATTTACGATCCTGCCAATTAAACATCATCCATTTTCAATAAATTATATAAGTACATTTGAGGAATCGGATTGAATCTAAAATTATAAATTCTACAATTCTAAAATTTTTAAGATATCTAACTTTAGACTATAAATTCTTCATGGAAATTGTTCAAACGAAATAGGCAGATTTTCTGAAATCCGAAATAACTCTTGAAATACATATAAATTACTAACCATTGAGTATGTTGTTATACAATAGGTATATTTCTGGTCTGTCGAACTTAAGGAAGATGGATCGAAGTTGACGTTAATTTATAATTTAATAAAAACAATATTGAATAAAATGTAACAAAAAGAATAGAAAAAATATATATATATATGTAGCATGGTAAAACGGTTAAGGCTTGAACTAAAACAAAAACTTATTTTGTTTTTTAAATCATAACATATAAATATTATATCTTATATTAAGAGCAGATAAGGTATTGAATAAATTCAACGAATAATATAGAATGTGAATATCATATAACCAGAGGATATAAAAATAGAAATAGATCTATGAAATGGGAAAGGAATATCAGCCAGCGGGATAACCTTTCTTGAATGAAAACTCGCAATAACAAAAAACGTTTCGATTTTAACTAGATAATGCCGTCATTAGTCCCTGATGAGAATAAATATACAATTTCATCGTTAAGACACTGAACGATAGAATGAAGTAATTGGTGGTAGGAAGAAAAAAAATTCTTATATAATACTAAACTACTTATGATTAATTTCAAAGTGATTAAAGTTTATACAGGTAATAATGCACCCGTTGCTAATTTTATAATGATCACGATATGTTTTCTTAAAATGCAGGGTCATCGAAAAAGATGAACGGGATTTTGTTGTACAACTATTCGATAAATAAACACGTCATCAAAAAGAAATTAACGAGAGATTGAGTAGCATTATAAATATTTTGAGTAGCATTTACTCGAGGTAGATGAGCGCATGCGCAGTCACTAACTTGCAGTGTGTCGCCATTACCATGCAGCTCGACTGGGTCCGTCACTTCACAGACGCCATGACTACCGTACAGCAGATAGTGCAAGTGAGTTTTGTGGTAAATCACTTGTGTTAGTGCAGCGTCATTTTAGGCGTACTTCTAGACAAAATCCACCTACGGAAAAAGCTATTGTTCGTTGGTTTAATCAGTTTATGGAAACTGAAAGTGTTGATATCAAGAAAGTTGGAACTAAGGCTCAAACAACTGTACAGAATATTCTTCACAAACTCTTCAAATTATAAAAGAATTTACGCAGCCATTGCAACTGTAACTCCTGCAATGTTTCAAAGTACGTGGCGAGAGATTGATTATCGGCTAGATGGTTGTCATGCGATGGGGGGAGCACACATCGAAACTTTTAAAAAGTACATAAAAAGTTTAAGATTTTTGATTTTGATTTTAAATCTTTTGATGTATAAATAAATATTCTACCATTTGTATTACGGGTTCCTTTGTCGTTTATTTTCTTATATTAAAGATATTGGCCACTGAGTGACCAAGGTCTTCAATTTATTTTTTAATGTCATCAAGGTCAGTCGAGTGGTGTAGTTGTTTGATAACAGCTCTAAAATTTCTTTCAGATTTGGGTTGAAAGGTATAGTATTCATATTTGTTGTTATCTAACATTTTAATTATGGAAGTGTAGTCTAGTGGTTTTTATTTAATGATTTTGACTTCGTCTTTTTTGATTAGTTTACAAACGAACCCGTCTCGGGCTAACCTGACAAGACACACCAACATGTCATTATAATTAGTGACATTAGGAATAAAAATAGGGGGGGTTTGTTTGGTATAGTTTCTTTAGAAGAAGTTAGGTTGATTGTCAGTTAGTTCTGAGAGTGTTTGAAATTTATTAGTGTGTGTAGGTATAGTATAATCATCCAAAGTCTTTTGTTTCACACATCGAGTTTCTGGGCTGTCACGTAGTCTTTTATTGTGATTTACCAGTTGCCAGTTGTTTTTATCGTTGTCTATAGGAGTGGAGACGTCTGAATGTGAAGATGTTGAAGGTCCAGCGTTATCGATATCTAGCGTGATTTTTTCAAAAGATACATTGCAGGGGTTGGGCTGGTCCTTGTGAAAAAGTTGCTGTTCTATTGCACATTTTGCGTGGAAGCCCTTACAACATGTCTTGCATTTATATTTCTCACCACGAATGTGGAGTTTGCAATATTGACATATTGCCATTTCTAGCGTTATTATTATTATTTATTTATTTTTTTTAAAAATGGTATTTAGTACTTGGGGCATGGATGAGAGAGAATGAAACTGGGGTGGGAAGGGGAGGGGTAGACTTCACACACTCGCGGCCTAAACGGTGTGGCTGACTGGGAAAACAGAGGCCTTGGAAAGAGGGTATAAAATATATGTATATTTATATATTAGTAGATATTTAAAATTTAAAGGTGATATTTAAATAAAATTTTATACATACAATTGAAAAAGTTGAAAATTCAATATAAGATTTTATATATAATATATATTAAAATATGTAATTGATGTATAATGAGGTATTTAGGTCGAAATGGCCTAGTAATGAGATCGGCACTAAAGATCACTTAGAGAGTTGTTAACTGCTTGATGGTTAGTTAACTATTGTGTTCTTCTTAGACCTAAAACCAGCACCCAACAATAAAGACATCTATACTACTCAATACCTCTGTCATAGCAGGGTTGTAATTGAGGCACCGCGTGCTCGTAGAGATATCCCTCAATGTACGAGATGTCAGCATTATGGGCATACCAGGGCATACTGTAAGCTGAGACCACGCTGCGTTAAATGCACTAAAGACCATCTTACATTTGACTGCCAAAAAGACAAGACTTCTCCACCCCAATGCGTACTCTGTGGCGGTGACCATCCAGCCAACTTTAAGGGCTGCAAACATTATGTCGAATTACGACAAAACAAATATCCCTCTTTTAGACCTAAACAATTACAGACTGTACCCCCTCCACTACCAACTAGTTCAACACATGACAAACGACAAACACTTAACTCCATGTCACAACCAAACATTCGCTACTCTGACATACTAAAATCTAATAATAACGACAACACCAAATCTCTCCCGACACAAACACAAACACCTATTCTGGAAAGCATGTTGGTTAAACTCATGGATCGCATGGACACTATACTTAACCTTCTGACCACCCTCATTGCGAGAATTCCCAATGGATCGATTGCTTAAAATCTCATTATGGAATGCTAACGGCCTATTGAGGCATTCTTGTGAACTCAAACACTACCTGATAGACAAAGACATTGACATTATGCTAATTGCTGAGACTCATTTCAACCCTCGAAGCTACTTAAAAATTCCCGATTACAACCTATACTTTACCAATCACCCAGACGGTACATCACACGGAGGAACAGCCATTATAATTAAAGACAAAATATCTCATTACGAAAACCCTCCTTTTTACAAAGACTATCTACAAGCAACCTCTTTGACAATTCAAGACAAAAACGAACCTATTACAATTGCTTCTACTTACTGCCCTCCCAAGCATCGAATTTCGTCTGGGGATTTTTGGGATTTTTTCCAGACCCTGGGGTCGAGGTTCCTTGCTGGAGGTGACTATAATGACTGGGGATCTCGACTTAATACTCCTAGAGGCCGAAATCTCGCTAAGACTATTAAAAAATACAACCTAATTACTATCTCAACTGGAAGACCTACGTATTGGCCCTCTGACAGAAACAAAATCCCAGACTTAATTGACTTTTTTGTGGCAAGAGGGGTTAACGGGGAGGGATGCTTAATTGAATCCTGCCTTGATCTTTCCTCTGACCACTCCCCAGTACAACTTACATTAAACACCTGTGCATCTCTCAAATCAAACTCTCACTACTTGACTAATCATAAAACTAACTGGAATAAATATGCAGAAATACTAAACCAAAGCCTCGACCTAAACTTACCTCTGACATATAGCCTTGACATTGACAAAGCAATCCACCATATAACCAATACTATATAAATGGCAGCACGTCTGTCAACACCAAAATTACTCCTAAAGACTTAAACCAAGACACACCAAAACACATTAAAGACTTAATAACTAAAAAAAATAGGCTCAGACGACAATTGCAGACAAACAGATCCCCACAGCTTAAAACGACAACTAATAATTTATCTAAACAAATTGGGAATCTACTCAGAACTGAAAGGAATCAAAGCATTCAAAAGTATCTGAGAGACCTTACCCCTACTCATTCAACTGACTACTCTCTCTGGAAAGCGACAAAGAAACTTAAAAGACCAACTGAAAGAATCCCCCCACTACGTAGACAAAATAATGAATGGGCGAAGAGTGACATCGATAAGGCGAATACATTCGCTAGTCAACTTTCTATCGTTTTTACTCCTCTCCCACCAAAGAACACTCCACCTGACAATAACTTTCTCAGCCAACACACCAATTCAAAACACACAATTACTCAATGCCATTCCCCAAACTAATACAGACGTCTGAATTAAAAGGCATTATACGACAGACAATCAAAAATAAAAAGGCCCCGGGAAATGATCTAATCTCAGGTAAAATGTTGAGGAACTTGTCTGATAAGGCAATCCTCTTCCTGACCCTCATATTTAACTCCATCTTTAGAGTCCCAGTTCCCAACACAGTGGAAAACACCCTTGGTGAAAATGATCATCAAGCCTGGGAAACCTCCTGAGGAGTCAAACTCGTATAGACCTATTAATCTATTCTCTGCCATCTCTAAATTGTTCGAGAGGGTCTTTCTTTCTAGACTCCGTCCCTTTCTAATAGATTTAATCCCAATCCACCAATTCGGCTTTAGAGAGAAGCACGGCACTATTGAGCAAGTACATCGAATTGTTGATGTAATTCACAAAGATCTTGAAAACAAACGATACTGCTCAGCCGTTTTTCTTGATATATCTCAGGCTTTCGATAAAGTTTGGCATGAGGGTCTACTTCGGAAGCTTTATGACATACTCCCAATAATTTATTACAGGCTGATTCGTTCTTACCTCGATGGCAGAAGCTTTAGAGTTAAGATGAATGACGCCATTAGTGAGGTTTATCCTGTTAGATCTGAAGTACCACATGGTAGTGTTTTGGGGCCTGTTTTGTATTTACTTTTTACAGCTGACTTGCCGGCTAACCCGAACATAACCACAGCGACCTTTGCTGATGATACCGCTTTGTCGCTTCACATAAAGACTCAATCGTGGCTTCTGCTATGCTCCAGGAAAGTCTAAACCAATTAAGGCCTTGGCTTGAGAAATGGAGGATAGCAGTTAACGAAGACAAATCTGCACACTTGACTTTTACTTTGAATAGACAGACCTGCCCCGGCGTAAATTTAGACAAACCCATTCCGACTAAAAGTTCTGTAAAGTACCTCGGTATGCACCTTGACAGACGCCTAACGTGGGAGATGCACATCAAATCAAAAAACAACTGAGACTTAAACTTAACAAATTATACTGGCTGCTCCGACAAAAATCTCAACTGACGATAGACAATAAACTTCTAATTTACAAAATGATCCTTAAACCCATTTGGACCTATGGCATTCAGATGTGGGGGACCGCTAGCAAATCCAATAGAGACCTGATTCAGCGGTTTCAAAACAAAACACTTAGACTGATAGTCGGTGCTCCTTGGTATGTCCCTAACAGACTGATTCATAGGGACCTCGGAATAGATACAATCGAAATGGAAATTAAAAATTACAGCCTTCGCTACAAAGACAGACTCCTTAAACACCCTAATCCCAAAGCCCGACAACTATTAGACACACAAGGACAACTGAGACGACTCAAAAGACTCAAACCACAGGACTTGACAAGAGACATTAATAAATAGACCCGCGATGGTGCCCTTGCTGGGATTAGCCATCAGGCTAATAATTCAGTGACATTCCCTTCTTCCTCCTCGACTATTTTCCTACCCACACTTCCAATGACTCACTCTCCTTAACCTGCCCTATAATTTCCTTTTACCTCCATCCCCCTTTTATTACTCTTTATTGTAAACCATGTATTATTGCCTTCGGGCAGATGTACAAAATAATTGGATGCTAAATAAAAAAAAAAAAATTGTATTACGGTTATTATTACTCTTCGAAAGGGTCATCGAAAAAGGTTGACGAGATTTCGAAGAGTAATAATATTTATATATATATATATATATATTCATTTAATAGTTTATTAATGTTCACTAAATAAAATATTCCAACTCTCTGCCCTATTATATTATTTATATTATTTAAATATTAGTTATTATATATCCATATATTATTATGAGAAGATACTTAATAAAAAGTAGCGCCTCAGAGCAAGAAAATCAAAACAAAGGTTGAGATGATCCATTCTACTGATCATAGAAACCCTTTATCCCGATTGAATGACGGTGAATTTGAACTCCAAAAGCCAAATGTGCCCCGATAAAACACGTGTCTATCCCCTCTTCAATACTGTTTCTTAGTTTAGAATTAAATTTATAAAAATTAATAAAAATTAAATTGATAATTAATTAATAGCTCAAATGTTCTTAGTAACTAAAAACAAACCCAAATAATAATAATAATAATTATTATTATAAAGAGGTGTAAATTTCTAATAATATTTATTATATATATTATATACGTTATTATATACGTTAATTAATGTATATAAAAAATTATTGTATATCTATATAATTGACAATATAAACTTGTTATTTATATTAAAATATTATATTTCAGAATTAAAAACATTAATTGAGATTTGTTTAAAATTAAGCTGCTTATATTAATATCAATAATAATAATAATAATAATAATAATAATAATAAATGAAGAATAAAGAATCTAGGATCAGGCTAATTAAAATTATTTTACTAAAGGAGATGAAATGTGAGGAACCTTAAAAACCCTTTTAAACATAATATTTTTCTAGCTCACACACTGCCATCATTAGATTTAATGAATTAATTATATTTAATAAGAGTAATTAGAAGGAGTTGACTTGAACACATTATACTAATTACGTCCCATTCGATTAATCTGATTAAAATTCAAATATTATTTAGCTTAATCAATAGAATTTATTGCTAATCCAAATTGCAATCTCTATCCAACACCCAACCATCTTTTTCTTTTTTTCATTTTTTTTTTTATAATCTCGATCAGTAATATAAACAGATGAAATATAAAATTAAAATTTAATCATATTTATAATTAGGATCAATATATAGATAGATAATCATACAATTCGATGAATTATTGAGTGTGAATTTAAAAAGAATATTAAATAGAATATATGTGAGTGAAAATTAGAAATCAATTATCATGTTCAATTTAATATTAATATATATATATATATAGAGAGATAGATAGATAGATATACTAGTCGAACCCGTTGCAAACGCTGTTTGCAATTTTAGTTTAAAATGTATTTATCGTGGTTTATGAATTTATCTATATCTATATATATATACAATTTTTGCTAGTATAATAAGATAAAATATTAATACATTATATTGAAAAATAGTAAAATTATCTTTTTTTAGTTTTATTTTTTGTTTTTTGAAAGACCCACGTCCAACGACGCCATCTAGTGTTATATGGCCAACTCATGTGGTTATGTGATGATACATTAGGGCTTTTATATATAATAATGTTATATACAAATAAATGTACCTTTTATAAGTATATATAATTCACTGATCATATATATTTTCATAAAAATAAAATGAGAGAGAAAAATAGATTAAAAAATATCAAAAATATTCTTTAAATGATAATAATAATTTTTTTTTTTTTATAAAAAGGTGTAAAATTTTTTTATTAATCACTACTTTGAAAATTTGGTCATTTTATAGAATATAAGTATAGATAGATTTCTTTTTATTTCAACCACTGTACTAACGAAAAAAATATATCTTAAAATGATGGAATACCAAATTATGACTGTTTATTTTGAATTTAATTTGTCTAATGGAATCGCCTCTCAGTGGGATGCTAAACCGTCCATTTGATCCCTAACCCCTCCTCGCTTCCTTGACTATCTTTCCTTTACAAAAAGCTTGGCTTAAATTAATTTTGCAATTTATGTAGAGTAATGGGAATAATATAATTTTCTATTCCACATTTCTTTTAAATTATTTTTCTAAGTCCTTTTTTTTAATTATAAAAGTAAAAACATTTTACTGAAACTACCTGGAATAAAATACTATATAAATAATAATAAAAAATTTAAATGATAAACAATGATTTGATTTTCAATTTAGAAAATTTTTAATTTAAAAAAAAAATGATAATTTTTTATGAAAAAAAAAACTGTAGTGTCTCCACTCGACTATCTCGCATTTGAATTGGATTAATTAATATATATTAGATTTAAATTAAATTTAATTAATTAAATTAAAATTAATAAATATTATTTATTAAACCAACGCGTGTTTGGCTCTTTGTTGATGACACCACGACACGTGCTGGCGGGTGATTAGCAGTTAACGAGTTAAAGAATTTAAAAAATTAATTCCGGTACATTTAGAGATTCAATCAAGCTGAGATTCTATATATAGCAGTTTTATACAATTTTTAATCACGTGAAAAACTATCAAACATATATCTTTATTTTTACGGTCACTTTAGAGGTAAAAAAATCAAAACGTTGTAGGTAATGACTCTCTTTCCGATGAGCTACATCTCTCTAAAGTTGATAAAAACTATAAATTTTGAATATTGAATATGTTTATATTATCTCTGGCGAGATAGTATAAACAGTGGAATATATGAGGTAGCCTTCAATCGACATATACAGTAATTTTATAATTATAATTTTTATTTAATATATAATTATAATAATTATTATTATAAAACATATAATAATTATTATTAATGTTATTCAATGCTTGGGTAATGAATGAAAATTGGCGTTAATGGGAGAGAAAGTATGCTATAGTTTAAAAATGACTAAAATATAAAAACATAAAAATGTATTAAATATTACTTTTCAAAACCATTTGTAAAAGAAATTGAATAGTAGTATAAAGGTTATTAAAAAATTAAAATTATGTGAGACATTGAAGGGGGGGTCAAATCCTTATTGAATAAAATTATTTCAATTAAATTTTTTGATATTTTTTAAGAAATATGGTTATTTTAATATTTTAATACTATTTATCTTGGATATTTGAATTTTTAAAAATATATATTTTTCATAAATGTTGAAATTTGAAAAATAAAATTCTCTAAAATTGTTTCATTAAAACTTTCCATTTTTTTTTTTATTTATTTGTTTTATTTATGAACGTATTTAAGAGAAAAAGTTGCCAGGTCGTTAGAGATATCCAACAAAACCAATAATATAAATTTGGTTATGATCAGTTTTTCCGTTTGACCGTAATTTTGTTCACAAGGTTTCTGCCACATACACTCATATGTTATGTCAACGGGGAAATCAATTTTTGGTCATTAGAATGATTTGGCCATTAGAATGACTTGAAACGTGGAGATCTGTCAAAAGTATATCGATAGTTTCAATCGGGTTTAGAAAATCTTTACTCTCAAAAAACTTAGAAATTTTTCTTATAATATAGAAAAATTATTTTATTCTTTATAGTCCATTGGAAAAACGTTATTTTATAAAAAATGTTTATATTTATATTATTTATTAATATTTAGGGGCAGCAAGGCTGAGTGGGTAGAGTACGAGATTTCTACACAGGAAGCCTGAGTTCGAATCCCAGCATAGAACTCAAGATTAAATATTTATTTAATAAAAATAAAAAAAAAAAATTTAATTCAATTTAACATCGGCTGCCCCAGCTCCAGGAACTGACAAGCTCTGGTTCTACAAAGCATGCTCCGGCAGGATAACCTCAAAACAAGCAACCATGAATCGTGATAGAATATCCAGATAATTGCTCTTCAAGAGACAAGATTCACGGATGAAAAATACAATGGACTATAAGAACTATCGCATATTCAAGAGCAAGACGGCCAAGCGAATTGGAAGAGGTTTACCACTTCTGGGCGTGGCGTTCATTGTGAACAAGAAGATCATCGATTCAATATTAGAAGTCAATGCCATCAGCAATCGCATCATGACCATGAGGATGCGATGCGCTTCTAAAAATTTATGGAAGCTTTGCGTGATCCAAGACGGTCCATACGCAATTAATAATAATAATAATATTTATTAATATTATTATTATTTGAGGATAGAGGCACTTCAGCTACTACGGCTATTTGTGCCTTAAAGAAATCATCCATCGTATAAGATAAATTTCATTTATCTCCAAGCAAGGTGAATTTCATCTTCTTCACCGGGGCACAGCCAGGCAAAAGGTAAATTACTGAATTCTGAATCCTGACCGATTCCATTGTGTCAGTCTCCACGCTCCCCGTGTAGATCACTTGGAGAAAATGATTTTTTCCTTTTAGACCAAAAACAATCTATTCGATAAATTACCAATAAACAAATACAATATACAATAAATAAATAGATGAATAAATAATAAAAATAATAACAATAAACTATGCAGAAAATAATAATGACAAAAACAACAATTTTTATTTACAAATAAATAAATAAATATCAATAAATAAATAATAATAATAATAAATAAATAAATACTATATTTTGTGCAGCAATCTAATCCTATGTAGAAACCTAAACAAATTCTGAAAATTTTTCAAACTTTCCGAATAGATCATTAATAGTCAAATTTTCCATTTTCCATGACCTTCTTGCCAATGCGTACGATGGACATTCGACAAGAACATGATCCACTGTGACTCATTTATTCATTGTTCTTTTATTAATTAATTTTTAGATTGTTTTATAATTTTTAATATTTATTAATATTATTTATTATTATTGGAGGTGGCTTGGCTGAGAGTGTAGCGTGGCAACCTTCTACACAAGAACGTTCGATTCTCACCAATAACGGATTTTTCTAATAAATTCAATTTAACATCAGCTGCCTCCGGCTCCAGGAACTGACAAGCCCTGGTTCTATACAACCCTGCACCAGCAGGACTTCCTCAAAAACAAGCAACCATAAGCAACAATGGATCGTGATGAGAATAACTCCAGTTGGTACCCAATCTACCCGTCACCTGGAGGATCCGGATCTTCACCAGCTCTCAAAAAAGAAGAATAAAAGTTAACACCTAAAGAACATTCAAATATGGGCACACTTAACATCATTACCCTTATTCAAGCAACAATGGTTCGTGATGAGAATAACACCGGATCTTCATGAGCATACAAAAAAAGAAGAATGAAGTTAACACCTAAAGAACATGCATATATGGGCACAATTAACATCAATACCCTTGTATATGGGAGCTTTGCGTGTTCCTAGATGGTCCAGACGCAAATAATAATAATAATAATTTATTATTATTGAAGACCCCAAATTCTATTCATTTTAATCAGATTGATGCAATGATGTAACATTTAATAATTGAAATAAATAATCAAAGAATTGAATATCAATATTTTTTAAAGGGTCGAGCGATATGTTTGTGTTCCAGGTACTTATTAATTAAAACAAAAAAATGTTCATTTTCATTAACTCTTTTGGATCTTGTATTTATTAATAAATCTTTTTTTTTTTGTTTACATATATGAAAATAATATTCATTATCATATTGTTTTATAACAGCTAAAAAAATATTTGATCATATATTTAAAAAAAAAGTTTCTACCTAAACATGAACAATTAATAGTTTTCAAAATATTGGGAGCATAAATCATGATGAAAAAATAATTTAATAGAAACTTTTGTTCAAAAAAAAAATATATATATATTTTATGAACATCATTGATTTCAAATATATTTATTATATCACTCTTAAATCTTGGATAGAAAAAAAAAACAATCATTTTAACGTTAGATAACAAAATAAAAGAGAAAAGTCACTGAGCTATATCGATAAAGTCAGTTACTTTTACCTAGTTAATAACAAAAAACTCTAACACTTTTTCTCTCATTGTCATTTTATCTCATTTTTCCACTGTTTCATTGAAAATGAAGACTTGGGGATGGAAAAAAAATATATATATGATCTTCATGACTGGAATTCAAATAAAAACGAATTGAGACAAACGGAATAAACTATTCATTGGAAATAAAAATTGAAGAAAAAACAAAACAAAAACAAGTTTTAATAATCTCAATCCAAAACAACTTCTTTAAAATGAAAATGAAATAGAAAAAAGAGACAAATATAAATGAAAAGTATAGATTTCTTAATGAAATTATACTTATTCTTATTTTGGAAGAATAGAGGTTGTTTAATCGAAAGTTTTCAAAAATATAGTTTCTGGAAATAAGAGCCGGTTCTAGGGTTTTGAGCGCCCCTGGTAAAACAAAATTTGGCGTCCTTTCAAAAAAGAATTTACAAGTTTAGAATATTAAAAAAATCTGGAGTGTCTCCACTCGACTATCTCGCAAATTTGGATTGGATTAATTTTTATTATTTATTTTATTTTATTTATTATTACATTGGCTCGGCCAGTGGCCATACAATGGAGGCATTGCCTCAAAGGATAAAATACATTACACACAACTATTAAATTTAATTACAAATACAAATTCAAATGCTTGTGAACTTCATCTATAAAAATAATATATAATTGTCTGTGTATAAATAGAAATTCAATATACTTACAAGTGATAATTGAAAAATTCCAAATAAAACACTTAAAATATTACATAAATGTATATTTATCAATACATAATGGTATAACATTTAAGAATTACGAATTTTTCTATTTCTTATATTCAAATTTAAATTCAGCATAGAAATTCTATTTAACTGAAATATTTTATAAATTAACTGATCAGATGTTTTTTTGTGTGTAATTATAAAAAAGATAACATGAAAATATATATATTAGTTCAATAGCTCTGGCTTGAAATCAAAATAAGAAAAACAAGTAAATATATTGAGAGTTGTCTCGAGATATATACAATAGAATATAGAATACGAGTAATATATAATATATATAACGTAACGACTACGCTGTTTAGCTAATAGAAGCTTCCGAGCTTTAAAATTATTTCCAAATTTATAATTCATTCATTCTAATAAAATGTCTGCCTTTGTAATCAGTTGTATTTTTTTTAATGCAGATTAAAAATACTTTGAAACTGTTGTTAATCAATGTATCACATATTAATTTTTCGTTATTATAACTTTTAATGAAATAATAATATTTAGATATATTTCAAAGACACATAATAAAATTCTTGTTTAATAAATGAAAGTATTAAAAACTGACCTTTTCTATTATCTATAATTAAAAGAGAATGTTAAAATGATTTCTATTTAAATTTCAATTGATTTTAGATTTTGATAATCATGTAGAATACTCAGAAAATAATTGATATTGAAATAATAAATATTTATCAGAATTTATCATTTTTTTAGATAAATTAAACAGTAAATTACAAGATAAAAGAAAAATAGAAAATAAATTAGCCCTGCCGCTTGGGCGTCTCTAGAATAAATATCACTTCAAATTGTGAAAATAAAAAATTATATTTACTTAAATGAATAATAATATATTAAAAAAATCAACTCATATTGAATAGAAAATATTAAAAAATAGAATAATAATAATAAATAGAAATATATATACCAATATATATATAGGGTACGATATATAATAAATCCTATTATATTAAATGACATGAGATAAATGAAATAGAAAAGAGATTAATTAGAAGAAAAGAAGATATATACATTTTCAAATTCTAATAAAATGTGTAAATAATTTTAAATTAAATTTTGAGTAATGTGCAGATATATCACATTAAATATATATATATTAATAAATAAAATATCATTCATAATATGAATATGAAATAAAAAACAAATATGATATTTTTCTATTAAAATAATTATTAAAAAAAATCAGTAAATCATTTGAAACTTTATTACAATGATGGTAGAGGTGATGTTAATTGATCACTTTATATTGGTGAATTATGATAATTTCAATAGAAAATACACTTACGCTTTTGTATTAGTAGAGAGAGAGCGTCACCGCCGCCCGCCTGGTTTGTGAGTTGGCATGCGCATTCACACAACGAAATCGACTGACTGACTGAGCGAGCGTTCACTCGACTAGGAGCCCCTGGCATTTAGGCAACCAGCAATACAAGCCACCCAATTTAAACTTGAAATATTTAAATAGTATACTCTATTATTAATTATTAATCGTATTAATTCTGCATCTAATATTTCCATAAAAAATTTTAATAAGCATGCAAAAATTTTAAAATAAATTTATATATTTGAATTTTCTAATATAAGAAACGAATGGTTATCAATTTTGGAAAAAAAATAAACAAATAAAAATTTTAAAAGAAATTATTGGAAAATAAAATATGAATTATAGTATAATATCAAGATGATAGATATATTATATATATTTTAGGTTTTTTGGAATATTATTTTGATATTTTCATAAATGGGTTTAAATAGAATTAATAAAAATAGAAAAGTAGCAGCTAGTATAAGAATATAGTTATATGATCAAAGCTGGGTTAAACAAAATGGAGGTTCTTAAGTAGTCGAATTCCAAAAAAAAAAACTCTTTCGAAACAGTTTACCGGTATTTTTTCACTTTTATCCTTGCAGTGTAATCCAAACAATCAAAAGAATATTTTTAATAGTTATAAAATAAACAGAGTTTAATAGACTATCAGATGAATTCTAATAGTTATTGCAAGAAATGTCAGATATTTGAACTTGGTAGCATTCAGGCTCTTTTCCCCTTTGAAAGCATTCCAAGTCGAATGGGCACTATTTTGAAGATATTCTTCGAAGGGTTCTAACACAAATATTCTATACTAGAATAGTAAGAATAATTACAAGCTTCTCAAGGCAATGTCATTTGTGAAGAGAATGTCGACAATACAAAAAATGGATCGCAGAAATTTTTGCATGACGGACGTTAGTGATATTTCAATTTCTTTTAATAATTACTTAGTTAATTCCACACAGAGATTAGCAGAATAGTAATCCTTTTCGGATTTAAAATCCGAAGATCGGATCTAGGAATTTCGGATCTGAATCTTTAACAAAAAAAAAAAAAGAAAGAAAAAACAGGATTTAGATCCAGATCAGAAAATCCTAATCCAATTCCATAACATATCCATGATTCCATAACATATTAATATTATCTAAACTGAACTGATATTTCATCTCTATCATTGCACAATCTATTTTACAATAAAAAAACAAAACAAACAAGTTCAATGATTTTTGTTCTCATCTTTCTTTTAATATGAATAACAATAAATTAAAATGTCAGTTTCATGATATATTGAGTCAATAGAAGAATTAAATAGTAAAAAAAAAAACTACAAAACAAACATATTAATTGTTTCAAGAGTATAATAATTAATATAGAAAAATTATAGAAATTCCAATTAGAAGAAAAATGTATAACACAATTTTTATTGGAAAATATTATTTGTAAAATGTCACCAATTTATATATATATATAAAATGACCAATGAAAACTACATAGCAATCTATTATATTCATTAATTTTCTATTCTGTTGATCAGTCCAAGTGAAGTAAATTGCCTGAATGGATTAATTTAATGTAATGGAGACAAATCGATAGAAGATTTTACTGTATTGATGCATAGTGAAAATGCAATTTAATTTATTTTAGTCAATTTTAAGTCATAATACTATCACAAACGAAAAATAATATTAGACATAAACTTTAATAATCTTAAATTGATTAATTCACCAATTTAAAAAAAAATTACAAATATTAGAAATTTGTATATAAAAATAAGAAAATTTTTGCTAACAGAATTTCATACCACTTGCTGATGAACTTCCTATGAGAGAACAAGGGCTATTAAGCCTGGGTACCAAACAGAAATGACATTATTAGCATGAAGAACAAAGGTGCTTCATCTTGGGATCAGTGGTGTATTGGGAGGGGAACGCGGGGGAACGACGTTAAAAGAAAATAATATGATATATAGGAATCTACATTGATAAAGATATTCTTCTTATACTACCCATGTCATTAATATCTGTGATAAAGTCAACAAGACCTTAAGGAAACTTGAAAGGAGTACCCATTATAGGTGGTCCAAGTAGTAGTAATTTTAAAGTATTGACGTCTGTTCTTTTTTCCATAGAATTTTATGGAGTGTCTATGTGGTGTAGTGCATCGGCACTACAAAAACATGCTGGAGGGGATCAATAAAAAATGGCACTTCGGATAACTTCGGTCTCTAGAACTGCACTGCCTGTCCATGCAAATGCAGGTAACCTCCAATTATGTTAAAAATAGAGAAAAGAATTGCAATTCTACACAATGGAGAATAATATAAACATAGATTGAAAATCACACAATGATCCAATTCGAAATGGTATGGCAAAAATGTATGCTGTAAAAATACATTCATAAAAGAAGTAAAAAAAATGGTATACTTGAAAATGAGGCTAAGGAGACATTTATATAACCCAGATGATGATGGGGTATGGGACCTTGACCTCGTATCTTTAGTAGTCAAATAGGGGAATTACATATGTTAGTATTGCAATGTGATTGATACCCTGTCACATATAGTAAGTATTCAATTGCATAAGATGGAGCCAATACAGAATGGAAAGTGAAGAAATTTGTAAAAAGAAAAAAAACAATAAACAATGTAGCTGATTCATTGGTTTCGAATGACGAATTTAACCTCTCTATTTAGAAACACCCTTTAAACAAAAATAAGCGAAATTAATCACTATTTATACCTTTTGTCACGAATGTTGATTAATGAAAAATAGTCAGGCCAATCGGCAGCTCCACGGAGTAGTTGTGAAGAAATCAAAAGGAGGTAGTTTTAGTGGGTTTGACAGTTTGCCAAGTCTTTGAAAAAAATCAGAGGCCGTATGATCTGTTCAATGGTTCCTATCATCAATAACCTTAATTTTCTTGATCTTTCTTCTTCTTCTGATTTTAAGTAGCTAACACCAATTATAATCACATGGACTTGTCTCATACTAGACCCCAAAAAGAGAAATTTCTTCTCTGAGACTGGAAATTCGCGATAAGTCAACGCGGCAGCGGTTATGTGTGCTAACCACTTATCTACGGTTGAGATTAAATTATATTTGTATTATAAATAAAGTGCATGCAGAATTGTATAGATTCCGCAAAAATAAAACATAATATACATAAAACAATGAAAAATTAAATTGTATATCATTTAGATGACGACAATGAAGATATTATCTTTTATAATTTTAAATAAATATACCTCAAGAAATTTTTAATTATAAATATTTTGTAATGATTTGATCATATTGTGTTTTGTGTGGTATGTCCTGAGGAATATATTTATAAATATAAAATAAATAGAATATTGGAGCTATAAACTATTTTTAGTTAATTAATTAATTGCTCCGTGAAGAAGAGTATTAAAACATTAAATTTTATTTATTCAGAGTATAAGTAGTCTCGATGTGCCCATTAAAAATAAATACTGAAAATAGATTCAAAAACAGAAAAAAAAAATTGGAAATCACTAAAATCACACAAAAGAGATCTGTGAAATAATAATATTATGAATAACCATAATGGTGGGTGGGGATTCAACGTGTTATACTCAAATAATCTCCGTTAACAAAACAAACAGATCTATAACAGATTTTATGATCCTACTAAGTTGTTAATAATAATTTGGTTACGCGAAATTAAATAACGGCAATAATTTGGCATATTTATTTTGCCCAACTGCAAATCTAATTGGCAGATGTTTATTTACCTTAATTCAACAGCACTGCACTTTTCTACTCGCCACAAAGTAAATATGGACGCTTGAAATTTTTTATTAATTGATTATTATTCCATTCATCCATTCATTAATTGCTGATATTAGAAAGAGCATTTCATTAGATTTTTTTTTTCCTGTGTTAATTAATTTTAATAGATATCAATGCTTAATTTAAAACAAAACAAACAAAAAATAACTAAACATAATGATTTTTTTTTATTTCCATGACTAGATAATGAATTAAACAAAAAGTAATTTCTGTTGTAAATCGGTGCAACCACAACATTTGGTATGCCCGTGGCTAGGCCTTCTCTCCACTCCCATACTCACCCTTTGGCAAATGGAGATCGATCCCTCACTGCGGCCCCTTTCAACTCCTATACCACTAGAGAGGAGGCCCTTACTGCAGCTACAAGGCGCATTAACACTAATTCCCCACTTCAATATGATATATGGGGTGAGCAACGAGCCGATAACATTTTAATCTAAACAAATAGAACCGGAGGCCATAGAATAATAAACAAATTACAAAGTTATATCATTTGCATTAAAATCATAAAGTGGCGGTTGAGAAGCGATATGAGAGATTTTCTTTGTAAAGAAAATGATTATTATATTATTTTTTTTTTCCTCGAGATTTTTATTATTTGATGAATGTTAATTAAACCTTAAACATATATATATTATATATTATTTATTATTATTTGTGGATAGACCCTGAGGATCACGCAAAGCTTTAAAGAGAAATTATTAATTATTAAATTTCCCTAGGCCCGAACTCGAGCATTCACTGTGGTAGACTGTCGTGCTAACCACTAAACCTCTGAAGAGGCTATTATTATATAAATTATATTATATATAATAAATTATACCATATATATATATATATATATATATTATAATTATTATTAATCAAATTAAGAATACAGTCACAACAAAATAATTGATCTATATATATGTAATTATAGAGTTAAAATTTAAAAATAAGAAAATAAATGGTAATTTTTATGAGTAAATAATTAAGTGGTATATAAATAAAATATACTATAGAATTTGTTTACCACATTGAACAATCAATGTTCTTTAACAATATAAAACATTCTTGAATATTTAGCATAAACGAGAGAAGAATTTGACATTTTGGTAATTTGATGAATTATATATATATATAAATGATTAATTAATTAATTAATTAATAAAAAGCATTTGGGTTTGTAAAATCCAAAATATTTGGTCGGTGACTAGAATGAATGAAGTAAAAAAATTATATGTGGCGGATCTACTTAGGGAGTGATAAGTTGGTAAACCAAAGACTTAATATGTTGACAATATAAGGAAGACAGTAGGGAGATAGGAGAGTATAGAATTTGGATGGACGTGGCATGGATTGAAAGAATGTAGTTGTGAAACCAAAAACTTTGAGTTCCGAACCGCCACGATAAATAATCTATATATATATATATATATATATATATTAAAATGTGTTATTTTTCTACCAGTAACCAATTTAATAAAAAGGAAAATAATTAATTCAATCTAATTAAAAGATTTTGTGTATTTTTTATAATAAACGATTTTCTTATGAAAAAAAGTTACCCTTTAAAATCTTTTAAATATTGTAAATCATCAATTCTTTTTCTGATATAACACTATATCTGTACAAAATTTTATTACAATCCGACATACTTAATTAGTATAAAATTTAAAACTATAATTTTTGAATTTATAAAAATTTTAAATTTATTTATGTTTTTTTTTTTTTTTTTTGGAGAAGGGGAGGTTATTTCATTCTTATATCTACACTTGTTTATTAATTTATATGATATTATTATCAGTGTTTAAAATAATCCTGTTTAGATAAAAAAAATATTTAATTATTTCGTTTTTAATTATAATCTCGTATTAATGTAAATATGCAATCTATATTAAATATTAATATAAAAATAAAGAAAAATATGATGAGATTTGTTTAAATTAAAATTTAGTTTATCTATAGCAATTGTTTATATTTAAATTATTCAATAGCTGATATGTGTGCAATGGACACATGGCTGGAATGATTAAAACCGGATAGTTGGAGGTTTGTTAAGAGAAAATGAATTAATAAATGACAGCTAGAATAAAATAAGGGGAAGGGTTTCTATATAAAGGTAGAGGCATGAATAAATAGGTAGAAGATTAGAATATTATAGGCTTATTATAGAAATGGTTGTAGGAATGAGGTTGCTGCAGTTAAGTTGCATTTATACCTGGTTCACCGAGCCGCCGTTCAAATAATTTAAATGAACATATTAATAATATATATTTCGTAATTCGATTTTATTTATATTTATAATATTTTGTATTCATGGGAGCACTGTCTGATGTAGTATGTTGAAGTCATTTAAATTTCCTATTTCAAATGAAGAAAAAACTTATAAAGATGATTTTTCCCGAAGCTGAAACCAATACAGATCGATTTTTCTTTATAAAAATTATCTATCTTGTGAATTTCAAAAAATCCTTCGAGCGGTATAATATTTCAAAAATACAAATATATATACATATGTATATAGTACCTGGAACACCGAGCTATCGCTCGACCCTTTAAAAAATATTGATATACAATTCTTTAATTATTTATTAAAATTATTAAATGTTATTTCATTGCACCAATCTGATTAAAATGAATGGAACTTGGGGTCTTCAATAATAATAAATAATATTAGTAAATATTAAAAATTATAATACTACCTAAAAATTAATTAATATAAGAACAATTAATAAATATATATAAATTATTAATTTAATAAAAAAAACATATAAAATTAACTAATAAAAATTTATATAAGAATTAACAAAAAATTAAACGACAAAACAGATTAAAAAATTTAAAATATTTTAGAGAAAAAAAAAATAACAATTCTTGCAATGTTTGCAAGACAAATAAATTACCAAGCCATATTTGTTTTTTTTTTTAATATAGATGACGTTATTTGTGACGTCATATAAATTAAATTAAGAAAAAACTAATGAAGATGATTTTTCTCCAGGCTGAAACCAATACAGATTGATTTTTCTTTATAAATATTATCTATGGTGTGAATTTCAAAAAAAATCCTTAATTAATAAATTAATTAAAAAATATACATATATATATATGTATATATTGCTAGTATAATAAGATAAGATATAATTTTATTTTATATAAATGATAGTAGGTAACATAGAATCAATTTTAAAAAGATTTATCCCAAATGGTGAATATTTATTGACAAATGTATACCCGATATAAATAATGCACATGGTTGGGTGCGGTTGATGATTTATTAAAATTGAGTCATAACAAAAATGGAAATGAACCAATGTCCTAATTCTTCAATTGACATTGAGGCTTGGCTACATTCAATTTGTATTAAACTGAGCAAATAAAGAATGCTGTTTATATTTCTCTTCAATTTCAAAATATTCTATTCCATGCGTTCATTTATATGCAATTCTTGACTACAACAATAAAATATATTGTATAAAGCCGGATCCTGATAACGTACTATATGTATATTGAAGACATACAAGGAAACTAAGCTAAGGCCAGGATACCGGCACACACGAATATTTTTATGTATAAAAAAACACGAGCAAATTTTCCCCTGAGAGCGAAACGAAGTGGGAAAGCCAGTGGATCAAATATTTAAAATGCACACTTTTTAGTGGACTGAATATTGTTATCTAATGATATTTTTTTTCAGGATGAATATAAAATAAAAATAAATCAATAAATATTGAATACATTATAATTATTTTATAATATTTATTGAATAAAATTCAGATTGATAATAATAAAACAAAAAATTCAATAAATTATTTTATAAAAAAAATAATATTAAATATAATATTCATTCATTATGTATGATAGATAGAAAGTTAAGTACATATAAAATTTAACTAAATGAAAAATTATTTATATAAATAGGAGAATTATATATATATATATATATCAGTGGTGTTTTGGGAGGGGAACGGGGGGAACGACGTTCCCTTACCTTTTTTCAGAACCGGAACGTGTTCCAGTGCTTTTTCATGACCCGACAACTCCCACTTAGATCTACTGCTAAAATTTCTTTTTTTGTGTTCGTTAAATAAGAAAAAATAAAAACTTGTATGGAAAAAAATATTTTCTAAAAACACGACTTTTTTTTGCTGCCACTATGCGTTCCCTTACTTCTTATTTTACCAATACGTCACTGAGAATTATAGGATTTTATGGAATGTATTGATAAGAAAAAATAATTTTTTACATTCCTACAATTAGATTAAATTCTCACTATATATATGTATATATATCAATTTCTTGTAAAAATTTTAAAGAATTTTAAAAATTAATAAAATACTTTATTCATTTACTTAAGTTCAAATGTACTTTTTAAATTTATAGTACATGACACTTGATTTTAATACATGTTTTTACTATAATATTAATTTATTAATAAAATTTAATTAACTATTATGGTAATTATTCAGGTAAACTCATTTTCGCGGATTTTGATAATACATTACCAGTGGGTTCCTTTATCAATTCCAAATAAACTTTTCTTATGAAATTTTTCCTGGCATCTTATAGTTTTCTAAATAAAAACTATTAAAATTTGCATATAAATCAATTGATATTCTATTTAGCTAGCATCTTTTATCCGTTTGGCTACCAGATGACGCATTAATTTTCGGTTTTATAAGTTCGGTCTAGATTTGCGTAAATAATTTTCCTATATCCAAACCGAACTTATAAATACCGAAAATTAGTGAATAAGTGAATAATTAGTGAATTAGTCATAAAACATTACTTAATGGCACATTTCGCCGTTCATCACTAATCTGTCAAACTTAAAAAATCTTTATTTAAATAATTTTTATCTTGAAAACTATAAGATGCCGGGAAAAATTTCATAAGAAAAGTTTATTACATAAATCATACCTATACCTAAATTATTTTTTATTAGGTCTTTTTTCACTTTGATTCGAGGCCATTGTTGAATGCAGAAGCAAATTTTAATAGTATCAGTTTTATTTTGGGAGAATTTCCTATAAAAGAATATAAAAATAGGATATTCTCCAGAAAGGGATATTAAAGTGAAAATAGGATCAAAATCAAGTTCCACAGAAGTCCTTCCTAACCGGGGTCAAATATCAAATTCTCCCTGATCGAAATCCGAATTGGAGAATTTGATTGGATGTCTGCAAGAAGTAATGAAGAAGAGAGGGGAAAAGCTAGCCTGAGGCGAGCAGCAAGACAGGGCAGTCCGAAAAGATTCGACAAGCAGTCGAGAACCAGTCCTAAAAGAGTTGACAAGCAGTCGAGAAGGAGTCCTGAAGCATGGGCTGACGACATCTGTAATTGGTCGATGGGGTGTCTACAACCCCAATATCACGGTCCAGCGCTGTTTCTCTCCGGGACCACCTGTCCACGCAGCCTTCGCCAGGAATCAGCTGTTCTCGCCACATCTCGTTCTTTGAATTCTACACCCTTCCAGAAAGAAACACACCCTGAAGTTGGATATCCGAGTTCCAAAGTGCTACCTTAACACACCTTTTGGTTACCATTATACACCTTGTTGCGACCATTACACCCAATATTCATCCTTCTAACCTTTTTTTTAGATATCTTTCCACACACTTAAAATTTAAATAAAATGTTTAACATATTTTTTTTATGAAATTATTTTTTTTATTTTATACCTTACTGCCCCAAAAAAACTCTTCATGGAGGTCCCACCGGGATATGAATAATCGGGCAGTAAGTGTGATTAATTAATTAATTAAAAAAAAAAAAATATTTTTTTTTTTTAAATTTTTCCTTGTTTTCCCCACTTCCCCCCCCCCTACTTTCACTTTCCTATCACATCTCGGAGTTGGGTATTTCTGGAAGGAGAGGTAACATGCGTGTGTTTAAAAAAAAAATTATATATATTTCTATTTTTAAAGTTTTTTTATTAATAACTGAATTATCGAGTTAGTTTTCTGTGTTCAAAGTTTATTTTTATATTTTTTTATCGATTAAAAAAAAAATATATAACTCTTGTTTTGAAAAAAATATAATTTTTAAGAAATTTTTTTTTTTTGATTGAAATAATTTAATTTGTTGGATGTGTTAAGAATAATTTTTTTTGATTTGAATCATGTTACTTGTTAAAAAGGAATATTTGTTGATTTTTTTTATCATTTAAATAATCTGATTTGGTTCATGTGCTAAGGATAGTTTTTTGGAATTTTTTTAAATAATCTCAATTGTTATTGTATTGAAAAAATATTTTTTTAATTTTTTATTCATGTGTTTAGTGTGATAAAGAAAGATAATTTTTTTTGAAATTTTTTCTAATTTTTGTCATCTCATTTGTTTAGTGAATAATGACATGAGTGTAAATGTATGTTTCCAGATATATTATCCAGATTGCTTTAGCTTTTGAAAACACACTAATGGTATTTATGTTGTTTCGTCGAAAACTAGTCCTTAAGCCTAATTCTCGTGCTTCAGTTTTAAACCCTTTTTTTGTTTACTGTAAAATAAATGTTTGGAGAAGGATTAAATATGAATAGGTATTATTAAATAATTATACTCAATTTGGGGTGTATATTGAAGAATTTATTAGCCCCAAGAAGGGAGAAAACCTTAGTATAACTAAGGAAAAAACTCCCTGAAGATTATTCAGTTGATGAAAGCTATATGCATACGAAAAGGAGTGTGTTTGTTATAAATGTTAATTGTATATAGTAATGATCAAGAGGTCTGTTATATGATAATAGCCAATAGGCCTGATATAAATGCATTGAATGATCGTTCGTAATGGCGTCACAGTAAGTTGAGCCAGCGTTGAGCGAATCATTCGTATATATATATTAAATAAATACCTTTTCGATTTGGAATATGTTATATTATAATACATTACGATTACACAATCCTGATATACATGTTGAAATGTAAATAATGAAGAAAGAATATGAGAATACAATTCGTTGTGTAGAGAAACGTGTCATCTTTCAGCTGTTGTCTTGCCGGCAACCTCAAGCATGTTATCCAGTTATCCAATATGTCTCCCAGCCCATCCACGCGAAGCTAATTTTTCTCCCTCTCAGCATATACGAATCATAGCGAGACTATCCGAACCAACCCGAACCCTCAACAGTTACCTTAGTCTCATAATTCAAAAAACGTAGAATAATATTAATGGAAAATTATTAAGTGAAATTTAGATTTGGCTTAAACACACTCCCCCCGTTGCGAATCAATGAGCAATATATGTATAGTGATTACAATAGAATGGACAATGGTTTAGAATGTTAACAACAAGTATTGATGAATTAATTGTTAAAAAACATAGCAAAGTGATGTTTTTGTTTGAAAATCCCTTGCGACTCGAGATATTCCATCATCTGCAGGAAGGACGTCGACGTTGATCTGATTGATCTCGAGTTTACCTTGAGAACATTGCCATTTTTGACGAGTTTGAAGTTCGTGTAGATATTCTAAATACCATCGTTTCCAGAGTTACTGTGTGGCCTTAGTAATGAATTGTCATATGTTGAGACGATAATCTGGAACATCAGAGATATTATTTTCGGGAAGTATCGTGAGAGATTAGAATGTGAGCAAGAGTTAATACAATAAGATCATTAGGATCGTTAGATAATGAAGACAAAAGGTGAGAATTGAATATAGATTCTATATGTATAGCAAGTTAGTTAAGTTTTTCAAAAGTTAATAATTGATCTTTCACCACTCGTTTTGAAATGATGTTTAAAGGATTTCATTTCAGCTTCCCAAATGTCACTAAATGAGAAGATAGGGGGTGGATTAAATCGCCAAGTAATAGCTTTTTTCCAAGGCAAAATCGTTGACAATGCCTTGATGGGATTTAGATGAGAACAATATATAAAGCTCACGTAATTGATTGTTTGCACCTATGAAATTTGTACCATTGTCAGGATACACGTGAGATGGGACACCTCGTCAACCAATGAACCGTCCAAATGCATCCTAAAAACCGTTAGCTGTTAGATCACTCACTATCTAGAGATGTACGGCCTTTGTAGCCATGCAGATGAAGAGACATCCATATAAAAAACTCTGTTCGATTACGGAATTTTCATTCCTTGATGTACAGGAGACCGAAGTAATCGACAGCCACATGAGAAAATGCAGCTGACTCGGTGACCCGAGCAGAAGGTAAATCTACCATCTTTCCATGCAATAACACTGGTCTGTATCGAAGACGAATGCATCATCGAATGATTCGTCGAACTGGACCCTTACCATTCAGAGTCCAAAGTCTCTGACGAAGATTGGATAGAGAAGTTTGGATTCCGGCATGAGATGTGTATTTGTGTATATCACGGATAATCAAATCGGTCACGTGACGATGAGAAGGTGAGAGAGATAGAGGTTTTTTTTCTTTTCGTGAATGAGAGTGCGGCATGTTTTAAATGCCATCCAACTATTAAAACACGTTGTTTGTCAATTGATTAATATCAACACGCAGTCGAAGAATTTCAGCCAGAGAATTGGTTCCAGTTAAGAGATCGTCTACATAAAGATCCCTTTTTTTAGAATTTCGAAAGTTCTAGAAGAGTTATGAGCTTGGTCATCAACAAACTGATTAACAGTTCGAATAGCAAGGAAGTATGGAGCAGAGACTCCAAAGATAATTCTCTGAAGATCAAAGATATTGATAACATTATTATGATAATATAGAATCCTTTGAAACTTACGATGGTTGGATTTGTCAATACATCTGAGCGATGTCTGAAGTCATAACATAGATGTAAGATCGAAAACGTAGCAGCATAGTGAATGGACCATCTTGGATAGTAGGACCAATCAATAGAACCTCATTCAATGAGATACCTTTCTCTTATTTGGCAGAAGCAATCGAACACGACCCGCACCTTAGTAGTAGTGCTGGAGGTTTTGATTACTAGATGATGAGGCATGTAATATCCTGGCTCTGGGACATCGGGAACATATATCATATGGCCCATATCAATATTTTCTTGCATTACCTTGCAATATTCAGTTTTTAATTGTGAGTTAGCATTCAATCTCCTCTGTAAAGATAAAAATCGTCGATAAGCTTGATTTCTAGATTATTTATATGGAATGACAATTTAACAATATATTGACCATATGGATTGCGAGTAGTGTGAATTTGATAATAAGTTTCACATATGAAATCATCTAAAGATCTAGAGCTCCTTTGATTTGTGTTTTCAATTTCCAAAAATTGAGTTAATTGATTTGACAGATCAGTCAGTTGACAGGACACCGGTTGTGTTTTTTGCAAAATTCAATAACAATCATGTGTTGAAAGATTGATCTGTCCAATGGATAGAAGAGAGAAACTTGTTCCTGAGCCAATAAGAACATCTTTTGAACGTGGTAAATGGAATTGTGGATCAGTTAATTAAATGTTTCGTAGGAGCGTTAACATGTCACGTGGAAAAACTTGACTGGTACTCAGATCAGCAATTTGATTAACTGTCAAGAAGGATAGTGATCTTTAGAATTTATTATTCATGGATTTGCACTTTATTTGTATTAGATTTTTTGAGAAAGTTTGCATTCCATTAATTACTCCTACAGGAATAGAACATGTTTAATTATCAACGCTTTGGTGGTTGTTTTTATTTACAATGGAACCCCGCAAACCAAACCACACACCGACACCCGCCATCGCGAATCCATCCAAAGAACACAAACACACACACAGCGCCCCGACCGTCACCCCCTTGATCGCCACCAGGCGACCGCGGAGGCGGCAGCCGAGGCGCCGCGCACAGGCCCGCATCCCCCGAACAAACCCACAACAACAAGCATCAATACGCGGTCCAATCCACAAAATTCCATTATATAACGTGTTTGTTTGCGAATTTAAAATTTATGTGTTAACGATTCAACAATGAAATTAGCAGTCGCACAGGTATCGTGCACTGATTGAGCTGTTATGAAATCACCTAATGAATCCTGCATCATTATAATGGCACTCATCATTAATTGGAATCTAGGATGTTTAAGATAAATCGCGCGTGAGATTGTGTGTGACTAATCATCTAGACGTATCATTATGAGATATTGTTAAATGATGGGTAGTGTATTGAGGATTTTATAAACATCATATCATATGCGTTGATCAATCGAGAGAGTTGAACGTTGGACACTTAAAGAGTATATGATAGCCAAGTGGGCCTAATGAATGAATAGTCAAGTAGGTTCAATGAATGAATTTGTGTAATGTATATAGTTTAATATCGGAAAAAGGAAGATACTAATTATATGAATAAATTAGTGATATGTATTGTAAAAAGTATCTCATGAAAAGTTTACTAATTATAAAAATTAATTAGTATGATATGTATGGAGACCATGAGGAGATAGATGTACCATAACCGAATGGATTTAATGAACATATCGTTCGATTCGTAGAATAGCCATGAGGATATAGATATACTATAACCGAATGGATTTAATGAACATATCGTTCGATTCGTAGAATAGCCATGAGGATATAGATATACTATAACCGAATGGATTTAATGAACATATCGTTCGATTCGTAGAATAGCCATGAGGATACAGATATACTATAACCAAATGGATTTAATGAACATATCGTTCGATTCGTAGAACAGCCATGAGGATACAGATATACCATAACCAAATGGATTTAATGAACATATCGTTCGATTCGTAGAACAGCCATGAGGATACAGATATACCATAACCAAATGGATTTAATGAACATATCGTTCGATTCGTAGAATAGCCATGAGGATATAGATACACTATAACCAAATGGATTTAATGAACATATCGTTCGATTCGTAGAATAGCCATGAGGATATAGATACACCATAACCGAATGGATTTAATGAACATATCGTTCGATTCGTAGATACTAATTATATGGATAAATTAGTATAATGTATATGAATAAAATTGATACAATACATATATTTACATATTGTACCCTTGAGAGTTCTATAAAGAAGGTTTTGTTAACTTTGCAAATTGCAAAATTGCTATTTCTTGTTTAATTCTGAAATGTTTTAATAACTATAGTTACTATAGTATTTCTTGTATAATTTTGAAATGTTTGAATATCTCTAGTAATACCATTATTAGAAAAGAGTATTTGAAAAACAATAATTAGCAATCAATAGCAGAAATATTAATTAATGATAATAACAAAAATACCAATTAATAATGTATTGATATGTTTAATGTCGTTAATCTTTATAAGAATTAATTGATGGAATTGACAAATTTTAAATTTATAATTTTGATAATAATAAGTAAATGATGGAATTAAAGAATATAGCGTTATTAATCTTTATAAGAATTGATTGATCGAATTGAAAATTTAAAATTGATAATTGATTGAAAATTAAATTTTAATAATAATAATTAAATAATAGAATTAAAGGATACAGCGTTGTTAATAAGTTAAATTTGTAACTTATCTTAATTTGATTGCGTTTCACGATGTTGATGGAGATCAGGCACTGATTTAGAAATGTTTTTCAATTTTTAATCTCGTTGTATGTAGATATTATCAGTCCATAACCTCACAGGAGGCACCATTTGTTTCGTCGAAAACTAGTCCTTAAGCCTAATTCTCGTGCTTCAGTTTTAAACCCTTTTTTTGTTTACTGTAAAATAAATGTTTGGAGAAGGATTAAATATGAATAGGTATTATTAAATAATTATACTCAATTTGGGGTGTATATTGAAGAATTTATTAGCCCCAAGAAGGGAGAAAACCTTAGTATAACTAAGGAAAAAACTCCCTGAAGATTATTCAGTTGATGAAAGCTATATGCATACGAAAAGGAGTGTGTTTGTTATAAATGTTAATTGTATATAGTAATGATCAAGAGGTCTGTTATATGATAATAGCCAATAGGCCTGATATAAATGCATTGAATGATCGTTCGTAATGGCGTCACAGTAAGTTGAGCCAGCGTTGAGCGAATCATTCGTATATATATATTAAATAAATACCTTTTCGATTTGGAATATGTTATATTATAATACATTACGATTACACAATCCTGATATACATGTTGAAATGTAAATAATGAAGAAAGAATATGAGAATACAATTCGTTGTGTAGAGAAACGTGTCATCTTTCAGCTGTTGTCTTGCCGGCAACCTCAAGCATGTTATCCAGTTATCCAATATGTCTCCCAGCCCATCCACGCGAAGCTAATTTTTCTCCCTCTCAGCATATACGAATCATAGCGAGACTATCCGAACCAACCCGAACCCTCAACAGTTACCTTAGTCTCATAATTCAAAAAACGTAGAATAATATTAATGGAAAATTATTAAGTGAAATTTAGATTTGGCTTAAACATATGTCAAAATATTAACAAATAAATATTTTACTATATATATTACTAGATAAAATAGGTTATCAAAAATAGAATCATATAAATAAATATGAAAGCCTTTTATTTATATATTTTAAATAAAGTGTGATATATGTTAGTCCCCTTATGACTTTTCCCCAACAAAATAAAGTTTTAAAATAAATAAAAATGTACAATTATATGATATTTCAACGAATGAAATATTTATGTTAAAAAATTATTTTTGTTTTGCAATTATTTTAAAATATATTTTAATAAGCTGGAGTGTCTCGCAATTTGAATTGGATTAATTAACATATATTAAATTTAAATTAAAAATTTAATTAATTATAAATTAAAAATTTAATTAATTATAAATTAAAAATTTAATTAATTATAAATTATAAATTAAAATTTATAAATAATATTTATTAAACCAGCGGGTGTTTGGCTCTTTGTTGATGGCACCACGTCACGTGCTGGGGCGTGATTTGCTGTGTTAAAAAATTAATTCTGATACTTTCAGCGATTCAATCAAGCTGAAATTCTATATATAACAGTTTTATACAATTTTTAATCATGTGAATAACTATCAAACATATATCTTTATTTTTACGGTCAGTTTAGAGGAAAAAAATGAAAACGTGGTAGGTAATAACCCTCTTCCGGTTGAGCTACATTTCTCAGAAATTGATAGAAAACTACAAATTTTGAATAATGCCCTTATACCAAATTACATTATTCTAGCTCAAACCCTTTTTGCGTTCTCTTGTCTACATACACACACATTTTTCTCAACCTTAGTGAATGATGACTCAGGGACCTTTATAACTTATAAAAACATCAAAATCTCGACATCGAAAACTTTCATGATCGCGAGATATAAAATTAAAGAAACTTACTAGTTGGTTTGGTTGTATTAAAAAATCTATTATATAACAGGGTGGAAGGAAAATTTATAAATGTTTTTAAGTAATGGTTTTATGAGGGTTACTTACCCTGAACTTTTTCATCGGTCGTGGTTGAAGACAAACGGTCACTTATGTGATGAAGCTGTACAGATTTTGTGTTTGTATGTAAGGATAGTCCTCGGATCCATGGTAGCTTGAGGGCCATGTTCATCTTTTCTGTAACAACACAAGAAAAGCTGTTATCTATATTCCAGAACAGATCACTTTGTACCCTTGCATTAAATTACATTACAAAATTTCAAAATATACTAATTTTAATATATATATATTATTATAGTTAAAAACATACTTTCTTACCAAAGTTCTGATGATAGTTTAACAACCATAAAGCATAAAGCAAATATATCCTTAAAATTAACATTTCACTGAAAGTTTAATTAAAATTTATTCCTATTAAATTTTATATTTTTTTAAAGTTTTTTTAAGTTTATATAACTTAAGAAAATGTTTCAACCAGTACCTACGACTAAATTTATTAATTTCATATTATTTAATATTAATTAAGAAAAAATCTAAACAATTTTGTTTTTTATTTTTTCAAAAAAAATGAGAACTATACAGATCGAAATATCATTTCCAAAACTCCTTAATATGGTATGTAAATTTTATAAAAATATTTAGATCCGTTTTCTACGGACATTGGTATAGATTATAGAATATAAATTAAATGTTTGCTTGTATAAGTAGATTAGATGGATAAGAAAAATCAATCTATCTACCTATATCCTTGGTTCTACGAAACTCGAAAGTTCTTACCCGCAGCAACCACATTCCTCCAAATATCCCTATCCTGAGCTACATCCATCCAACTCCTATTCTCTACCATATCTCTCACGACCCTACCTACATTATCCATCCACCACGTCTTTGACCTTCCAACCGAACGTTTCCCAATCGGTTTTTCCACAAATATATTTTACGTTAGTCTATCATCATCACCCATTCTTGTTTCAAGAAAAAAACATATATTTAGAAAAATGAAATAAGCTGATAGGTAGTGAGTGGAAAAAAAAACTGTAGTAATGTGTTTCATTTACTGATTATATATATATATTATTATTATAGTCAGATTTATCCGGGATATAATCACGTATGTTTGTGAGATTGTTTTCTTGACTTTTCGGTACCCATTTTGGTACCATTTACAAGAGGTTATTTAGGCGGGAAGATTTTTAGGATTCTGTGTCAGTGTCAGTGATAGTGTCTCTTCAGAGCTTCGCAGCAACACAGTAAGTCTGAAACCACCCAACCTATCAACCCAAAATCCCGACTCTTGGTTACACAGACTAAAACCCAGAATCCCAAAAATATTCCTTTCTAAATAACCTCTTGAAAATGGCGCCAAAATGGGTGCAGACACTTCAAGAAAACAATCTCACAAATAAACGTGATTATATCCATCTCTCTAATAATAATACATAACAATAAATTAAACTACGGAAATCTAAGCCAATATATATATATATATATATATATATATATATATATATATATATATACATAAATATTGTAATCTGTTGTGTCAATGAAGGTTATATTCTTAATTTTTTGAGAGATCGTCTCTTAATAAATAGATAGATTGATAGATTTGATAAAAAAAAAGATATTTTTTTGCACAAGGTATATTCAAAGTTTAGAGGGGTGTTTAGCTGTGCAAAAGAGGGATGTTTTATGGTCCAATGAGAACAAATGTGGCTTGGCGAGTTGGTGAGCAACTCTAGAATACATGACTCGTTGCAGCATCTTAATCTTGTGCCGAGGAAGACATCAGAATAGACATTTTGCAAAAAATGTGAGTGGAGGCACAAGGCAACATTCACCTCTCAAATCCTTATCATTTCCATTTTTATCATTGATTAATGAGTATTTTTAATATAATTATTTATAAATAACGTTTGATTTATAGAATCAATTTTTAATGAATTGTAAATAATATATAACGATTTAATAACTAATTATTAATTAATCAAAAAATAAATAAATATAAATAATTTCATAATTTATATTAAAAGATACAGTTTTTATTTGTTAATTTATATGAATTTATTTTTTATTAAAATATATATATAATTTGTTTAGATAAAAAATACATAATTATTTCTTTTTTAATAGAATATATTGATATGAATATGTAATGTGTATAAAATGTTAATATAAAATAAAGAAAAATATGATAATTTGTTTATATTTTATTCTATATACAGAAATTCATTATATTTATATAACATAATTCCATAGCTGATAGAATAAACGTGGTTCGAATGAGTAATAAAAGTTTAGTTGGAGGTTTGTGAATGAAAAAATCAATTTGGAAAGGACAGTAACCAAGATGAGGGTTGACAATTTAAAGGTAGATATGTGAGGAAATTGGAAAATGAAGGAAATGGCTCAGTATAGTTATGGTTGGAGAAATGAGGTTGCTGCAGGAAAGAACTTTCTAGTTCAATAGAGCAATAAAGATAGAGATATAGACATAATATAACTTTATTAAAAGAGTTTATATATTATAATCAATTTTAAAGAAATTTTTCAAAAATCCAAATGTTAATAGTCTAATGTGTATCCGATATAAATGATGCACATGACGACTGGAGGGAGGGGGGGGGGGGCAATATAAAAAATAACAATTGAGAAAATTAGAAAAAGATAAAAATTGTATAGTAGTGGCTCAAGGATAGAGATGGCTGGAGGAATGTAAAATTGTATAGTAGTGGCTCAAGGATAGAGCTGGCTGCAGGAATGTAAAAATTGGATAGTAGTGGCTCAAGGATAGAGATGGCTGGAGGAATGTAAAATTGTATAGTAGTGGCTCAAGGATAGAGCTGGCTGCAGGAATGTAAAAATTGGATAGTAGTGACTCAGGATAGAGATGGTTGGAGGAATGTAAAAATTGAGTAATAGTGGCTCAAGGATAGAGATGGCTGAAGGAATGTAAAAATTGTATAGTAGTGGCTCAAGGATAGAGCTGGCTGCAGGAATGTAAAAATTGTATAGTAGTAGCTCAGGATAGGAATGGTTGGAGGAATGTAAAAATTGGATAGTAGTGACTCAGGATAGAGATGGTTGGAGGAATGTGTTTACTGAAACCAAGAAAATCGTGTTCCATTGTGTCACAAAAATAGACTTTTTTTATTTAAAAAAATACAAAAATTGTTGAGCGTTTTTTATTAGCTAAATTTATTTCGTTATTAAAAGTGGAAAGTCAAATAATATTAAAAAATGTATGTAGTAATTTTTATTAAAAAAGGGTAAATTAGATTTTCAAGCTTTAAAATCTTTAAAAAGAAAGAGTTATACAAAAATAGATTTGCAATTAAGTCTACCAAAACAGATCAAAGACTTGATTGTGTTCATAACATAATATTTCGATATCAATTGGTTGGTAAATCTGCGATTTTGCACACAAATGAAATATCAAAAGCATCCCACATTAAAGGAGGATGAGATAAATGTAAAAAGCCAAAATCTCTCTCGTTAAATCCATCATTCAATTTTATGGATTCAAGGAAACTTAACGGATTAGAATACTCAAATAAAAAAAAAATTTAAATTTGAATATTCAACAATGGATGACAATAATGAAAACAATTGTATTTAATTGCCGATAGGGATAATCCATTTGAAATTATTTGATATTTTTACACTTTATATAGAGATAATAGACATACACACACACACACATTCCCCTAGATATATATAACAATTATATAACAATATTTTCTAATAGAGATTGAATGAAAATGGTTGAATAACCACCAGTTGGGTTATTTTTTTTTTAATTTTAATAAATTCATCCAGGTTCTAACTACAAGCTATTCAATGAAGTATACCTCTTGAGCTTCTCATTAAAATAGATGTTTGTTTAGTCAGTAAAAATTAGTTTCAAATTACTTCCTTAGCTTTGCTTTACATTGTTTTTGCATTAAACAGCGTCAATTGCATTTTAATCTGATGATGTCTGCTCGACTTTCGTTAATTAAAGTGGAGTGAAGTAGACGTAACACCACCATATCTACCCTTCATTGTTTATTAGCCATTGCAGCAGTCGTGGCAGATAATTGAAAGATCGTTATGGGACAAATCGGAACGATTGAATTACTGGCTTTCGGTTACTCAATTCGGATGTCTAACCAACAAGGAGATACTTTATAAATTGATTTGAATAGAAAATGATCAATTAGTACGATCACAATCACTTTAATGTATTATTTAAAAAATCAAATCGTCCCTTAAAAATAAAAAAAAAATTATTTATGGATTATGCAAAATTAAAATCAAATTATAAATAATATTCTTTTTAATAATTTTTCGCTAGTAAACAAATATATATAAAAGTTATAAATAAAAGTTAATTCAGGGTTGTTTTTAGATATAAATGTCAACGCGTTTCGGTCCTTATTTTATTGTCATTTTCAGAATTAAATTTTCATAATCAAAGCTTTCTCGTATATAGATAGCTATATAAGGATTAATAATATTATAATATAATATATGCTCCAATAGTAATTGATATATATATATATACTATTACTATTTGATTTAAATATATTATTTTAAATTGAAAAATGAAGATATATAAAAAATGATGTAGATTAAAATATTAAATATAAATGTGATCTAATAATTTTATTAAATTAATGAAAAAAAAAACTTTTACCATAATTTAATAATAATTAATGGATGGCAGATAATTAAAAGATCACTTTGAGATAAATTGATGTGATTGAATTAGTAACTTTCGGTTAATCATTTCGGATTGATAATATCAAATTAAATTTAAAATGTATAATATTTGAATAATTTTGAGAATAGTTATAATTAATATTTTTGTATTCATTTACGAACTATTATGTTATGTTATAGGCAGGGTCTTTGAATCGATTAAGGGTTTGGATAAACAGCGTAGATGTTTACATAAATAACCATTAAGGGTTACATACCAAAAATTATAGGTTTTTGTATATACACCTATATATTGGTTGATGATCTATAGACAAAGTGAAAATAGGAGTAGTATATATTATGTATACATATACTATAGGTCTGTTCAAAAGAAAAGGTGAATTTTGAATTTTCTTGGGCTGTGTTCATTCGATTATTGAAATTTTTTGTTATGTTGGTACATATATGTTTCTCATTTGTGTACATTATCAGCCATTTTGGATTAGTAGTATGTTTTTGACAACTGAAAAAGTTAGTCATGTTTTGTGTGTTCTTCGAATTTTTACTTTAAAAAAAATAAGGAATACTACAAAGAAGTTATGCAGCGTTTGCGTGAAGCAATACGGCTCAAACAATCGGAATTGTGGAAAAACAAATCATAGATTTCAGAGCATCATTGCTTGTTCGTGATTTTTTGGCTAAAAACAACATCGTAATCATTCCCCAACCACCGTATTAACCAGATTTGGCTCCCTGCGACTTTTTCCTATTCCCAAAACTGAATGGAAGGAAAGCGTTTTGCCACAATTGATTAGATAAAGTCGGAATCGAAGAACGAGCAGCCATACCGAAAAGCGCATTTCAGATGTACTTCGAAGATTGGAAGAAGCGCTGGCATAAGTGCACTATATCTGAGAGGAATTACTTTGAAGGGAAGAAAAAGGATATTGATGAATATATATATATAAATAAATACTTTTCGAAATAATTCAAAATTCACCTTTTCTTTTGAACAGACTTCTTATAACATAATAGTAACATGTTTATTGTGGTGGATATACTTTACAAAAATAAATTTCAATTTTATCCCAAAGAAATTTTCTATTGGATAGAAATTAAACTATCTAGAATATATTTTTCAAAAGAACAGTTTTGACTGCTGGGGCAAAGGACTGCCAAGTGTCTCCCTGTGGAATTAACCAGTATGGATTTCTTACTGGCTTTGACATTACTCAAAACCTTATTTATATTTATAAGGTTTGGAATAATGCCACAAGATGAGTTAAAAAATTTCCCTTCCAGTTTTGAAAAATTTTACTTGGTTTAATTAAAACAATTATGAAATTATAAGTCATTTTAAATTGAGTTGAAAATTGTATTTTTTGGATCTAGTTAAATATTCATGGATATAATAAAATATTTAGTAACACTGTAAAAAATAGGTAAAACCACATTTCAATATTTTCATAATAAAGACACGACACAGTGGAGGGGCTTTAATCTTAATCTTGTGATCCCAGGTTCTTGTCCCAAGTGTGGCAACGGAATTTCTCTCTCTAGCTCGGGTCTACAAGAACCAGGTTCACAAGTATACATCAGTGTTTTCTAACATCGTGTCCACGCTTCACAGGGGGGAAATTTGATTTGAAGGGATGCAATTCTAAAATGGACTCGACACGAGTTTAACCCTTTTTGATATTAAAAATGATGTATATGTTACATAGGGTGGCATAAGAATTTTGGAAAGGCTTAAGTTGAGGCATGGCAGAAAAAAAGTTGGGAAACACTGGTCTACATGAGGGTCGGCAAACTACGGCCCACTATCTATTTTTATCCGGCTCGCAGGTAAAGATTGTCATTTTTTATGCAAATGCATAAGAAATTTTCATTTGAGTGTACGATTGACGAACTTCTGTCAGAACTTCAGTTAGAAGTCAGTGATTTGCAAAGTGATGACACACTAAAAATGAAGTTCCAAGGTATGGATCTAACACAATTCTATGAATATCTTTCAGAGAATGAATACGATCAATTAAAATCATATGCACGAGGGCTTATTTCTGTATTTGAAAGTACATACCATTGTGAAGAAGTATACAAAATCGCAAAACAGATAAATTATTATTAACAGATGACCATTTGCAAACAACTTTAATTATAGGAAGTACTAACTTTGTACCCAATTATGATGAAACAATATCTTAAAGAAACAATTACATTCATCACATTAATGCAAAATTTATTATTTAATTAATTAATTAATTTAAAATTGATTTTTATTAGATTCTTGGTTAGGACAGTAAAATATATATACTAACATGTCTGGCCCCCAGATCTTTAAATTTTTTATATTTAGCCCTTTTTTTGCTGACCCCTGGTCTACATGATCATAATTGGGAAGCTAATCGAAATATAAAGTAGCGGTCGCTGATCAAGAAAATCTGTGTTAAGATGATCATACACTACCTCTACCCTGTTTAGGCGGCAACCGGCTTAATCAGCTCTGTTTTTTCACAGTATGTGCAAAAAATATGTTTTTATAATGATCAATGAACTTAAATTCAATTAAATTTATTATAATACTTTTATAACAATTTTACAATAAATATGTTGACAACTGCTTCAATTTAAACTTTCTTTTCAATATGAAAGTTTATATATCAATTTATTTGAGAAATAAACCTAGTGAACCATTTTCATGACGTCGTTAGTAAGGATTTTTAAAAATACTTTGCTACCTTAGATATTAATAAATTGATAATAATATTTTCAGATTTAATTCTCTTAATCTTCTAGCAATGTTCATGTGCAGCAGGCTGAATAATTATTTTAAGGCTTTATTAGTGTTAAGGGGTAAGCTAGGCAGGCAGACAATCCTTTTCATGAAGATGGCCAAGATGATTAACTGAATTATGTCAAAGGGCACTTCTGTTTAATTTAGTTTTAAAGCTAAGACCCATGAAATACAAAATTCATGTAAAATTCATAAATTTTTAAAATAATAACATAAAAAATATTTTTAAATTCAATTCAGTTAGAGAAATGTAAGGATGTTAAAATATTAAATTGTTAAATTCATTAACATATCTAAATTTATTTAAAATTTGAAATTAATTTTAAGTTATTTATAACTAGATAGTATATAATTTGTAATTCTATTATCTTTTGATGTAGTATGCATATCCAGGTTCAGGGTTAGTAATCGATGTCCTAAATAAATGCTCAAATTAGACCATGCATTAATTACAAACTCAAAATGTCATTTCTATTACAGAGTGTTTTATATTTTATATTCCAAAAATAAATAAATTATTCGAATTTTTTTATAATAAAAAAATGACTTCTTTTATTTTAATTTAATTAATTTATTTATTAAATATTGGACAAATGAATGTATTTTTACTTCTCTTTGAATTCTATTTAGTTTTAAATTTTAAAAATTGATAATATATTGTTTAAAGTAATATGTAATTAATATTAATCACTTGAATATTAATAAAATTAGTACAATTGTTCTATACGAAATTAAATCAACTGATATTATATTTAATTTTCTCTTAAAATTTGAATTATTTTTTATTTAATTTATTAGATACATGATAGTGGCTAACTATAAGTTATTTATTTATTTATGTTACTATATGTTATTTTATATATAAATATATATGTTTGTGTTAGGTTTTCGTGATACTTTTTATTATTATGAGAAATTATTTCCGGGCATTATCACGTTTAATTGTGAGATTTGAGTCTAAACGTTTAGGCGCTCATTCTGGTGCCATTTTCAAGAGAGGCTTTGGGCTGTGTTCAGGAGCAGACGTGTGTTAGTGGCAGTGTTAGTGCCCAGGATTTCTCGGACCTTCGGAATACAGTAAGTCTAAAATCTAGACCCATTCAACCCAAAACCCCAACACAAGACCCAAAATTCAAAAAAAAAATTCTATCCTAAATAAACACCTTTGAAAATGGCTAATAAAAATGAATATATATATAGATTGACAGATAGATATGTCGATTACGTGAACCATATATAATTTATATACAAAAGTAGTATATACAAAAGTATATAGAAAATATTTTTTTCCTCAATCAATTCTTAAAAATCTATGCTCAAATTTCATTAAATTAAAAAAAATTAGCTGGAGTGTCTCCACTCGACTATCTCGCAAATTTGAATTGGATTAAATAACATAATATATTATATTTAAATTAAATTTAATTAATTATAAATTATAAATAATAAATATTAAACCAGCGCATGTTTGGCTTTTTATTGATGGCACCATGGCACGTGTTGGCGCGTGAGATCTGCAGTGTTAAAAAATTAATTCTGGTACTTTCAGTGATTCAATCAAGCTGAAATTCTATATATAGCAGTTTTATACAATTTTTAATCATGTGTAAAATTATCAAACCTATATCTTTATTTTTACGGTCACTTTAGAGGAAAAAAAATCAAAACGTTGTAAGTAATGACCCTCTTCCGGTTGAGCTACATTTCTCAAAAGTTTATAGAAAACTAGGAATTTTGAATAATGTCCATGTACCAAATTTCATCATTCTAGCTCAAACCGTTTTTGCATAATCTTGTCTACATACATACACACACATACACACACACATACACATACACACACACAGACATTTTTCTCAACCTTAGTGAAAATGATTCAGGAACCTTCAAAACGTATAAAAACATCAAAATCTCAACATCGAAAATTTTCGTGATCGCAATACTATCTCTTACGAGATAGTAATAAGTTGACCTGTGGCCAGGTCCGAACCGACCGACTGTTTGAAATAAATTAATTTCCAGCTACAGAAACAATTTCAAATAATTTTAATATATATATTAATGTAATAAAAAACAGATATGGATATAACATAAATATTTTTAATTTTATTTTATTTATAATATATATGTAAGACCAGACTGTGACGTCATGAATGGCTGGATGACGTCATATAATTTTAAATCAAGAAAAAACTAATAAATATGATTTTTCTCGAGGATAAAACCAATACAAAGTGCATGATTCGTGGTGATATATAAAAAAATCTCCTTTGGTGTGAAAATAACCCTTTCCTTCCTATCGTCGATCGCTAATACTACCACTTCCGGTTTCCGGAATTGCACCAAAAGTTGATCAATTCATCCCACTGATGCATTAAGTAAATATACCAAATTTCATCAAAATCGGTTGAGCCGTTCAGGCTATACGGACGGACGGACGGACGGACAGACGGACGGACGGACAGACATCATGCTAAAAATACTTTTTTCTGTTTAGAAAATGCATGATTCGTGGAGATATGTAAAAATCTCCACATGTGAAATTTGGTGTGAAAACAATACCTCCCTTACTATCGTCGGTCGGTAAAAATTAGAAAGATATTTTTTTTATTTGATAAATTATGTTTGAATTTCAGATTAAATAACTAAATTATAAATGAATAAAAAAAAAAGGTTTACAAAATTTGTGAATATTTATTTATTTTTTATATTAATTATTATGAATTTTTTTTTTTTTTGAAGTGCGATTTATTTGATTAGTTATTCTTCTTTTTACAAATGGATATCAGTAAAATTAAAGAAGGTATATAAAAAGATGAAATGGCATGTTTTAAGGTGAACAATAAAGGCCATTAGAAGGTTAAGAACGAAATTGTAGAGCGTGACCTCATGTAGAAGATATCTTGGTTGCCGCATTAATGATGAATGGGGATTTAACCTGTAAAATCATGAACCGAAACGAAGGCATTAAGGCAAATCACGAGCAGGATGAAAATTCTCATCACAATATCTTTGACATGCAACCGCAATCCATTGACAATCATTGTCTGTCAGTCAGTCATTTGAATGTGATTTTCTTTCTATTTTGCTTCCCATATTATTTATTATTACTTAAATTAAGATTAAAAACTTATATATATATATAATATTTATAAATATTTAATAAGATTAAAAAATATTAACATGAAACCCCGGTGATTGTATCAAGAATATTATTATTATTATTATTTATTATTATTATTATTATTATATATTTTCATTATCTTAGTAATCGATTATGAATATTATCCGTCATCTTTTTTTTCAAGATTATAAAAAATAGATAAAAAGAAATTTATACAAGGGAAAAATTTCCTTCTTCTTGAGTGAATTAATTTGTACCAGATTTTTACAAAAATACATCAAAATATGATATTATGTTATTTCTAATTAACTTGACAACTATAAATGCTGATGTAAGCCTGCCAACTGATTATAATCCAATTAATTTATTACATTATGTTTGTATAGTGACGGAAAAATGTAAAAACCATGAGGGCGCTGTTGTCGGGCAATCAACCGATTGAGAATAACCATTGACAATGTCCGGCTTCAGCGCCTCCATGACATTTACATTATTCCTTCACTGTAAAAAATATAAAAAATGGATATAATAAATAAATAACAATTAAAAATCGAATATTTTAATAAAGGATATGGTTAAAAGGGGTGGGTCTAGGACAGATATCAGAGTTTTTTTAAAGGACATGGCTATTTATGCATACAGTATGTTTTCGCATTTGGTTATATATGCATAGTGTTTCGAAAATTGGTTTATAATAATAATATGTCAGTACCAGAGATACCGAGCCGCCGTTCATATAATTTAAAAGAACATAAATTTAAAAAAAAATATTAATTCTCTGAAAGACAGTAAAGTATGACTTGTGGATATAACAATATATATTTCATAATTTGATTTGATTTATATTTATAATATTTTGTATTTAAGAAAGCATTGTCTGACGTAGTTGCTGACGTCATTTAAATTTCCTATTTTAATTTGAGAAAAAACTAATAAAGATGATTTATCCCGAGACTGAAACCAATACAGATCGATTTTTCTTTATAAAATCTATCGTGTGAATTTCAAAAAAATTCTACTAGCGGTTTAATATTTCAAAAATGCAAATATATATACAATTTTTGCTAGTATAATAAGTATGTAATATTATACATATACTATTTAATATATATGACAGCAAGAATCACACAAATGTCATTTAATTAAAGTAACTAGAGAAATAATAGCAGACCGGGCAATGTAATAAATTACCCTAGATTTGTGTATGCATATTCTATTTATAAATAACCACCTCCTCTAATCAATGGGTAAATTATATTTATAATCCTCTCTCTTCGCATAAAGTAAGAAATCAGTATTGGGAGGCAATTTTGTTTGTGCCTGATGTCGATATTAGGTTAAATATTTTTATTTAATTGTTTATAAAGTCTAACCCGGGCAGGCTCTTTACAGTCACCCCTATAGTTTTAGTATTTTTTTTTAATACTTTATCTCTAGGTTGATAGTCTAATGTCGATGATCGAAATAAGCGTAAATTATTAATTTATTTAATTATTATAGCTTAGTTCGGGGTCAGTTCTTTATAGTTCTTTATTTTATTTATTTATAATTTTTTGGATTATTAATTATTTTTATATTATTTTTTGAATTTTTATTTTTATTAATGAATCTGATGATAACAAAGTTGTTAATGAGGTGTTAATGGCCTGAGTTAAACAGATCCCTTTAAATTCAAATAATAATAAAAAGGTATGAATATTAATATTTTTGGATAATGATAATGTTGAAAAGTGAAAGGTTTAAAATTGTCAAAAGTACTATATAGGTATATATTTTTTTTTAAATTTATATATATTTTTTTTACTATCTCGCCAGAGTGTGTTTGTGTGTATGTATGTGTGTATGTAGATAAGATTACGCAAAAACGGTTTGAGCTAGAATAATGAAATTTTGTACAGGGGCATTATTGAAAAATGTGAGAAATATAGCTCATCCGGAAGGGGACCATTACCTACTACATTTTCATTTTTTTCATCTAAACTCACCGTAAAAATAAATATATATGTTTGATAGTTTTTTCACATAATTAAAAATTGTATAAAACTGCTATATATAGAATTTCAGCATGATTGAATTCCTGAAATTACCGGAATTAATTTTTTAATACTGCAAATCTTGACGTGGTGCCATCAACAAAGAGCCAAACACACGCTGGTTTAATAAATATTATTTATTAATTTTAATTAATAATTTAATTAATTAAATTTAATTTAAATATAATATATGTAATTTAATCCAATTTACAAATTTTGAGTGAAAGCTCGGTATTCCAGGTACTTAATAATATACAATGTTATAGAGAAGTATTTTTATAGGGAAACCAATTAGGAAAAGACCAATGAGTACTCCTATACCAAAGATCCGATGAACTCAGAATAAAATGGCAAATTCGAGAGAATATGAAATTAATAGTAATAGATAGATAGAGGAATATGGTTGCTGCAGTTTCAAAATTTTCACAGTGATAGATAGATAAATAGATAATTTAATTAGCATATGTAATTCTGTGTGAGAGATAGTTTTATACCTTTACAATAAAGAGTTGAGAGCTAGAACATCTCAAACCATTAATTATTTAGTTAGCGACAGATGACAAATTCGGTCTACCTATCTTGAATTTTTTTTAGTCGTAGATTTTTTTATAGGCATTAACATAGAGATAGCTCTATGTACTTGGAACATGGTTCCCTACTTTGGAAAATGGAACAAGTGAGAAACCCTCTAATAGGTAGAAAACTATAAAATTAAATAGACAATAAACTTAGATTTAATAATATTAGACATAAAATATCTGTCATTGAATTTCCGAATTTTTGAAAAAACTATTTTACTAACACTCTATAATATGTAGTATTAATATTTTACATATTATTTGGGTTCATCTCCTTTTAGATCATTTAATCAAAATTGCAATTATGTGTTGTTTATTCATATATAAACTTGAATTTCAAGATTCTTTCCTTAATTTAGGGGATTTAATTCTTACATAATAAATTTATAATTAATATTTTTGTTAATTTCTATCTTATCGTCCATAACAACGATTTTCATCAGAATAACATCAAGTTAATTAAAAATATTTTTTATATATTAATTAAAAGATTTAATGAAACATACTCCTTGTGTAATATAATTACGTAAAAATAATTATACATTTTTTTGAAATAAAAATTTTAATTGATATTGCTATAATAATTTTATATTTTTTTTTGTTTACCTTTAATTTAATTAGATTACATACTTATTGGATAATATATTACATAAAAATTGTAAATTATAAATATTTATGAATGTGTGTTTAAACCCTTGTTTGCAAGTTCAGTAGTTCATTTAGACTAGGGATGGCGAACCTTTTTCAATGTGCGTGCCAAAAAATATAAAAAGTCTAGAGTGTCTCCACTCGACTATCTCGCAAATTTGAATTGTATTAAATAACATATATTATATTTAAATTAAATTTAATTAATTATAAATTATAAATTAAAATTTATAAATAATATTTATTAAACCAGCGCGTGTTTGGCTCTTTGTTGATGGCACAACGTCTCGTGCTGGGGCGTGATTTGCTGTGTTAAAAAATTAATTCTGGTACTTTCAGCAATTCAATCAAGCTGAAATTCTATATATAGCAATTTTATACAATTTTTTATCGTGATATAAACTATCAAACATATATCTTTATATTTACGGTTAGTTTAGAGGATGAGCTACATTTCTCAAAAGTTGATAGAAAACTAGGAATTTTGAAAAATAATCAATAATCAGCATTGGACAAACAAAATGAGCTAACAAACAAAAAAAAGTAAAGAACTATAAATAAATATTAAAATTATTGGGGTGGATGTAAAGGGGCCACACTAAACAAATTTATATAATTAAATAAATTTAACCTAATATCAATAATCAGTATCAAACAAACTGAGCTAACAAAAAAAAAATAAAGAACTATAAATAAATATTAAAATTATTAGGGTGGATGTAAAGGGACCATATTAAACAAGATTATAAAATTAAATAAATTTAACCTAATATCAATAATTAGCATCAGACAAACAAACTGGTCTCCTAATACCGATTGATGACTTGTATCAATGATCTAGTTGAAATTTATAAATACTAATAAAAAACTATTGAGCTGGGAAGTTGCTATTTCAGATTAGACCAGACTATAATAAAAAAATAAACCTAATTTTAATCATTGCTATCAGATAGAAAACTGGACTAACAAAACAAAGATGTCTCCCAACAAGGCTGTAATTTTCATTATATATAAAAAATATTGTAAATGATTTTTAATTGAAAGGTGGATTGATTTCAATCTTTAAATTATGAAAATATATATTTAGTAATTATTCAATAAATTAAATTTTCACAAATTAGAATATAATCGATCGATATTTAAAATAAAATGTTTCAAACTCACTTAATTTTATTGAAACTTGCTAAAAAGAAATTGTATTTTATTAATAAGTTGTCTTACTTCGCTTTTAGTTTCAATTGGAAATTTTCAAGATCCCACTGACTCGATTTTTGGTTGTCTCTCTTTCTCTCACTCTCTCAATTTTGACCCTGAAACCGCAAATATCAGCATCGATCGATACCCATCGATACTCGTCCAATGGGTAAAAATACTGTTCATTTATTTCAATTAATTGGTTCATCATTCAATATTTGAAAACAATGCCCCCCCCCACCTCTCGTGAATGGATAAATGGGGGAGGAAATTTCACCTGGAGGATTTCCTCCCTCGCTTTCACTATTGTTTGTTGTTTGTTGCGCTTTATTCTTTTGGAGGCCCGCCTGGTAAGAATAAAACCAGTGGATAATAATAAACCAACTACACGAACGGATGAAATATAAAATCTTATTTCAACCAGAATAAAAGCGGATTAAAGAAGTTTGTAGAAAATTAATTTTAGAAAATAAAATATTCATTTTTATCAATTTAACTAACATAGGTACTCTTATTAAAATAAATAAATAAATAAATAAATAAAACCTTTTTCAATGTCCGTGCCAAAAAAATATAAAAAGTCTGGAGTGTCTCCACTAGACTATCTCGCAATATGAATTGGATTAAATAACATATGTTATATTTAAATTAAATTTAATTAATTATAAATTATGAATTAAAATACCAGCGCGTGTTTGGCCCTTTGTTGATAGCACCACATCACGTGCTGGCGTTTGATTTGGAGTCGCCTAAAAAAAAAATTCCGGTACTTTCAGAGAATCAATCAAGCTGCAATTCTATATATAGCAGTTTTATACAATTTTTAATCATGTGAAAAACTATCAAACATATATCTTTATTTTTACTATTTCGTAAGAGATAGTATTGCGATCACGAAAATTTTCGATGTTGAGATTTTGATGTTTTTATACGTTTTGAAGGTTCCTGAATCATTTTCACTAACGTTGAGAAAAATGTCTGTGTGTGTGTCTGTATGTATGTAACCAAGATTACGCTAAAACGGTTTGAGCTAGAATGCTGAAATTTGGTACATGGGCATTATTCAAAATTCATAGTTTTCTATCAACTTTTGAAAAATGTAGCTAAACCGGAAGAGGGTCATTACCTATAACTTTTTGATTTATTTTCTTCTAAAGTGTCCGTAAAAATAAAGATATATGTTTGATAATTTTTCACATGATTAATAATTGCATAAAACTGCTATATCTAGAATTTCAGCTTGATTGAATCGCTGAAAGTACCAGAATTAATTTTTTAACACTGCAAATCTCACGCGCCAACACGTGCCATGGTGCCATCAACAAAGAGTCAAACATGCGCTGGTTCAATAAATATTATTTATTAATTTTAAATTATAATTTAATTAATTTAATTTAATTTAAATTAATATATGTTATTTAATCCAATTCAAATTTGCGAGATAGTCGAGTGGAGACACTCCAGATTTTTCGAATTAGGAGAGAACAGGAAATGGATGAAGGTATCTTGGGTTGGGGATAGTTAACGGAATGTGGCCGTTGCGTCCATGAAATTTCGACTTCAATAGCCTAACAATAATAATAGTATATTATCTGTTCTTACAAAAATACTATACGACCATTAATTGTTATGTTTCATTATATTTAATTATACAATAATTTTACATAAGTTAATTTGGTAATTATATTGAATGGTCATTCAGTCATGGATTTGGATAAAACTTTACCGGTGGGTTCGTTTTTTAATTCCAAATAATACTTCCTTATGCAATTTTAGAGGATCACTTTTAGTTCACGAGATAAAAAGGATTAAAGTTCGCCAGATTAGCTTATGAACTTCGAAATAGGATATCATTTAGTAATGTTTTATTGACTAATTCACTAATTATTCACTTATTTATAATTTTCGGTTTGGATATAGGGAAATTATTTAATTAATTATTTTTTTTAATTTTTCTATATTTAATCCGAACCTAAAAACAAAACCTGAAAATTAGTGGAGCCCTCTAAGGGTCAAATTAATAAAACATGGTAGCTAAATAGAATATCAATGGATTTATATACAAACTTTAATCCTTTTTATCTCGTAAACTAGAAGCAACCCGCAAAAATTTCATAAGAAAAGTTTATTTGGAATTAAAAAAAAACCCACTGGTAAATCCAAATCCATGACTGGATGACCATTCAATATAATTACCCTTTATTTTATTAACTTATTTCAATAAATCACATAAAAATCTGCGATAATGATAGATTCACAACCTTATATCCAAATTTTATAAATAAATATATTATAAAATATTTGAAAATGTTATTGATTAACAACAGCAACCGAGATCATGGAAGTTGTAGAAGACAACTATTCTTTTCCAATGGACCGAATATTATAACAATACCAGGGTTCATTAATGATACAGGAGGATAGAATGAATCATGGTAGTAGGGTAGTACAAACATCCTCTCGTCTAGACCCTTTATGAAAAAAAATGTTGTACTACATTCCCCAGCATCAATCAGCAGAACAGAAGCCATGTGACTCATACAACCCATGCAAAGCCTCTCTTAATATAGAGTCCTTGAATGATGGATTAAAGAAATTGGTGGATAAAATGTTTTCACCACATAGTCACGTTGTTCATCCGCCCAAAGATTCAATGCAAGCAAACTGGTGGTTATTTTTTTTTCCCCCAATACCTCTCAAGGTCACCTTCAATCATCCGGTTTTATTGATAGCACTTGGACATAAGACTATTTCTAAGTTAATAAGAACCTTAAAAATCATTAAAATTTTCAATTTTGGTATAATTCTTGTATTTTATATAATTTGTCATATAATGATGTCATTTTTCATAGTCTTTAAATTTCATAATAATTTAACATCGGTAATACAATTTTATTTATTAAATATAAAATATAATAAAGCGATTGATCATAAAAATTAGTGGATGGCGTTTTAATCAATGCATATTCAATATGAGAGATTTTTTATGAAAAAAGCCCGTGTGATTTGAATCAATCTGGATGGAATTCATAAAAAAATAGAATTATATATTTTTTTATATATATTTTTTTTTTTTAATATAGATGAAAATACAATAAAAAATAATAAAACCTTTGCTGAATTAGTAAAATAAATCAATAATAGCGAGAATGAAATTATTTACTAAAATAAATTAAATAGAATGTATTGAAATAAAATTATATAATATTTAATTGAAATCATGCTTTCAAAATTGAATTTGTCTATTAAAAATTTTATTATTTAACTGGAAAATGAAAGAACAGAAAGAAAATGAAATTACAAAATTGTGTTAAATTATATGATATTATATAAAAAGACACATTTAGTTATTTATTTATAATGTTAAATAACAAATGTTTTATATTTTTATTATATATTTGATAAGGCGCCACAGGGTGAGAGGTTAGCGTAGCTGGCTCCCATTCTCGTGGTCCTAGGTTCAAGGAATTGGCAAAGGAATTTCTCTAGCTGGGGTCTATGGGACGGAGTCAACCCAGCCTCCGGGATCAACATTGGGAAAGTTACCTGTTAGCGCCTCCGATCAAGAAAATCAAGGTAAATGTTGAAAGGACGCGTTCTACTGATCATAGGACACCTAATGTATATAACCGACTTGATAGTCGTTTTCCTTGCGTAGGACGAACAAAGTCAGAGTTTGTTTTATTTATTACATATTTGACATACCGTATATATATAATTGTATATATACATACATTTTATAAAATATATATTATTTGATTCTATTTTATATAGAGTGATATACAATTTTTGATATTTTTCTATTTCAATAAAAATATTTCTTTATAAATTTCAAATTCTATTTAGCAAAAAAAAAAAAAAAAACTCAAGATGTAAAATTGTCAAACATTAATTCAAATCTATCGTCGTTGCTTATAGAAAAAAATAAAAATATAAATCATTGTGAAGAAATATATATATTATATGTATACATATATAATATGTATATATATATATATATATATATATATATATATAACTTTAAAATAAAATATACTTAAACCAACTTCAAAACCTTTCTTATAGTTTATATGTTGTTATATATATAGTATATATATATATTTCTGAATTGTAACACCACTCGTATCCCCAATGGACATTTGATTTCAAAAGCATTCTAAATTCAAATCATTTTCTTTTGAAATCAATTCAGGAATAAATAAATCAATTTATTTTGTTTTCATACATTGAAAAAAACCATATATATATGTTTAATAAGGCAAAATTTTTAAATAATATGTGTATTCAAAACAAGATTACACACACATATAGTCAATAGAATTAATATTTTTATAATATTATAAATCATACCAATAATAATAAAATTATAAAATCATTAACTTGTCTCATATCAGGTACGACATATACCCATCTAAATTGAGAGGCTAGTTGAAATAAGAAGGCTGATAGGATCAGTTGTACTGATTAAACAACACCTCTAGCCGACTTAAAGGGCAACCGAATGATAGACATAAAATTGGCTAATGAGGCATCTCTTTAGTTCTGTAATTCAATTTTAATTTAGAATTCACTATCTCTCTCTCTCTCCGCCTTTCATTGTTCTATTTAGCAAAAATAGTTTCTCCATTATTAATGATTTTATGTTATACTATATGGGCTGAAAAATCCCTGGATTTTTCAATAGGTGACGCCGCTAGAAAATGAACATGACTCATTTCGAGAGGCTCATCTGTCACTAGTTTATGTATGAAGTATCATGACATTTCGTCCATTCGTTTACAAGCTACAGTCGTTTGAGTGACGCTACTTTCGCCTTCATAAGAAAAATGGAAAAACAGGAATATCGCGTCTTTATTAAACATTGTTCTCGAAGGAGCAGATGTGGGATAACATTCCTGCAACCACTGCAATGATTGTTCACAAGTTTCTCCCATTAAAAAACAATGTTTAATCAAGACGCAATAGCTTGTAAACGAATGGATGAAATGTCATGATACTTAATACCTAAACTAGTGACAGATGAGCCTCTCGAAATGAGTCATGTTTATTTTCTAGTGACGTCACCTATTGAAAAATCCCGGGACTTTTCAGCCCATGTAGTAATATAGATATTTGATTGGATTATAAATATTTGAATAGTCCAAAAATAACTGACAATTAAATTAAAGATTTATAGAAATGAAATTGAGAAAATTTAATTGGTTCATTTATTAATTTATTTTGATTTATATATATATATATCTGTAATCCCCTATGGCTAAACCGTTAAGCAAAAATACAAATGATTGATTATTTTTTGCAATTTATATATATATACCTGGTTCACCGCCGCTCGGTACTTTAAAAAAATTATTCCTTATGAACTATGAATATTTAAGATTGATATTATTATTTAAAATAAATAAATAATAAACGACAAAATACGTATATGAAACAATTTCAAATTATTTAAAAGAACATAAATTAAAAAAATAAAATCATAAAACATACAGCACCTTAAATATAAGTATTAATGGACTGAAAGACAGAAAAGTATGGCCTGTGGATATAACATAATAAATATTTCGTAACTTGATTACAAAATATTATTAAAATAAATATTTTTAATTTGATTTTATTGATAATATTTTGTATTTAAGGAAACGCTGTCCGGCGTTCCTAGGCACTATTTATTTTTTATTATTAAAATTCCTATTTTAAATTAAGAAAAAACTAACAAAGATGATTTTTCCCGAGGCTGAAACCAATACAGTCGATTTTTCTTTATAAAAATTATCTATGGTGTTAAATTCAAAAAATAATCCTTCGAGCGGTTTAATATTTAAAATACAAATATATATACAAATGTACAATTTTCGCTAGTATCATAAGATAAGAGTACCGGGACCCCGAGCCTCGGCTCGGTAATTAAGTTAAAAAAAAATGATTCCTTATTATTGGGTTTGGCTGGTAATATTAATACCTGCAACACATGTATCTATTAATCTATTAATCTATTGTACTGTATCTTTTAATGAAATAAAAAACAAATATGGATATAATATAAATATTTTTAATTTTATATTAAGAATAGATATATATCTCACAGGCGGTGGCTGTGACGTCACATATATACATTTAAATTAAAAAAAAAACTAATAAAGATGTATTTTTCCTGAGATGTGATCAATAAAACTCAATTTTTCTTTATAAATACTATCTCTGGTGTGAATTTCAAAAAAATCGTTAGAGCGGTTTTAATTTTTACTCCGATAAGAAGATAAGATATGTATATTATACTTATAATATATATGATATTAAAAGATATAAATACCTACAAAAGAAATTAAGAATATTTATTAATATTTATAAACATAAGTAAATTTTTGAACACCAAAACAAATTTTATCCAATTTCTAACCAAATCAAAGAAAACTTCAAACAAATATATAAAAGACAATTTTAAACTAATATTGAAATAAAATTAGAAGAAAAACGAAAGAGATTCCGAAGTCGGAAAAGGAGTGAGAAGTGGGTGTAAGGATAGGAATGAAGGTGGGGGGGTCAACCCAACCGTTGCTCGGTTTATCTTCAACCAAATGGAAGGGAGAGGCGAGAATGTCGATTCAATTATAAATGAAGTGGACCACTGTAGTGGAGAGTGGAGACGTAGCAGCACCAGAGAGTACCTTCTGAGCCGGATTGGATGGAGATGAGTGAAGTGTAGGGAGGAAGGGTGAGAGTGTAGGCAAGAGTGGACATTGACAGGAAGAGCGATCACTTGTCAGGAACAAAGCTTGTCATGTCGTCAGGGGAAGTTCCGATGGTGTCAACATGAAAACAGGCTTCCTCTCGCGGCTGGAGATCAATCTTGGGAGCCAAAGAAAAAGCGGATTGTGGTGGTGTCTGAAGGGGGATCCCATTGCAAAACACCATCTCGACATACCTAACGACCTCACCATTCACTTACTAAATATACAATGTAGAACATTCAATATTATCATACAAATTAATTCAATCAATAATTGAGAAAAACAAAAACAAAAAAAACAAAAAAAAAAAAAAACGATTTTATTTCATTATAAATTAATAATAATTATTTTCTAATTACTCTCAGTATGTAATAATAGTATAATTCATATTTGCTTATTAAATTTCATTAGGCATTAGGATTAGTTAATAATAATTACAATGTTGCATTTAAAACAAACACTAACATTCCTTTATCCATCCCTTTAATTACGAATAATTTATATTCATCTTTTTAATATTCACTCCACATAGGGTAAATTTTATCAAAACTAATTATATTTATATGTAACATCTACCCTTTTCTTTATTAATAGTAATAATAATATACTTATTATAAAAAAAACATCTAAAACTTAACTATCCCTGATAATATTTAAATAATTTATCATAAATATTTATACAATTTTAATAAATAATTTTTATTAATAATGTCTATATCACCTATTAAATATATAATATGGAACATTAAATGAACTCGAAAGTTCTTGGTAGCAGCAATCAATTCGGTAATTGTCGATATTAATTGTCATGTCATGGATTTGGATAAAACTTTACCAGTGGATTCCTTTTTTAATCCCAAAGAAACTTTCCTTATGCAATATTTCCCGGTTGCTTCTAGTTTACGAGATAAAAATTATTAAAGTTTTGCAGATTAGCTGGTCTAAATGAGCAGCCATTTAGTAATGTTTTATTGACTATTCAATAATTATTCACTTATTCATCAATTTTCGGGTTTTTTTTGTTCGCTTTGGATATAGAAAAATTATTTAATTAATTAATTTTTTAATTTTCATATATCCAAACCGATCTCTGACAAAACCGAAAATTAGTGAAGCCCTCTGCTGGCCAACTATATAAAAGATGGTAGCTAAATAGAATATCAATGAATTTATATGCAAACTATAATAATTTTTAATTCGTAAACTAGAAAAGACCGAGTGATATTGTATAAGGGAAGCTTCTTTGGAATTAAAAAAGGAATCCACTGGCAAAGTTTCATCCAAATCCCTGAAGCTTCCTGTTTTGTAAACAATTACCCTATTTTTAATATTGCCAATTCTCTAATATTGTTTAATTGTATATAATAAAAAAAAATATAATAAGTAGAAATACAAATTATTAAGATTTTTATTTATTAAATTTCCCAATTAAACAAAAAAGAAAATTAAACAACCAATCTTGAATTAATGATTGAAAAAAAAAATGATAATATTTTATTTAGAATATTAGATTATATTTATTTCAATAGGACGGTTGGTAACTTTCGAGAGAACATTTCTTTAGACGTCAAATAAAGAACAATATCCGGGGGACGCAAAGTGGAGTGGTGGAGGCCCGCAATGCAGGTGATAGAAGGAGATCTCCGTCCGTGCGCCGGGCTCTCTGCATCGAAATTTAATGAGATTCAGCATTAGAATAATATATTGTATATTGTTACAATCAAAATCATAATTCGGTATTTTGTAACTGCAATATTTTATATAAGAAAGAGGGAAGGGAGAGAGAGAGCTCTCGTTTATATTTATCCGTTATTTTATTAATAGAACTCGATTTCAACTGCACTTTACCATTAACACTTTCCTGAGAGAATAAATCAGTGTGAATAATGAATGTAAAACTTATGTTTGTCCTTAATACTTAAGGATTCTACCTGTCATTGTTTAATTCTTCCTTTCTGTAGGATTAAGTGAAACTTAATTCAAAAGATCGATATTAAAGAATATTTTTTTTTAATTTATCCAATACGTGAAAAATAAAATGAGATAATAACAATGTTATAAATTACTAAAAAAAATAACAATATAATTTTATACTAGAAAATAAACCATAAATAATTATCATTTTTATTTTTATTTGTTTTTTTAAATAAAATTGGTATTTAAAACGTAATGATGTTATGCTATCGCGCGATCCTTTATCAAATTTATACAATTTATTTTTAAAAACTTTAAAAATTTTACAATTTTTTAATTATTTATTACAATGGGTTTTCTAAAAATGACCCATCAAAAATTTGTTTCCTAAAATGGTACAAATTAATTAAAATATTTGATCCTATACCTATATTATATATATATATATATATATTATATATTGTTATAATTAGATGACTTCAGTTTTATATTTTTAAAATTAGCAATAGTTTCTAGACTGCTTCGATCAAAGATTACTACTTAGAATAATATAATTTCTGATATTATATTACCATATACTTGTCTATATTTTAATTAAAAAAAAGGAGAAATAAGAAAGGAGATTATATTTTTTCTTTTTATTTATAATCATTATATCATTATTTATTATCATTTATATTATTTGTAATTTAATCTAAAAAACATTTAATTAATATAATATAATTTATTTAATATTATTAGATCAAATTAATTCAACAATTTATTTGAAATTCTTTCCTTTATAATTGTTCATATGTATATATGTTGCTAACATTTTTTTTTGGGAGGGAGAATGATAAATATTTTGCGTAAGTTGATTAAAAAATATTATTAAAATAAATATTTTTAATTTTATTTTGAAATTAAAAAAAAAATTTTAAAATATTTGAAATATAAAAAAATATTAATCAAATATCAATTAAAAAAGAATGGCGGGAGGCAAATTTCAATATGGATGACGTAATTTATGAAATGATCGGTGGGCTGACAATATATAAGTAGATAGAATGAAATTGGGAGAAGATAAAGATTGGATGCAAGTGGCTTAAAATAGGAATAGTTGAAGAAAGGTTGTTGCTTTCAAGTTAGGGAGACCATATTTAGAAAACACCAAACCGGATCATTTGTAAAAAAATTTACTTTTCTTTTTAGAGACATTTTGAATGAAAAATCGAAAATAAGAGCCAAACTGATTGTAAGAAAACGTTAGTCGGACCTAAATATTTTAAAACCGAGACAATAGACTGCACCGAAGACATTTTTCGTTACGCGGTGACAGAGTACCTAAAATCGGGACAATCCTGGAAAACCGGGACGTTTGGTCACCCTATTTCAAGTTCATGAGCATTCTAGAGATAAATAAATTGATTATATATTTATACAATAAAAAATGAAAAACTGAAACGGAAACAATGAAATGAATATTAATTATAAATAAAAATCATTAAGATCATGTTTATGCAGTGATGTATTGGTAAAATAAGAAGTAAGGGAACGCATAGTGGGAGCAAAAAAAAGTCCTATTTTCAGAAAACTATTTTTTTCCATATAAGTTTTTATTTTTTCTTATTCTTACTATACAAAATATTAAGGAACACAAAAAAAAAGAAATTTTAACAGTAGATTTAAGTGGGAGTTGTCGGGACATGAAAAAGTACTGGAACGCGTACCGGTTCTGAAAAAAGGTAAGGGAACGTCGTTCCCCCGCGTTCCCCTCCCAATACACCATTGTGTTTATGTAAATAACCCAAAAAGTCTTAAAGATTTTCTTTGTCGCTTTAAATCAATATTATCCGCTATATTTAGTTGATATATAAAACTTATAAAACGTATCTTCATATAAACTAATAAAACAAATTTTAATAAATAATAAATTTAAAAAAAAACAGATTAGAAGTAACAATGTTGCATGCACATTGTGTTGAAGTCAGATTCTCCCCGTCCTTTGATTGAAAATACTTTAATTAAGATAAATTTTTATTTCATATATAAATTAATTAAAAATATGTACGTAGTAATCAATCTTATTTAAAACAGTGTAAAGGTAAACTTTTCACTTTTATTCTTAAAAATTAGGGGAAGGGAGGCCATATTCATAATTCACATATTTCAAAAAATACACCAACTAATTTAATAATACTCCATTCCAAATTTCTAATTAAAATTACTAATAAATATTTTTGTCTTTTATATATATATATATGTATTATTCTTTGAAACATAAAGATCATCATTTACAATATACTAGCCCAGGGCCGTTCCGACTCGGGGGTGCAGAAGGGTGCGGGGCACCCGGGCGGCAGGCCTAGGGGGCGGCGCGAGCCGCCTTAAAAGTACTTATTTGATTTATATGTTTTATTAATTTTTTTCAATTTTTTCAATATGGTTCTAAAAAAAAGGTAAAATGTTTTTGCAATCAGGATCTTAAATTCTTTCGACTTTTTTTTAAAACTGGTTCTAAAAAAAAACTAAATTAACTTAAATTTACTTTATCTTTTTTATTCGTAAATTTTTAACAACCTTAGGGAAGGGGCGGAAAAATTATTCTCGCACCCCAAAACGGCCCTGTATTAGCCGTTTCCGGTATCGTATGCTGCCGGCGGCATAAAAGTCTTCTTAGAGGGACAGGCGGCTTCTAACCGCACGAGATTGATTGAATAATAATAATAATTTATAGGAAATGTTTAAATATAAAATTAATAACTTTATTCAAATCGTTGTAATATTTTTTTTTCAATATTTAATAATATCAAAACAAAATTTTAAAAAAATGAAGTTAGTAACAAATTAATAATTTTGATAGGTTTCTTTTTATGTTTATTATGTTTAATAAATTCTCTTTTATGATTAAAAAATAATATTAATATGAAAAATTAAAATATTTCAATTTTTTTTTTATTTTAAATTCAATAAAAATTGTAAATTGTAAAATTATAAATTTGTAGCTAACTTCATAATGTTACTAACATTTCATAAATTTATACATACATAGGAAATTATATTGATATAACTTTCAACAAGCTAGAAAAATAATTTTATTTAATTTTAAATAAATAGATATATATTTATTCGTGTAATAAAAAAAAACATAAATAAATTGGAAATTATTAACCTATCAATTATTGACCAATCAAAAGTACAAACTAAATGATCCCGATGATGTTCGGGTTCACCGCCAAGGTCTCCTGTTGGACGACTAGTCAGAGCACTCTGCGAAAGTTACCCTTTAAGCCCCTAAATGGGGTAGCGTGTCCACGGCATCGATCCCGTTTCTAGGTGACAGTGACATGTCACGATTCCCCGGAAGTCTCTCTCTATTAAGAGTGGAGGGTGAGCACCGATTTACGGACCTTTGCCACTACTTTACTGCCTATTGATCACAAAGTACTATGAAAATTAAATAAAATATGAGATTCCTTTTCTTTGTATAATCAAATTCATCTTTTTTATTCTAAAAAAATGTCATAAATATAATAGAGAATTCGACAAATTCAATTAGAAAAATTAATTAAAATAGAAAAATTAATAGACGCTAGAAAAGAGGTGGGGCAATAGTGTTAAAACAAAACATTTAGTATCAGAGAGGAATAGTATTACACAATATACAAAACGTAAAATTTGTAAAGGAGAAAAATTTAGAATACTTAGGTTCTGTTACCATGAAAGATAATAATATTCGAGAAGAATTTAAATCGTGGTTGCAATTGGGCAACGACTGTCATACAGTAAAGAGGCTAATCTCGTCAAAATTATTATCAAAGGGAATCAATAATAAAAACGATTAAAATGCTGGTTGTATTATATAGGTGTGAGGCGTGGTCTATGACCTTGGAAGATGAGAGTAGATTTAGAGTATTTGAAAATAGAATTCTTGGCAGCATTTATGGGTCTAAGAAAGATGAGGTCACCGGGGAATGGTGGAGACTGAATAAAGAGGAATTGCATGACCTCTATCAAGAATTGGAGAGGAAAGACTGGTGAAAAGACTATTTGTGGGGGGACTGAGAAGGAAACATCCGGCTGGAAGACCAAGGGACGTAAGAGAAATGGAAGAAAATAGGAGTTTTGATGGTACAACCATCAGGATAAGAACACTTAAATTAAAATTAAATTCACATTAATATATATTAATTAATTTAAAAAGATTTCAAATAAAAATAAAAAAAACTGTATATATTTGTATGTATATTTGTATATTTGAGATATTAAACCGCTCTATAGATTTTTTTGAAATTCACACCATAGATAATATTTACAAAGAAAAATAGATCTGTATTGGTTGCAGCTTCAAGAAAAATCAACTTTATTAGTGTTTTCTTAATTTAAAATATTAAATTTAAATGACGTCAGTAATTACGTCATCTGTATTGAAATTTGCCTTCCGCCACTCTTTTTTAATTGATATTGGATTAATATTTTTTTATATTTAAAATATTTTATTTAATTTCAAAATAAAATTAAAAATATTTATTTTAATAATATTTTTTAATTAACTTACGCAATAAATTTATCATTCCCCCACCCAAAAAAAAAAATAAGCATCAAGTTAGCAGCATATAATAGTACATATGAACGATTATAATGGATAGAATTTAAAATAAATTGTTGAATAAATTTGATCTAATAATATTAAATAAATCATCTTACATTAATTGAAATTTTTTTTTAGATTAAATTATAAATAATATATAAGTGATATTTGATTATTATAAATAAAAAGAAAAAAATATAACCTCCTTTCTTAGTTCTCCTTTCTTAATTAAAATATAGACAAGTACAGGTGTAAATATAATTTCAGAATTTACATTATTATCAGTAGTAATTCTTGGTGGAAGCTAGTTTGAAAAATATAAACGTGAAGCCATCTAATTATAACAACATATATTATACATATAAAATATAGAATCAATTTTATCGAATATATTTTTCCATCTTGAAATGAAAATCAAGTTATTTTAATTAATTTGTACCATTTTAGGAAACAAATTTTTAATGGGTCATTGATATTTTGAAATTTTCTAACAAGTGTTGCGGTTAGTACAATATTAATCCAAACTTTCTTAGAATGATTTTTTGTGATGACTAATGTTATAACTCTAATACTCTGTGACAAATGCATGATGAAATAAGAGAATGTCTACAAACGTAAGATATTACGTTTGTTTTCTTACGCCCTATTAAAAATAATGTTAAATTTGAAAAGAGAAAGGAAGTTTCAATGGTTCATTTGCACTAAGGGTTGTCTTTGATACAGTGCTATTGATTGTATAAAGTGCATCCTTCACAAGAAGTAAGTCAACAAAGATAGAATAGTTAAAAAGCTAAATAATTAATTGGTTCATTGAGTGTGTAGAGGGGTTCTGTCGCTTCTTGTTAATAAATTAATGTTCAGCAGAAAGCATTCACTGTTTTTGGAGTTGATAAGTGTTTAGGAAGAAAATAGAAAAAGAGAATAAATAAAACAATGTATATTCATATTATAGTGAAATAGAAAAGATTGTAGTGTTTCTTGAAATGTGATAATTTTCCAATTCCAGTTTTTATATTTTATCAGGGTAATCCTAACCTCAATAATAAAGACAAATTTCAGAGGATTATAACTATATAGGTTTCAGCCTAGTACCTTAAAATTAAGATGGGCGTACATTCCATCATAAAGATATATAAGTACATAAATATATATTTATACACCAACTAAAAATATGCATACATACTACATTCGACTGTAATAAATCAATAACCAATTTTCTTATTTATGTCTCAGGGAAAATTCCAGACAATAATAAAAATCGGTTGAGGCTGTCTTGGGCTTTTCGTGATAAAAGAACGCCAGTCAAAAATAGAGAAGAGTGGTTTAAGAATTAACCCAGATGGAATTTCACACATATTTCACATTTTAAAGCTGAAATGTTCAGCAAAAAATTAGCGCCATTAATACTTTAAATAGTTTAAGATATATTTAAAAAAAAAAGTATTAATAGCAATATTTTGCTTTTATTTATGTCGTTCAATAATAAAAAATTATAATGAAATTTATACAAATTATTATATTATATTATTTTTTTTTACTTTTGTTATTATTTGTTATTTATTTATTCAGATGATTTATGTATACACACTGAGGGTATTTATTTAAATTTGTTATATTTGATGATTTTTTTAAATAAAAGCAAAATATTGCTAAATCTAATAAACTAATGTTTTGTTGATTTTATGGTGTGATGCGAGGTCAATGGTTTTCAGGGATGAGAGTAATTTCAAGGTAAGGACAAATTGAATTCTTTATATATATTCAATTCATAGACCAAAGTGTAAGTGTAATTATAAGAAAGAATAAAATGACATCTATGAATCCTCAAATATAATTACAGTCATAAACAGAGGCGGATTAAACGCCGGGCGGCCACCCGGGGCCCACCAACCCGAGGGGGGCCCACCGAAACCTAAATAAAAATATTTCCTTAAAAAAAAATTAAAAAAAAACTGTTGAGTTTATGGATAATCGGAGTTTAAATAAAACAAGTTATTCTTGATACAGATCTTTATTGAACAACAGATCATTATTCGGTCGTGTTTGAACCCCGACTAACTTAAGAAAAAATAATCAATTTTGGGTCACGGCGTCCACAGAAAAAATTATGTATTTTTTACATAAGTGCTTTATATGTAAGTATAAAACAGCCTAAATTATAATATAAACAAAATTTGTCTTTCAATTATAATTGTAAATAACAGAGGGCCCATTTCAATTTTACCGCCCGGGGCACCCAATCAACTTAATCCGCCACTGGTCATAAACAAAAAAAAAAAAAAAAAATAAGATTATACAAGGAAGTGGCTAAAGAGAAGTTTGTTTATAGATAAACAAATTGGAAAACAACCACTGGATAAAGCAAAAATTCAAAAAGGTATGAGGTAATTAAGAGATAATTGGATCAAGGATAGGAATGATTATGGTTACTACAGCAACGAACTTTCGAGTACAGTAACATCACTTACATAAATAGAGATATTTAATTAGTAATTAATTAATTAATTATAAATAGATTTCAAAAATAAGTAGATACAATCTAAGTATATCTAACAATCGATACCACACACACTGATATTAATTCTAATAATAGAGTATAAATTATATAACATACATATAAAGTCATTGAAAAAATCTGGAGTGTCTCCACTCGACTATCTCGGGAATTTGAATTGGATTAATTAACATATATTATATTTATAAATTAAATTAAATTAAAATTAAATTATAAATTAAAATTAATAAATAATATTTATTAAACCACACACACACACACACACACACACACAGGGCGTGTTTGGTTCTTTGTTGAGGACACCACGTCACGTGAAGGCGCGTGATTGGCAGTCAACGTGTTAGAAAATTTAAAAAATTAATAACGGTATTTTCAGCGACTCAATCAAGCTGAAATTCGATATATAGCAGTTTTATACAATTTTTAATTATGTGAAAAAACTATCAAACATATATCTTTATTTTTACGGTCAGTTTAGAAGAAAACAAATCAAAACGTTGTAGGTAATGACCCACTTCCGATTGAGCTACACTTTTCAAAATTTGATAGAAAACTACGAATTTTCAATATTGCCCATGTACCAAATTTCATGATTCTAAAACCACATTGCTGTAATCTTGACTACCTACACACAAACACACACACACACACACACACACAGAAACATTCTGGCGAGATAGTAAAAAAAATATATATATAAATTTTAAAAAAAATATATACCTATAAAGTAATTTTGACAATTTTAAACCTTTCACTTTTCAACATTATCATTATCCAAAAATATTAATATTCATACCTTTTTATTATTATTTGAATTTAAAGTGATCTGTTTCACTCAGGCCATTAACACCTCATTAACAACTTTGTTATCATCAGATTCATTAATAAAAATAAAAATTCAATAAATAATATAAAAATAATTAATAATCCAAAAAAAAATTATAAATAAATAAAATAAAGAACTATTAATAAATACTTAACTTATAGGGTGACTGTAAAGAACTGACCCCGAACTAAGCTATAATAATTAAATAAATTAATAATTTACGCTTATTTCGATCATCGACATTAGACTATCAACCTAGAGATAAAGTATTAAAAAAAAATACTAAAACTATAAGGGTGACTGTAAGATAGTAAAAATTAATCTTAATAAGTTTGATTTTAGTTACATAATATCTATCAAAAAAAAAAACTTACTTGTACTCGTATTTTATATAAAAGTGATGTTAAAAATAATTATTTTAATAATATTAAACACTTTTTTTATATATATTTTTTCTTTTCTGTTGCAGGTAAAGATAATCCTCTACAGTTCTCTGAAACCACAAATTCTACTTCTACTAGAGAGATAGTAAAAAAACAACATATAATTATTTTTATTTTTATTATTTATAAATATTAAATTAATTTGTTAATCGCCGAAATTGATAAACAGAGAGATCGATTGACAGGTAACTGTAATGATATGAGACGATTGTCCGTTTAATCTCGATAGGGTCAAACCAATCCAATTAATTAGTATGTATCCACCATTCAGAAAGTGTGATTCTCAGTCCAGGTGTCTCATTTTCTATTAGAAAAAAAGATTTAGTGAAGAATTTTTAAGGGTGATTTTTGAATGCATGAACATTTGATACCGAATCGACCAGCCTACCATTATTTGTTTCTCGATAACATTTCGTCCATTACCGGTAATCCTCTCTTGTATATTCAAATTCAATTCAAATCATCGTTCAATAATTAATTTATGAAAGTTGGTATTATATTTGTGTAGGAGAGGAGGCAAAAGTGAATCCGATTCAAGTAAATAGATTAGTCCTCAGCAAAGGGTGACGGGCAAATAATAATAGTCCAACCCGTCCACGGGGACTCTACTAATAGCAAACACGTCACCCACCGCTCCTTCTCTTATTTAAAATAATGATCAAAGTGAAATTTTCAACCAATCTAACTCTAACATTAGATTAATAATCGAAATAGTGATTGAAAATTAAAATTCATTTACTAAAAAGAAGTTGGATTTATACTTATCTATTCTTTGTCACTTTACAGAACTGGTAAATAGTTAGTTGCAGCACGCACATTCCTCCAAACTTTCCTGACCTACCACCATCCAAATCCAATTCTCTCCCAACTCCCTCAAGTCCGAAGTCCCTTGTGTGCTCACCACTTTCTTAGTCTACCAAACGACCACTTCCTAACCCAGTGTTCTCCAACCTGTGGGTCGCGAGACTGTTGTAAGGAGGGCGCGAATGTATTACAACCAATTTTTTTTCTAAAATCTAAAATAATCTATAACAGGGGTCGGTTACCTGGTGCCCACGAAGCCATTTCAAGGGCCCGCACTTTAACGATTTTTTTTCCAATTTTTTAATATGGTTCTAAAAAAAAGATGAAATGTTTTTGCGATAAGGTTTTTTAACATTTTCGATTTTTGTTCAATTTTTTTCAATATGGTTACTATACGAAATTAGATTATTACAAAAATTAAGGGGGGGGGGGGCGAAAGAATTTTTTTTTAAAAAAAAGGGAAGCCGGTTCAGAAAGGTTGGAAACCACTGTCCTAATCGGCCTCCCCATACACAACCTAGTTTCTCACCAGATTTTTTTTCCCCATTCTAACCAAGTACTTTCAAAACGTTTATAATATGTTCAACACCTATCAGCATTTACAATCATTATAAAAAAAAAATCATACAATATTAAAAAGTAGGCTAATTTTATAAAAAAAAAATGGAAATATATTATAAATATTTTGTTTGTAAATAGAAAAATAAAATATAAACTCTTAACATTTTCCAAAAGGGTGAAGAGAATAAAAATGTATCAATAAAATACAAAGGAAGCTAATTTAGTAAAAAAAACCTTAATCCGATTTCACCTAATAAAATTGAAATGGGTTTGAAATAAAGCGTTTTAGAATGGCTATTTATTTGATAAAAGACATATGTATGTTATAGATACATTTCATTTATGTTGTGATATACATTAATCTATTCAGCTTTTCTTCGTAACATTTCATTCTTGTCTTATATTTATATTCATTTTCATTTTAAACATTTATTATTGTTGTATGTCTGATTTAAGTGATAATTTTAGAGATTTAATTAATGCCAATCATAAATCCAATCGATTTTTAATCACTTTTGGACAGTGGTGTATTGGGAGGGGAACGCGGGGAACAACGTTCCCTTACCTTTTTTCAGAACCGGAACGCGTTCCAGTACTTTTTCACAACTCCCACTTAAATCTACTGTTAGAATTTCTTTTTTTGTGTTGTAAATATTTTATATAGTAAGAATAAGAAAAAATAAAAACTTGTATGGAAAAAAAATATTCTTATTTTACCAATACTTCACTGCTTTTTGATTGATTTAAAGTAACAATTCAGTGTAGATTTACATCGGTTTTTGATGAATTCAAGATAATTGACTATAAAATTCTTGGATTTTTGGAATCATGCAAATCACGTTTATGTCAACAGTATATTTTGATAAACAGAACAAGGATTCGTTCGACAAATTCAGCAGCGTCACAGATATCAAATATAGATGGATATTGATGATAGATAAAAAGTTGGTTAAAATGAGATTGACGGTGTTTACGCTACAGTGACGATATGATTAAATTGAATTACACCTTCACTTTTATTAAAAATTGATTTATTTACTTTTATATATATATATATATATATATATAAAAGTGTAAATATTGTAAGAAATGTTTGTTAGAGTTGATACGAAAGAAGAGAGAGATTAATCGGTATTTTTGATGAGCAGAGCGTGCTTGTTTACCCCTCAATCCCCATTTAGCCTGGCTATAACTGGAACATGAAAGAATAGATGTGGTGCACGCATGTGTGAAGGGTGGATTATTGAAAGGAGGACCGAGACACCCTGGAAGCTTCAATTAAAAAGTGACCCCTTCATTACAATGTTTTTAAATAGAGAGAACGAGACGTGCCCAAATTTATCCGATTTAACGCTACTCTGATAAACCAAATGAAGGGATTTAGAGGAAGTCTGCCGGATAAAAAATGTGACACTTTATTTTTTTTTTATTTATTTTTTTTTTTTTTTAAATAAATTCAAATAATTTAGAAGTCTATGTTTGTAAATTATTTGAAGTATTATTAAAATTTGTAATATATACTCAAAATTGAACATTTTTATATGTATTTATCAACCAATATATACAGGGCCGGAGCGTGGAGGTGGGGCTGGGTTTGGGGGGAGGCCAACCTGACAATTGTTTTGTTTTTTTTATTCTAATTATTTTAATTCTAATTAATTCAAACATCAATAATCAATAAAATTTAATATAAGAACCTTATTTGATAATATATTTTCTTTCTTTTATAAATAAAAATTATTATTACTTTAAGGTATTTTTTCATATATACCGAATAATTTAAAAAAAACACAATTTAAAAAAAAAAACGAAATTTCAATAAAATGTAATAAAAATATAAAACATTGTTTTTCTCATAGACTAAAAAGTATTAATAAAACAATTTTTTTATAAATGAATGAATTCCCCCAATTCCAAGAAAACACAGTGGTAATTTGGGATATTTTTTTATAAAATCAATAAACATAAATTTTATTTTTATAACAGAGTATTTGCTATACGTTAAAAAAATCTGGAGTGTCTCCATTCGAATATCTCGCAAATTTTGAATTGGATTAAATAACATATATTATATTTAAATTAAATTTAATTAATTAAATTATAAATTGAAGTTAATAAATAATATTTATTAAACCAGCGCGTGTTTGGTTCTGTTGATAGCACCACGTCACGTGCTGGCGCGTGATTTGCAGTGTTAAAAAATTAATACTTTCAGCGAATCAATCAAGCTGAAATTCTATATATAGCAGTTTTATACAATTTTTAATCATATGGTAAAACTATCAAATATATATCTTTATTTTTACGGTTAGTGTAGAGGGAAAAAAATGAAAACGTGGTAGGTAATAACCCTCTTACGGTTGAGCTACATTTCTCAGAAATTGATAGAAAACTACAAATTTTGAATAATGCCCTTATACCAAATTACATTATTCTAGCTCAAACCGTTTTTGCGTTATCTTGTCATACACACATACACACATACACACATACACACACATTTTTCTCAACCTTAGTGAATGATGACACAGGGACCTTTATAACTTATAAAAACATCAAAATCTCGACATCGAAAATTTTCATGATCGCAATACTATATCTGGCGAGATAGTAAAAAGGGTTTAAAATAATTTTTAGAATTAATTGGTTACTCATGGTCTTAATTAGTAAACATTTAAATATATATTTTTACAGCGAACTTCATTATTTACATTCTACATAATATTGAAATAATTTTTATTTGATTTGATTTACTGACTAGGAAAGGGTTATATATAAAGAAAAACCTAGTCTATACCGACTCGTTGGTCTGATAATAGAAAGGTAGATAAAGGAATTAAGAAAGGAAGAAATTGAATGGAGGTGGCTAGGAATAGGGATAACTTAAGCAATGTGATTAGTTCCGTCCAAGAACGCCTGAAGGATAGATTGTTAATAATTCTATAAACTATTGTTTTTATTATGATTTAATAATTTCACTAAATAATAAGCTTTTATCAAAAAATAACCTGAAAAATGTTTGCAATATAATAATATAATAATTTATTATATTTTTACATATCAAATAATGACGGAATATATTTTGTTTAGATATAGAGAAAATAAAACTTCTTTATATATTCTACATTTTTTGTAGATTGGCTTTTATATAAATTCATTAAAAAATAAATAAATAAATAATCCTCTCTTTTATAAATCCATTCTACTATAAAACACAAAATTATGTTTTAATCAAAATAAAATTAAATTTTAAATCATAAAAAAATTTAAATTAAAGTAGTGTTTTCCTAAACGATTGAGTTTTCTAAAAAAAAAAAAAATGAAACTCTCTCAAAAAAAAATTATGAATGCCTCAAAAAATTAAAGAAACTTACTAGTTGTGGTTTGGATGTATTAAAAAATCTATTATATACAGGGTGGAAGGAAAATTTATATATGTTTTTAAGTAATGGTTTTATGAGGGTTACTTACCCTGAACTTTTTCATCGGTCGTGGTTGAAGACAGACGGCCACTTATGCGATGAAGCTGTACAGCTTTTGTGTTTGTATGTAAGGATAGTCCTCGGATCCATGGTAGCTTGAGGGCCATGTTCATCTTTTCTGTAACAACACAAGAAAAGCTGTTATCTATATTCCAGAACAGATCACTTTGTACCCTTGTATTAAATTACATTACAAAATTCCAAAATATACTAATTTTAATATATATATATTATTATAGTTAAAAACATACTTTCTTACCAAAGTTCTTTCCTGAGCTATATTTCTCAATAGCTGATAGAAAACTACGAATTTTGAATAATGCTCGTGTACCAAATTTTATTATACTAGCTCAAACCGTTTTTGCGTAATCTTGTCTACATACACACACAGACATTTTTCTCAACCTTCGTGAAAATGACTCTCCTTCAAAACGTATAAAAACATCAAAATCTCGACATCGAAAATTTTGGAAAGATAGTAAGATTTAGCAAATTATTTATAAAAGAAAAAAAAAATGAAAAAATATTTTTTTATTAAATTTTACACTTATAAAATTAATCTATACTTGCTTCTCAGAGCGCCTTCGGCGCTCTACGCACCTAGACGGCGGCTCTGCCTCCTGTACCCCCGATGTAATAAATTGTAATATGTTGAGTCTGTATGCGAAAGGTTTTAATTCATTTTTATTCAATCAGTATATTAAAATATTCATATCCACGAAGGGGTTCAGAGTATATAACTCCTTGGTTGATCTTTTTTGAGTAGCATATCTGCTTTTTTTCGACTTTTAAATGTCTCTTACCATATTAATAATGACAGCACCTTATTTTATTTTATAAAAATTTCTGTATAGATGTCCTCAGAAAAATGAACATGGTTTAATAAACCAATGTTTAATTTATATCATCATAGGACATCTTTGCTAAAAAAATATGTAATAAAAATAAATAAAATGGGCTACCTTATAAATTCTTACTACTACTTTTTAGTGATATTTACAACGAATACAAAATAACAAAATATGTCTAGAAATAATTCTATAAAATATATGTTTAAAGAAAATAACAATTCAATATCATCAACAAAAATATACAGACCTATTTTACTTTTTATTCTGAGAAAACACCAAACCGGGACAAACGGTTTACCTTTTTTTTTTTTTTTTTTTAAGAGGCAAATTGAAAAAATTTTGGAAAAAAGTATGAAATGTCCTAAATATTAAAAAAAAAACGGGACAATAGGCTGTCCCGAAGACGTTTTCGGGACGCCGGGACAGTGCACCTAAAAACGGGACGTTTGGTCATCCTAACCATAGTGTCATTCTTTCTTTAGCCAATCGACGTTTTCTCTCATTCGGATCTTCGTTTTCACTCAAATATATAAAATATATAAATAATTAATACGAGGGTCATTCCATAAGTAGAGAGAGAAATGGCTATAACTCATTTTTAACTTTATTTGATTCTTAGAAAATTCAGGCTGTTTTTCAACATAATCACTCCCCCCCACACACAGTTATACACTTGTCCCATCTTTCTTTCGGCTTCCTAAGCCTACCCCTAAGCTTCAAAAATTGGGTTGGGAGGTCTTACCTCATCCTGCCAACAGTCCGGAACTCATCCCATCTGATTTTTATCCAAAGACGCCCTACGTGGAAAAAAAAAAATTTGCTAACTATGAGGAAGATAAGGAAGCGGTGCAAAAGTTGCTTCGGGGTAAATCAAAAGAATTGCCAAGGGAATTAGGAAACTGTAAGAAAGATGGGATAAGTGCATAACTGTGGGGGTGATTATGTTAAAAAAAAAATATAAATTAACTCAAAAAAGGAGAAAATAATTTCTCCACACCCACCACGATTTCCTTACAATTAATCATATCTAAAAAATGTAAGCATGTATTTCATATTTTTTTTTTTATTTCCTAATTTTTGGTCTTGACAGAAATTTCGCCCGGTTTATGATTTCAGGTTATAGTAAGAATGTTGAAAGAATCTAATTATTCTTCACTTCAAAATACTATATATCAAATCGGGAGTGTAGAGGACTGACTATTATTATTATTTATATTATTGGTTTATACATACATATATATCTTTTCAAAAATAATATCGCCATTACTTTAATTAATATTCATTTAAGTTAAAAAATAACGTATCATAATCATAATTTTAGAATATAATTAAACATGATTTAAATTAATTAAATTAAAATGCTAACTTTTAAACTAAATTATTTATTTCAAATGAGTTACGGGGACAGGTCTATAAGTCCGTGACTTTTTGAGTGAAACCCAGATTTTTTGATAAAAAATTAAATTAGATCTTATTAATATATATATATATATATATTTATAGATAATTGCTAATTTTCAATATTATGCATTATGTAATTATTAATTGATTAAAATTAATACCTCCTAGGATGAATATTGCATTGTCATCGGAGTTACATATGTATGCAAAATTTCAGCTCATTCGAACATTGGGAAATGAGTCAAATTCACCTTGCAAGATTTGACGACAGGACACGATTTGAAACTCACTAAAAGCTTGTAAAAACAGCTTGAATTTTGTAAGAATTAAATAAACCGATTTGCCATTTATCTCTTTACTTATGGAATGACCCTCGTATTAATTATTTATATATTTTATATATTTGATTTTATTTTAAAGTATTCAGAGCATCAAAGATCATTAATTAGATAACGCTGATAAGAGAGAGTGAGAGAAAAATAGGGTGACCAAAACGTCCCGTTTTTAGGTGCTCTGTCCCAGTGTCCCGAAAAAAGTCTTCGGGACAGCCTATTGTCCCGTTTTTTGAAATATTTAGGACATTTCGTACTTTATTCCAAAAAAAAAAAAAAAAGGTAACACATTTTCTGGACTAAGGTTTTGAACATTTCCGAATTTTTTAAATTTGCTTCTAAAAAAGGGTCAAACGGACTAAACTTTGAACATTTCCGAATTTTTTTCAAAATTTTGTAAATTTGATTCTAAAAAAAAAAGGTAAAACGTTTTCTGAACTAAGCTTTTGAAAATTTCCGAATATTTTCCAAAATTTTGTAAATTTGGTTCTAAAAAAAAGTAAAACGTTTTCTGGACTAAGCTTTTGAAAATTTCCGAATATTTTCCAAAATTTTGTAAATTTGGTTCTAAAAAAAAAAAATGATAAAATGTCCCGATTTGGTGTTTTCAAAATATGATCACCCTCGAGAAAAAGAGAGATTTTTATTATCGTTTAATAATAGTAAGTCTATTTAAACTCAAGTTTGGTTCATACGTTTACCTACTCCCCAAATCATATTTGCATAATTGAGACCGAACTGTTGTGAGGAATGAGACAGCAAGCTGTGAATTATGAACTACATTTACAAATCTGGTTTTAATTGTTTCAATCCATATAGTGCACTAATTCCACAATTGGACAATTCTCTTCAATGGAGTGTATATGTAGATTATTCAGAAAGGCATTTGAAGGTTAAGTCGATTGGGTGGGGGAGGAGGGTGGGGGGAGGAGAGAATAACTCTGACGTTCGAACAATATATTTAATTACACACCCTCTTAATAAATATGCAATGAGCCTGCAATTGTTCCTCTTATCTAATATTTTTCGTATGAAAATTTGTATTTCTTTTTCTTTTTTTTTATGAATTTAGTAGAATAATATTAGCATAATTATTACATAATTTAAAACGAAAATATGAATAATCAAGTCAAAATATCATAAATATTTTCTATTAAATTAAATTGAATTTATTATATTTTATTTTACGGGTGAATAAATTTATTTTATTGTAGAATATCATATTTAATATTTGTAACTAAACTAAATGTATATATAGTATATGTATATTTGTATATCAACATATAATTTTAATTTTTGTTCTTATATGAAAATTAATTTTTTTCTATATTCAAAAAGAAAAGAAAATTTATGTAAAAATTACAGATTGATATATTATTTTTATCTGTTTTTTTTTCAAATATCATTCATCTGTATATAAATTACTTTTTTACAAAAGTATTTTAAAGAAAAATGTTTATATTAATTATGATATAGTATTATAATAGTGTCTGTGTTATGTTTAAATTTAAATTATTTATTTTAAATATAAATTGTATAGTATACAAATCAAATTTATGAATTCAAAAAGAAATATTACTTAATTATAATCAAATTAGACAAATAAATACGATAAATTAAAAATGTATATATATAAATAGTTTTATTAAAATTAAAAAGTGTACAGAATAATTAGGATAATATTAGGTTGTTTAGCATATAAAGAATCCGTAACCCATTTTGGCGCCATTTTCAGGAGGATATTTAGGTGGGGATATTTTTGGAATTCTGGGTCTTAGTCTGTGTGATCAAGTATAGGGATCTTATCTTACCTATCATCCTAAGATCCCAATATCGACTCTTGGGCATACAGAGACTAATACCAAAATCCCAAAAATATTCTCACCTAAATAACCTCTTGAAAATGGCACCAAAATGGGTGCCGAAACGTCGAGAAACCAAAACATCTCACAAAAATACGTGAACATATCCCGGATAAATCTGATAATAATAATATATATATATTTATTCAATCATTTATAGTATTTCTTATTCAATAAATAATATTCATTTAAAATGTTAACTAATTTAGTAGGTATAAATGTTTTATTCCTACTAAAATAATAATAAATAAATATGAGATTTAACAAAGTATATTAAATTAATTAAAATGTTAATTTTTCGAATAAATGATTTAATTTAAATAATATTTGATTGATTATTAGGAATTAAAATAAAAAAATTATATATTTAAATAATTATGGGAATTGCTAGAATTAATATTTGTTTAATTATTAATGTACAAATACGGACAGGTTATCTGAACCAAAAGAGAGGGGGGATATCGATTGATCAGTATAGAGATTTACATAAATGTTTTATACCCCAAAAATTAACTATTATTCATTTATTTTTATTTTAGTATTATTATTATTATTATTATTATATTGAATTATTTATTATAAATATTTTAAAACTTTAAAAATTTACTAAATTAATTATTTTTAAGTTTTAATAATAGATTAATTCTTTTTAATAAATTAAATATTTTTAAATTTGAATAATAGATTAAATTTTAGAGATTTACATAAATGTTTTATACCCCAAAAATTAACTATTATTCATTTATTTTTATTTTAGTATTATTATTATTATTATTACATATTATATTGAATTATTTATTAAATATTTTAAAACTTTAAAAATTTACTAAATTAATTATTTTTAAGTTTTAAAAATAGATTAATTCTTTTTAATATATAAATTAAATATTTTTAAATTTTAATACTAGATTAATTTTTTAAAAAAAATTTTAGTATTATTATTATTATTATTATATTGAATTATTTATTATAAATATTTTAAAACTTTAAAAATTTACTAAATAAATTATTTTTAAGTTTTAAAAATAGATTAATTCTTTTTAATATAAATTAAATATTTTTAAATTTGAATAATAGATTAAATTTTTTTAATAAATTATATATTTTTAAGTTTCAATAAAAGAATAAATTTTTTTAATAAATTAAATATTTTTAAATTTTAATAATAGATTAATTTTTTAAAAAAAATTAAATATTTTTAAATTTTAAATCATTCAAAATTTTAAAAAGCTAAATATTTTAAAATTAAAATAATAATTTAAATTTTTTATAAATATTATACTATTTTAAATTGAAAAAAAATTAGCTGTAGTGTCTCCACTCGACTATCTCGCAATTTGAATTGGATTAAATAACATAATATATTATATTTAAATTAAATTTAATTAATTATAAATTATAAATAATAAATATTTTATATATTTGGCTTTTTGTTGATGACACCACGTCACATGTTGGCGCGTGAGAATTGCAGTGTTAAAAAATTAATTCTGGTAATTTCAGCGAATCAATCAAGCTGAAATTCTATATATAGCAGTTTTATACAATTATTAATCATGTGAAAAATTATCAAACATATATCTTTATTTTTACGGTCACTTTAGAGGAAAAAAAATCAAAACGTTAATGACGTAATGACCCTCTTCCGGTTGAGCTACATTTCTCAAAAGTTGATAGAAAACTACGAATTTTGAATAATGCTCATGTACCAAATTTCATCATTCTAGCTCAAACCGTTTTTGCGTTATCTTGTCTACATACATACACACACACACATACACACACACACACAGAGAGACATTTTTCTCAACCTTAGTGAAAATGATTCAGGAACCTTCAAAACGTATAAAAACATCAAAATCTCAACATCGAAAATTTTCGTGATCGCAATACTATCTCTGGCGAGATAGTAAAAATAATAAAATTTTTACAAATTTTTTTTAAGTTTAAAAAATCAATAAATTTAAATTATAAGTAATATGTATACAAACAAAATATTGTACATATGTGTACTTATAGATATTGAAGTGTACCGAGCTGCGGTGAATTAGGTACTTTAACAAAAAGTTAAAATCGAACTTTTAACTTAATTTTTTTTTTTTTTTTTTTAATATTCTATGTTCATTTTATTTTGTACGCTTGTGAAATTATAATGAAAAAGGGAAATTATTTTGTAATTCAATAATACATGATTAATTTTCAACTAATTTTCAGTCTAGCTTTTCGTTTATAATCACCCAATTTTTTTTTTTTTTTTTTTTTTTTTTTGTGAAATTTTTTTTTGTTATTTTTTTTTTTTTTAATTTTTCGTTTCATCTTTTCTTTTTATCACTTAACGTTGTATATTTTGAATTTTTCTAATTCCTTTATAAACAAAAACAAAACAAAAATTAAATTTTAACCAACCCTATAAACAACATTTTAGATAGATGATGATTGAATTGGCATCTATTATAGCCAGTAACTAATTACTCATTTCCTTTGCTTTTGGTGGTGATATTTAAACAAATAAAAAAAAAAGCAAGCGACGATGATTACCGGTGATTTAAAACGATGACGGGAATTAGTCAGGAATGAGGTGAGAGGGGAAGGTTGTCAATCAACACCTGCCACTTATTAACAAATGAAAATCGAATATCTGACTAAAGAATCAGAGAGAAAGAGGGGGAGGGGGGGGGTAATAATCCTGATTACTTTTTGTAAAGATTAATTTGTTAATGTATTATTATATTTATGTATTCATGCTAAATTAGGATAAATTGTTATATTTTCAGATAATAAATGAAAGTTTTAATCCATTTTGTTGTTATATTCAAAAAGTAATTTCTTTAGAATATAAATTCATTTTTATCTTATATATGCCTATATAAATATATAAATATTACTTTTACTTTATCACACTTTGAACTACAGTGTTAAATAGATTGTTAATGATTAAAGTGAATAATTAAAATAGATATTAATTACCAAACAACGCAGAATTCAGTTAACATGGCGTCTTGTCATATTCACTGTTCAATGCATACTAAATAAAAAAAATATATTTTCTTTTTATTTTCTTGATTATTTTTTCAAAGAATTTGGCTTACAAAAGAAACTCGTTTCTCATTATCCTACCTTAATATTATTTTTAATATTAATATTAAAAATATTAATAATAAATAGTAAATAAAATTTACTTTAATAAGATAAAAATAAAAATAGATTCTTAATTATTTTTCTTTATTAAAATTATTTTTTTTTTTTCAAAGAATTGGCCAAATTGCTTATCGCTTGTTGTTCAATGGAAAAATAATAATTAGAATTGTACTTTGTGCCCTTTCCAATACTCCCGGTTGCCAGACATCAATATTATTTATATTATTAATACTAATATTAAACATTAAATAAAAATTATTTTTTAAAAAAAAAGAAAAATATAATTAACTATAAGAGAATATTCTTTGAATTTGATTTTTTTTTTCGTTAAATTATTTACTAAATCACTCCTTTCATATATTACCAGAAATAAATATTATTATTAATAATTATAAATAGAAATTATTAAGAAAAAATGTTTTACTTATTAATATTAGTTTTTCAAATTGACTTATTTATGAAATCTCATACATTAATATTATTTTCAATATTAATAATAAATATAATATTGTATACTAATAATAATAAGTATTAAATATAATTTATTATATAAAGAAAAAAAAAATGTTTTTAAAAACCTAAAGTTGAATATGATATTCGATCGATATTTAGAAATTAAAATTAAATTTTTTTTATTTAAAAATTTCACAATTTTTTAGCAGTAATATTTTTTCATCATTGACGAAGGGACAGATTCTCCGAGGGATTCGTTTGTTATTAAAAAAATTATAGCAGTATAATTATAATTTTTTAGAATTATATATATATATATAAAGAGAGTCCAATAATTTTTTAATTATAAATTATTAATTTTATTATTATTAAATTTTTTTTTTTGAGAACAAATCATTTTATATAATTTTATTTTATTAGAAATATGAAAATATTCTATAATTGAAATGGATAATGTCAAAACTTTATGATTTAATCACAAAATAATTCATAATAATTAATATTAATTAATTCTTTATATTATTATTAATTATTAAAATATTTATTAATAAGGTGATTGTTCAGATTAGTTGTCATGTCAACGATTTGTTAAAACTTTACCAGTAGATTCTCGGTCAATTCCAAAAAAACTTCCCTTATGCAATTTTTATGGATCTCTTCTAGTTTACAGAATAAAAATTATTAAAATTTACATATAAATCCATTGATATTCTATTTAGCTACCATGTTTTGATTATTTAACCAGCAGAGTGCTCCGATAATTTTCGTGGGTTTTTTTTCAGTCCGGATTATATTAGATATAGAAAATTTAAAAAATTAATTAATTAAATAATTTCCCTATATCCAAACCGAACCGAAAATTAGTGAATAAGTGAATAATTAGTGAATGAGTCAATAAAACATTACTTAATGGCTGCACATTTCTGTTTATATAATTTAACTTATCAAAGGAATATAAGGCATGGTATTGTGAAGGGAAGACTAAAATATTTATTCATATATATATAAAGATGATTGAATGCATATATTCCTTATCTTCTGATAAAAGGCACATTGTAATCATAGAATTTGAAAGATACAATATAATTCAGCGGTTGGGGAACTTTTTTAATCATTACCCCAAAATATTTTTGTTTAAGTTGATATTACCCCATGGTAAAGAACAAAAAAAAAAACGAAATCGCCTCTTTTTAGCATCTTTCCTAATATAGCCTTCCATGATAATTTTGAAAAAAAAAAACAATTAATAAAAATTTAATTTTTCAAAATACTAACTGGTTTATAAAATAGCAAATTAAAAATATATACTTTTCACTCACAAGTTTCATTTTTACCCCATTTGGAGTAATTTACACAGGTTCCCCGACCGCTGATATAATTAGATGAATGAAAAAGATATTTTTGTTTAAAAAAATCTAAGGTGAAATTCCACAATTATATTTTGTTTTTTTAAAAATTTTATTGGTTTTTGGGATCTAATTTTTAAATTGAAGTAAAGTAGGTGAGGTTCGACCTTAAGTTCGATGGTTTAGTTTAAAAAAGTATGTTTTATTAGTCAATAAAAAAAAAGGTAATTGTCCAGATTAGTTGTCATGTCATGGATTTGTATAAAACTTTACCAGTAGATTCCTTTGTTAATTCCAAAAAAATTTTCCTTATGCAATTTTTCCAGGTCGCTTCTAGTTTACGGGATAAAAATTATTAAAATTTACATTGATCCATTGATCATTCTATTCATTGATATTCTATTTAGCTACTATGTTTTATTCATTTGACCAGCAAAGGGGTCCACTAATTATCTAGTTTTTTTTAGTTCGGATTGGATATAGAAAAATTAAAAAAATAATTAATTAAATAAAATTTTCCAATGTCCAAACCGAACCAAAAAAACGAAAATTAGTGAATAATTAGTGAATTAGTCAATAAAACATTACTTAATGGCCGCACATTTTGACTTTCATAACCAACTAATCTGTCAAACTTAAAAAAATCTTTATTTTCTCGTAAACTAAAAGAGACCGAGAAATATTACATAGAGAAAGTTTCTTTGGAATTAAATAAGGAATCCACTGGTAAAGTTTTATACAAATCCATGCCATGACAACTAATCTGAACAATTACTATTAATAATACTAGTAATAAAAATATTATGATAATAATAATAATAATTAAAATAATTAATAATAATTAAAAATGATAATAATAATAATAATTATAATAATAAATTTTATATATTAAACACAAATATATTAAATATAAGTCAGTTTGAACTGCAATTAAAAACTAAAATGAAAAAAATCTTACAAAAAAGAATATAATTAATTAATTTATTTATTTATTTATTTCAATTTATCAAAGTACTGAGTTTACCGTGTATTAAATACAATAAATGAAAAGATCTTGCCTCCCTATAAAATAAAAAGTTAATTTGTCAAGACTGTTCTTGAAAAACCATCACTACTGAAAAGTTAAGCATGACTGAAAGGTTTCATCTTCCTGGTTGGTTGATAATTGTGTTCGGTGTCTGGAGGTGATCCAACTAAAAGTTTCCCCCCTGCCTAATTATGAACTTTCCTGATGATTTAATTGACATCAGCCGAAATTTAATGGACATCCATTGAAAAAAATAAACAAATGATTTAATTTTTGTAAAAGATTAGAGATATTACAAAGAAATGGCATGGCTACGTGTTCGTGAGGGATACTAAAGATTGAACTGGGTCAAAATTATACTTGCTTTTTGTCAAATTAGAACTTAAAAAATTTAAAAAAAAATATAAGAAACTAAATAATATAATAATTAATATTATTAATAATAAAATGAGAAATTAAATTATTAATTAATAAATAATTGTTTCTTCAGCCAAAAAATGTATGTAGGAAGGTTAAAATCAAAGAAATTCCCATTTTTTACTAACTCGAAAATTTTCCAAGTCGAGATTTTGATGTTTTTATAGGTTTTGAAGGTCTCTGAGTCATTTTCACTAAGATTGAGAAATGTGTGTGTGTGTGTGTGTGTGTTTGTGTGTAGGTAGTCAAGATTACAGCAAAATGGTTTTAGAATCATGAAATTTGGTATACTGAGATTATTCAAAATTCGTAGTTTTCTATCAAATTTTGAAAAGTGTAGCTCAATCGGAAGTGGGTCATTACCTACAACGTTTTGATTTGTTTTCTTCTAAACTGACCGTAATAAAAAGATGTTTGATAGATTTTCACATGATTAAAAATTATATAAAACTGCTATATAGTGAATTTCAGCTGGATTGAATTACTGAAAGTACCGGAATTAATTTTTTTAATCAACTGCAAATCACGCGCCAGCACGTGACTTGGTGCCATCAACAAAGGGCCAAACACGCACTGGTTTAATAAATATTATTTATTAATTTTAATTTATAATTTAATTAATTAAATTTAATTTAAATATACTATATGTTATTTAATCCAATTAAAATGCGAGATAGTCGAGTAGAGACACTCCAGATTTTTTTGCTTGAATTAATGCCAACACACGTTTCGGACTCCAGTTACATTCTTCCTCAAAAGCTTATAAATTTATTAATTTTGTTATCTAATCTTAGGCATTACAATAAAAGATTATACTACTGACAAAATTGATATACTTTCAATAAAAGTCATTAACTTAACAAAAATCATTATTATAAATATAAAAAAATATAATATGTCATAAAATAAATATACAATGTTATTAAGAAATTATTATAATCTCATATTACCATCTTTAGATGAATAATAAGGCTTAATTATATTATAAAAATTTCATAGATATAATAGTTATAATAATAATATATTTTCAATTATTTTTCCTCTATGTACCTATATATATATATAGTACCTGGCTCGGTACTTTAAAAAAATAATCCTTATGAACTATGAATATTTAAGATTAAGATTATTATTTAAAATAAATAAACGACAAAATATATGAAACAATTTCAAATAATTTTAAACGAATGGACGAAATGTCATGATACTTAATACCTAAACTAGTGACAGATGAGCCTCTCGAAATGAGTCATGTTCATTTTCTAGTGGCATCACCTATTGAAAAATCCCGGGACTTTTCAGCCTATGAAGTAATACAGATATCAGATTGGATTATAAATATTTGAATAGTCCAAAAATAACTGACAATTAAATTAAAGATTTATAGAGATGAAATTGAGAAAATTTAATTGGTTCATTTATTAATTTATTTTGATTTATATATATATATATATCCGTAATCCCCTATGACTAAACCGTTAAGCAAAAATACAAATGATTGATTATTTTTTTGCAATTTATATATATAGTACCTGGTTCACCGCCGCTCGGTACTTTGAAAAAATTATTCCTTATGAACTATGAATATTTAAGATTGATATTATTATTTAAAATAAATAAATAATAAACGACAAAATACATATATGAAACAATTTCAAATAATTTAAAAGAACATAAATTTAAAAAAATAGTCATAAAACATACAGCCCTAAAACGTACGTATTAATGAACTGAAAGACAGAAAAGTATGGCCTGTGGATATAACATAATATATATTTCGTAATTTGATTACAAAATATTATTAAAAAATATATTTTTAATTATATTTTATTTATAATATTTTGAATTTAAGGAAGCCCTTTCCGGTGTTGTCTGGCGCCATTTTGTTATATTATTAAAATTCCTATTTTAAATTAAGAAAAAACTAACAAAGATGATTTTTCACGAGGCTGAAACCAATACAGATCGATTTTTCTTTATAAAAATTATCTATGATGTGAATTTCAAAATAATCCTTCGAGCGGTTTAATATTTCAAAAATACAAATATATATATATACAATTTTTGCTAATATAATAATAGATATATATATATTTGTGTGACTAATCGGAACTCGAAGATTTTTGGCCACATCACCCACAATCCTTCAAACGTCCCTATCCTAAGCAACCTTCATCCAAATCCTCCCTCTCCCTCAGATCTACTTCTTAGTCTACCTACCGCGGCCAATTTTCAATCGCTCTCCCAACAAATAAACTACTCGTTCCTCTTTTTAGCCACGTGTTTCGCCAATCGCGATCCCCTCGATTTTATGATCTCAGCTATGTTTACGTAATTATGTAATTATTCAGTCTTCGCCATTCATCCGGTAAATTCATTTAATAAGTTATATAGAATTCTATTTCCAAATTTATTTAATTTTTTTTTCTATTTTAAGTTAGAAACTGTTGATAATTAATTTCATTCAAAAGTTACAACATCATTTTCCTTTTTTCTTTTCATTAAAAAATGATTAGAAAGTTATAAAATATCTTTATATATATTTATTAAAAAAAAAAAGTTTTTCCTTTCAATTTGAACTACTCAAAGGATATGAAATGTATTTATTACAAGTATGATTTAAATCATATTGAAAAGTCAAATTTTTCCTTTTATTAGTTTTCAACTTTTTTTTTTCATGCTGTATTAAAACATGAATAAGCTTAATACTAATTTTAAAAAGACATACATATATGTACTTAAGTGATCTAAAAATATAAATAAATAAATAAATTTATAACTTTTCTTTAATTAAGTTAAAAAAAAGGATTGCGTGAGATATTAAAAAAATCAAAGGGAAGGAATATTAGGGAGACATCCATCATAGAAAAATTATTTTTCAAGTAATAACTATCAAATTCATAATTTACCAACTACAAACCTATATATTAAAATATTTTGAATTATTTAAAAAAACAAAAAAAAAAATAAATAAGGCGCCACAGGGTGAGAGGCTAGCGTCGCAGTCTCACATTCTCGTGGTCCCGGGCCTGACAAGGGAATTTTTTCTCTAGTTGGGGTCTATGGGATGGAGTGAACCCAGCCTCCGGGATCAAAATTCGGAAAGCTACTTGATAGCGCCTCCGATCAAGAAAATCAAGGTAAAGGTTGATAGGACCCGTTCTACTGATTATAGGACACCTAATTGATATGACCGACTTGATAGGCGTTGTCCTTGCGTAGGACGTACAAAAGTCAAAGTTTTTTTTTTATAAAAAAGTAAAATGATCATTAAATAAAGTCTATTTACTAAATTTTTGTAAATAACTAATCCTATAACAGAAGTAGTTTAAGTATGTAGTCATATTTTTTTATCTAATCACTTTTTGCTCTTTTGTAAGGCGGTTAGATGGAGAAATTAAATCAAAAGAAATAAAAATGGTGCCTGGGTGGGTGTATAGTGATCTTGTAGCTTTCTCTTTACAATATTCAAGGCAATTGAAGTCTCATTTTCTAGGTTTCATGTATTTGTAATAAGCTATATTAACTGAAATATTGCTCGTTAAATATTCAGATAAATTTTCACTGGATATTACTTCTTCATTTACATACATATACTAATAAATAATTAAAATGTGATAATATTCCAACTAGATCATCAACAAATTGTTAATCAAAAATATAATGTCATATTAAATATAAATTTATTTATTTCTATATTTTTATCGATAAAATTTCATTCAAAAATTTTAATAGACAACACTAGAATTGTTAATTAAAAAAAAATATAATAATAACTTAAACAGAGTGTTATTTATTTAATTAAGAGAATAATAATGAATAATCTCTTAAATATATATATATATATATATATTCTTAAAATATTCTTGACATCTATTATAAATTATAAAATTAAAACTCCCGCTATCGTTTCCTTCATGAAATTAGAAATGTACAATACATAAATTTTTATAAATAATGATGATAACCCATTTATATTAAATAATAATCTTAGATTATTAAAAGATCAATTAAATAATGATAATAATATTTAAATAAAATATATATATAGGTATGTACAGAAATAATATAAATTATTGTAAAGGTTTTTTTTATAATTATTACATTTTTTCTAGTGAAATTCAATTTTATCATTAAATAAGTTGACCTGTGGCCAGGTCCGAACCGACCGACGGTTTGAAATAAATTAATTTCCAGCTACAGAAACAATTTTAAATAATTTTAATATATCTATTAATGTAATAAAAAACAGATATGGATATAACATAAATATTTTTAATTTTATTTTATTTATAATATAGATGTAAGACAAGGCTGTGACGTCATGATTGGCTGGATAACGTCATATAATTTTAATTAAGAAAAAACTAATAAAGATGATTATAAAATCAATGCAAATTGAATGATTCGTGATCATATGTAAAAAATCTCCTCGTGTGAAATTTGGTGTGAAAATAACCCTTCCCTTCTTATCGTCGATCGCTAATACTACCACTTCCGGTTTCCGGATTTGCAACAAAAGTTGATCAATTCATCCCACTGATGCATTAAGTAAATATACCAAATTTCATCAAAATCCGTTGAGCCGTTCAGGCTGTACACAACTATACGGACGGACGGACGGACAGACATCATGCTAAAAATACTTTTTTCTGTTAAGAAAATGCATGATTCGTGGAGATATGTAAAAATCTCCACATGTGAAATTTGGTGTGAAAACAATACCTCCCTTACTATCGTCGGTCGGTAAAAATTGTATATATATAAAAAAACATTTTATAATAAAAATGCCATTATTTATGGTTTTTTTATTTTTTAGTGTAAAAAAATTCACAATTATCTAATTTGTTTTGTATTATCATATGTAAATATTAATTATATTAATATATCTTGTAGACTCTTCAGAAGTTTAGTGGTTAGCACGACAGTCCACACCACTATTATTTATTAAATTCATCTCAACTTTAAAAATTGTACACTCTGTTTAAGCTCATATTATTGTATATTTTTGAAAATTAAAATTTTGAACAGTGGCGGATTTATCACAGGAGAGGTCCAAGACGCAATTCAATTTCTCTCTTAATATTTTTTTTACAACTGCTAAAATCTACCACTAATTTGGAGTGTTATCGATTAAAATATACTTGAATGGAATTATATATTTTTATATTAAATAACATTTTATAATAAAATTCCATTATTTATAGTTTTTTATTTTTTAGCATAAAAAATTCTCAATTATTTTATCTGTTTTGTATTATCATATGTAAATATTAATTATATTAATATATCTTGTAGACTCTTCAGTGAAAACTTCTTTAGGCGCACCTTGAGCAATGAACACCAGAATATGTTCGGTTACATTCCTTTATAAATAAACTGCTTCGAGTATTCTCAAAACGCCTTCATTATCAAATAAATTTTCTGCCTATCCTATTACTGAATAACTGTTTATTAAATAACACCAATGTAATTAATATATTTATTAAAATTTGATAAGTTTCTACATTCAACCGTGAGTTTATTGTATGTAAGCCCAAACAAATTATTTTCCTCATATATCAGTTATAAGAAGCTAACTCTTTATAAAAAAATTAAAATTACTTTTATTTATTTAATTTGTTTTTCACTCTAATATTTTTTTTACAATTTTTTTAAATATGCCTATTAAAAAAAAAATTATCTTCCGAATATTACTCCATAATCTGCATATTGACTCCTTTTTTCATTAATTGTGTTAACCTTACTTCAAAATAACTTATAATATAATTTTTTATTAATCTGAAATTTAAAATTTTCTTTCAGAATAAAGAATCCGACTTTAAATGTTGAAATATATATAAAATATGTAGTTTTATAACACTTAACTCAATAAGTCTCCGGTCTGATTCTACAATTATTATTATTCTTATTTTCTATCTATCTATCTATTTTTGTGGCTCAACAAAACTTGGAAGTTCTTGGCGGCAGCAACCCCATTTCTCAAAGTGTCCCTATCCTGAGCTACAACCATCCAATCACTACCCTCTACCGTCTCCCTTAAGTCTCTTCCTACATTGTCCACTCACCGCGTCCTTAGTCTTGCTAGCGGATGTTTCCCAATCGGTCTCCCCACCGATCTCCCCACCAATATATTTTCACCATTCTTTCTTCTCCCATTCTAGCCACGTATCCTGCCAATCTCACCCTTCTCGGTTTGATAACCCTAACAAGGACTGAATATTCATTGAGGTCATTAATAAAAGAATAAAAAATAATAATAGTTACACAATAGTTGATAGTTTTTTTTTTTAATTAAATTATTTTAATTCCTATAAAAAAATAAGTAAGAAATATTAAAATTATAATTATTTTAAAATATTTATTTATTTACATACTAAAATTATATTTTTTATGAATGTTGTTGATCAGGTATTTTATATAATTTGTCTGGAAATTCATAGAGGTCATTTAAAAAAAGAATAAAAAATAATAGTAACAATAGTTGATAGTTTTTTTTAATTAAATTATTTTAATTCTTATAAAAAAATAAGTAAGAAATATTAAAATTATAATTTATTTAAAATATTTATTTATTTACATACTAAAATTTTATTTTGATGATCAGGTATTTTTTTATAATTTGATCAATTATACTTGTATATATGAGTCACAATAATTATTTTTGATAATAAATTAAAAATAATAAAATGCATGTTCAAAAGGGTGCAGCACTAATTAATCACGCCTGCAATATATGCAATTGGTTAACAAATTATATATAATTGTTTTATATTTTTAATTTTAATCCCCTTTAATAATAATTTTCACGAGATATACCCCTTTACTGAATGTTAACAGGCGTTTCACGATTGCAACCTTATTTTAATTTCATCTCGAATATTGTACTATTCGTGATTACAGAACCTAAGTATTTAAATTTTTCTACATTTTCAAATACTACCTTTTGTAGGTTAAGACTTTGTGTGTTAATACTATTTATAATATTTATAATATATATATTATTAATTTATTAATATTTATCTCCCATTCTTATATTCTCTTAACATTTCTAATATTTATCATTTATTTTAGGATAAAAATATAAATATGTGTAATTAAAATGAATTTTATCTTTTCATTAAACTCAACAAATACTGAGATAAAAGATTATTAAAATCGAAGCTAGTCAAAAAAAAAAATAAAAAAAAAAAATTAGTGGATGAAAAGTGATGGTGGGGAGCGGTTGGAGGAAGCAATGACAGGACAGACACCGTATAACGTTTGGTCAGTTTTTTGGCTTATTCCAAGTTCTATCGTGAATACTTTAATATGGGTGTGGTGTTTGTTTTTCGACCATTAGGGCCTATGTTTGTTGATTCCCTTTTAAATTCATTTGCTTAATTTTATAGGTGATTTATTTTTAAATAAAAAAAACTATTATTTGCTTGACCTCCAATACTTTTCTAATGGACAGTTAATTAATAAATAATCCTAAATTAGAAAACAAAAATGAGCTGTGACCAGGTACAGAACCGACCGACGATTTGAAATAAATTAATTTTAACAACATTATATATATATACTATATACATTATATATATAAAGTAATAAAAAAAAATATTTTTAAAATTTGAATTTTTTAAATGCCTAAATTATATTATCTTGGTATTTATTTTTAGTTTAATTACTCAATTATTAATTACTACTATATTTTTGAAAAATTTCCGACAATGAATATAAAATTAATACTATCACTTTCGGTTTCCAGATATACACCAAAAGTTGATGAATTCATGATACACATGCATTAAGTAAATATACCAAATTTTATCAAAATCCTTTGAGCAGTTAAAGGTGTACACGTCTTAACGGACACACAACGGGTGAACAGTCGGACAGACGGAGAGACATGCTAAAAATATTTTTTCTGATAACAAAATGCATGATTTCTGAAGATATGTAAAAATCTCCACATGTGAAATTTGGTGTGAAAACAATTCCTATCGTCGGACGGTAATAAAAGAAAAAAATGTACTGATATAGATGTTTTCATCATAAATGATTATTTTTTTATGACATCCATCACTGCAGAACAAAATATTATAAACTTTTTAAAAATCAATATATATATTTATATATAGATGTATATGTAGGAAACATTAATATTAATTTAATCCTGTGGGACCTGTTTAAAGCTACATGAATCTACAAAATAGAATGGTGCATTGTAAAACGATCGTTTGGGGTGCTATGATATCACCTTATCATAAATCTTTATTTGCATGTTATCTTTATATTGTATTTATTATTGCTGGCATATTTCGTCTAAACAAAGTTACATTTTTTTTTGGTTTTTATATCACTTATACATTTTATTATAAGATCTCTCAGATATATAATTATTATTAAATTCATTTGTTTAATGATAAGTTATAAACGTAATTTGGTAAATAATATTCTAAAAATCAGGGAGATATTCCTTTAATGGAAGTTAAGCAGAAGTGGTGAGGAAGAGGTGAGAGGAGAGATAATAATCATCCAGTCGCGTATTGATGAAAAGTTTATACCAGGAATTTACCTATAAGTTTTCTTTGGTATATAGATTTTGAAAAAAATATCTTTTTATTACTAAACAAAAAAAATCCTCTTCTTTAATGATGTTTATGTCAGGCAGATGATAAGAACTGCTTTCTCGGAACTATATAAGTATTCGTTATGAGAAAAAGTTATTACTTATTATAGAATATTTATATATATATATATATATTTATATCTTATAAATATATATTTATTTTCAAAGAAATAATTTCAACTCAACACATATACATAGGTGGAAAAGTATGAAACTGGAATTTCCTTATAGATGGTGCCCGCTATCAGTTTAAAGACCGTAAGACCGCTTCTGTAGTGCCATCTTCTCCCTCAAACATCTGACGAAATTTGTCAACACAAAATAACCTAAGTTTCATACACCAGTATATTTTTCTATAACCTTAAACATGTCAAGTTTTGTGTCTACGAACTATGATTTGCGGTCAGCATTGGTTTTCTGCTATCATTTGAAGAAAACTGCTGATGAAAAAGCATAAGGTGAACATGCTCTTGGCAAAACTCAATGCTTGTTTAAAAAATTTAAAAGTGATGATTTTGACGTGAGAAACGAGGAGTGTGATAAATCACGGAAAATGGGTATAATATATTATGAGCTACTAAAACCTGGCGAAACTGTTAACACTGATCGCTACCAACAACAAATGATTGATTTGAATCGAGCAATACGTGAAACACAACCGGAACATGCAAAAAGGCAACATAAAGTCATTTTGCTTCATGATAATGCCCCTTCAGATACAGCAAAACGGGTCACGGATACGCCTCGCTCAAAGGAAGAATTGTTTTTCTGGCATTCATAACCTGCCGAAGAGGTGCGAAAAATGTATAAATTCCAATAAAGACTATTTTGAATAAAATATTTTTTATAATTTTAAAATAACAGACGTGCAATTTTTACAAAAAAATCCGGTTTCTTCTGCTCCTGGTATATTTCATGTTCGTTATTGAGATTTTAATCTCAAAGTTTCGATTATCGTTTTGGTGCCATTTTCTGCAGAGGAAAGGAAATATTAGTACCTATGTAACTTATAGTTATATCATTGATATATTGAAGTGAAACAATAGATAATATTTACTACAGGGTGCTTTAAAGCCCCATGTTGTCCAACTGGTACCAAAATACCAATTTTTGACTCTTTATGACACAGTCTAAGACCTCGAATTCCAAAATTTGTTTCTCAGAACTCTCTTGGAAATAATGTCAAAGAGGGTTTCAAAACGTCGAGATTCAACTCATCAAAAAACTTGGAATAAAATTATCATAATCCAAGTTTTCATGGAAACCTAAATGAACATATATAAACAATTTCTTCAACATTTTAAAAAAGCGAAAGTGTGTAAATAAATAAAAATTCATTTCATTTTTGTTATATAATTGAAATTGATACTCTTTTACCATATGAGCGGTGGATTTATTTATTATTTTATTTTTATTTTTTAGGCAATTGATGTAACAATATTTAATGGAAAGAAACAGGCTTTGTTCGCGGATGGTTTTATTTCAATGGATTTGTAAACAACTCTTCATCTACCTCTCCTCGCCCTCGTATGGAATTTAACAGCTGCTCTCTTGTCTGTTATTTCCCTTTAGAATCCTGGCTATAATTTATAATATTTTATTATCTTGACTCTTGGCAGTTAAAAGTTAAAATATATATAAATGAAATATTCTGACAAATTATAAATTAGTTTTCAGGTATATCAAATAGCTTTATTTTAGCTAACCACGCCCTTGAAATCGGTTAAATCATAAAATTAAGCTTTAAATAGTTGACCGGATATGGGGGAGGGATGTAAATACACAATTCAACAATTAATATTTGTAATTAATTATAACAACAGTCACATTAGAAAAAAAAATTATCTATCTATTTTCTCATGAAAACTCTAAAGTTTTTGGCCGCAGCAATCACATTTGTCCAAGTGTCCTAAGACACAAACATCCAACTCCTACCCTCTCCTATCTCTCTCACGTCCCTTCCTACATAGTCCACCCAGCGGGTCCTCGGTCTTCCTAACGGATGTTTCCCAATCGGTCTCCCCACCAATATATTTTTCACCATTCTTTCTTCCCCCATTCTAGCCATGTATCCTGCCCTTCTCACCCTTCTCGATTTTTTAACCCTAACTATGACTGGAAATTCATAGAGGTCATTTAAAAAAGTAATAAATAATAATAGTAACACACACACACACAATAGTTGATAGTTTTTTTTAATTAAATTATTTTAATTCTTATAAAAAAATAAGTAAGAAATATTAAAATTATAATTTATTTAAAATATTTATTTATTTACATACTAAAATTTTATTTTGATGATCAGGTATTTTTTATAATTTGATCAATTATACTTGTATATATGAATCACAATAATTATTTTTGATAATAAATTAAATGCATGTTCAAAAGGGTGCAGCACTAATCAATCACGCCTGCAATATATGCAATTGGTTAACAAATTTTTTTTTTTCAAAAAATCGAATAGTATGATCGCCATATTAATTAATGAATTCGGATTGGGAATAATGAATATACAATTTATTGAAAAAATATCTAATTACATATTGCAACAATTCTGATTAATGATCCATGCAAATCATAGCAGTGAATTTAAAAGATTGTCTTTTCAAGCAAATTGTATTAATCAATTAAATATAAATTTTAATTGAAATTTTAATGATTTATATAATCATGTTGTTAAAATCTCATTCTTTAATACAAAACTATAATTTTACCATAAATATTTGAAAGAAAACATGATCCAAAACTTTAAAAGAGTGGAACAAATTCAGACTGTTTGAAAATTGGATTATTTGTAATATTTAATGTCGGAAAAAAATAAAATCATAAGAGATTGGTTAATGAGAAATATTCAAACATAGTATATTAAAATTATATAACATAAGATAACAATGTGCTAGTACGAAGTATGTTTATAGGGAAACCAATTAGGAAAATTCTAGTAGATAATCCAAGGAAAAAGTATGTTTATATTAGCCAATTTGTGTTCCATATTTTTTTTATTTTTTTATCTCATAACATAAAAAAAATCTGGAGTGTCTCCCCGCGACTATATCGCATATTTGAATTGGATTAATTAAGACATGTATATTATATTTAAATTAAATTTAATTATAAATTTTATAATTAATAAATAATATTAAACGAGCACGTGTATGGTTCTTTGTTGATAGCACCACGTCACGTGCTGGCGCGTGATTTGCAGTTTTAAAAAATTATAATTCCGGTACTTTCTAATCAAGCTGAAATTCTATATATAGCAGTTTTATACAATTTTTAAACATGTGAAAAACTATTAAACATATAACTTTGTTTTTACGGTCAGTTTAGAGGAAAAAAAAATGAAAACGTAGTAGGTAATGGTCCTCTTCCGAATGAGCTACATTTCTCAAAAGTTGATAGAAAACTACGAATTTTAAATAATGCCCGTGTACCAAATTTCATTATTCTAGCTCAAACTGTTTTTGCGTAATCTTGTCTACCTACACACATACACAGACATTTTCCCAACCTTAGTGAAAATGATTCAGGGACCTTCAAAAAATATAAAAACATCAAAATCTCGACATAGAAAATTTTCATGATCGCAATACTATCTCTGGTGAGATAGTAAAAAGGGTTTAAAATAATTTTTAGAATTAATTGGTTACTCATGGTCTTAATTAGTAAACATTTAAATATATATTTTTACAGCGAACTTCATTATTTACATTCTACATAATATTGAAATAATTTTTATTTGATTTGATTTACTGACTAGGAAAGGGTTATATATAAAGAAAAACCTAGTCTATACCGACTCGTTGGTCTGATAATAGAAAGGTTGATAAAGGAATTAGGAAAGGAAGAAATTGAATGGAGGTGGCTAGGAATAGGGATAACTTAAGCAATGTGATTAGTTCCGTCCAAGAACGCCTGAAGGATAGATTGTTAATAATTCTATAAACTATTGTTTTTATTATGATTTAATAATTTCACTAAATAATAAGCTTTTATAAAAAAATAACCTGAAAAATGTTTGCAATATAATAATATAATAATTTATTATATTTTTACATATCAAATAATGACGGAATATATTTTGTTTAGATATAGAGAGAAAATAAAACTTCTTTATATATTCTACATTTTTTGTAGATTGGCTTTTATATAAATTCATTAAAAAAATAAATAAATAAATAATGCTCTCTTTTATAAATCCATTATACTATAAAACACAAAATTATGTTTTAATCTAAATAAAATAAAATTTTAAATCATAAAAAAAATTAAAATTAAAGTAGTGTTTTCTTAAACGATTGAGTTTTCTAAAAAAAAAAAAAAAAATGAAACTCTCTCAAAAAAAGAATTATGAATGCCTCAAGCATAATTGTTCCAAACTTAAAGATGCATAAAAATAAAGATCATCCAATTTTCATGGTAAAAATTATTAATAATAATTATAAAATTTAATCAAAAAAAAAAAAACTCATATATGTACATTAATGATGCCATTTTTTGTAACCCCAGAGAATAATTCAAGATTGGAAAATTAAAAATCTGGAGTGTCTCCACTCGACTATCTTGCAAATTTGAATTAGATTAATTGAAAAATATTATATTTAAATTTAAATTAATTAATTATAAATTATAAATTAAAATTAATAAATATATAATAAACCAGGCTTGTTTGGCTCTTTGTTAATGGCACCACGTCACGTGCTAGCGCGTGATTTGCAGTCGTGTTAAAAAATTAATTCCGGTACTTTCAGCGATTCAATCAAGCTGAAATTCTATATATAGCAGTTTTATACAATTTTTAATCATGTGAAAACTATCAAACATATATCTTTATTTTTACGGTCAGTTTAGAAGAAAAAAATATGAAAACGTGGTGTAGGTAATGTGTATGACCCACTTCCGGATGAGCTACATTTCTCAAAAGTTTCTCAAAACTACGAATTTTGAATAATGCCCATAAACTAGATCTCATTATTCCAGTTCAAACCGTTTTTGAGTAATCTTGTCTACATAAACACATATACACACACAGATACATTTTTCTCAATCTTAGTGAAAATGACTCAGGGACATCAAAATCCTAACATCAAAAATTTTCGTGATCGCAATACTATCTCTGGCGAATAGCAAAAAAAAAATATACAAATTGTAATGTCAATATTAATTATGTCTTCAAAGGAAATATTTATCATAATCCAACACAAGAATATATTGTACAATAGTCATTTTTCACAAAGGATTGAATTGAAAAGCTCATTTTGCTGTGATAAATCTGTTTCCGTTTAGATATTTGAATAATAGATTAAATTTATAAAAAAAAAAAAAAATATATTCTTATTAAATATTTATTAGTAATTTTAAGATTCTCAATTTTATAAAAGCTTTCGAGGAATGGTTTTGTAAATTGCTATTGTGCAAAAGAAATATAGATAAATTTTCGCAAACAATAGGATACTGTTTCTTTTTATTTGGCAATGGATGTTCGAACCAAGAAATCAATTTCGCCAGTTTTAAAGGAGATGGTACAATCGTGTCGATTTTTCTGACACAATCTTATCGCAATGTTTAAATAATTGTTGATTTGTTGTTGTTTTTTATTTTATATTTGAATACTTTTCTGCATAGCTAATCGTAATAACCAATTGGTTTAATATATGTTATCAATATTATTATCAGGACAGAGAATATCGTTGTTCTGATTCTTCCCAAAAACAATTCCCCTTATTGGAATGAGTCCAAACAACACTTCCAATTCATTTTATTGCCGAAAGCACAGTTTTTGCCAAGTCAAATAATTGACACAACTCTTTAAAAGTGGAAAGGGATGGATGAGCACGATTGAAATAACGAACCAAATATATATATATATATAAGCACACACCTATCTTTGTATTATTATTTTTATAAAAACAAAATTTGCAAAAGTACCATTAAAAAAAAAACAAAATAAATAAATAAATAAATTGTATAAAAGTTATAAAATATATACGAGGGCTGGTCAATAAGTCCCTGATTTTTGGAATGAAATTCAGGTTTTTGGATAAAAAATTATTTTATTTTCAACGTAGTCTCCTATGAGCTCTATACACTTCATCCAACGCATCTCCATTTTTTTTTTATCCCTTGCAAAAAATAAGATTTGTCGAGGACATCAAAATAGGTATTTGTTTGTGAGATGATTTCATTGTTTTCCGCTGAGCCATTTTTTCAGGTTTAGAAACAAGAAAAAGTCACTCGGGGCTTATTCCGGAGAATAGGGCGGATGAGGAAGCAATTCGTATCCTAATTCATTGATTTTCATGAAAATTCACTTTTTTCATTTTCTTCTCCAATCACAAGGTAGTCTGCTATTAATGGATGTCAATCAAAAACTAAAAGACCCAGCTGGTTCAAATTTCGACAGGAGTCAGGTGATGGTTTTTGCCTGTTGACAGGAGCAGTGTTGCCATTTCATTTGAGAGACGGGAAATTCAAAATTCACGGACATATAATATTTACCTGCCCTCGTATAATAAATATGAATGTAAAGATTTTCAATTATTGAGAAATATGAAAATTAAAATTTATGAATTTTCTATATATTAGATTTATTATATAAATTTGAGGCGTGGTCCAAGACATTAGGACACCCGAACAGTTTTTGGCAATAGGATTTTTGTTAGTATTTATGAACAGAAAAATGTTGAAACAACATGAATGAAAGAGATTGGATATCAAGTAGAGATGCAACGAATAGTCATTTGGCCGAATACCGAATACCGAATATTCGGCCAAAATGAAGGCCGAATATTCGGCTATTCGGCCGCCGAATAGTGAACTCATTTTTGCCTAGAAACAAAATACTGTATATACTATATGTACAATTATAGTACATTTCACAATTAAAAGTATCATTTTCTAAAAAAATATGCAAATTTTTATTTTTGAAAAGCATTATTTTACTCCAAAAAAGTATTCGGCTATATTCGGCCTAAAAATTGACCAAAAAAGAAGTATTTTTCATAGCAATATATCCTCATGATCAAAGTTTTGTAAATAAACTTTTTAAACAGTGTTCTGTTTCATTAGAATAATTATTTCATGGAACTTCTGAAGTAAATTAAGATAGAAATAATTCAAAATAAATCAAACCTAATAAATTAATTGTGGAATTGCTTCATTTCAGTAGAATCTTTAAGATGCTATCTTAAAGATGTACTCAGTATAATGTTTAAGCTGATAATTTTGATATATTACATATACATATAGCAGAGGAATATTATTTGTAATAAACAGTATCCTTCATTTAATTGTTTTTAATTTCTATAATAATTGGTTGTAATATTTATTTGAAATGAAATACTTGGTTCAAATATTTGAGAGTTATATATTTATGTGAAAACTGACATCTTAGTTATTTATTCTATTGAATTAAATATAATTAAAAAATCATTGCAAGCTTTCTTTTTTATTATAACAAGGCATAAGTATTAACCTTCCTATTTTGCTTAGAAAAATTAGAATTTGCTCGAAGACCAGTTTTGAATTGGATTAATTTTAAGTATTAGGCTAGCTTATTACAGATATTTTAGCACTTATTCATATAGATAAATGCTGTAATAGGATTCATAATTTACAACTTTTATCTATAGGAATAAGTTCTTTTATAGAAAATGGTTGATAAAACCCATTTAGGGCATAAAAGAAAAACAAGTTAACTAACAATAAATACATTTCTACGTACCTGTAACTATAAATACGTTTGTAATGGTACTATTCGGCCTAAGGCCGAATAGTTGATTTGATATTCGGCCGAATCCGAATATTCGGCAGACAGGCCGAATAGGCCGAATATTCGGCTTCGGCCGAATATTCGTTGCATCTCTAATATCAAGGAATGTTTTTGATGCATCCAAAAAAATACATATGTCATAAATTCTAGATGGATGATGAAAGGAAAGCAAGAAGTTTGTTTATAGGGGAGGTATTTGATGGATAAAATAAGAAGACAGTATGTTGACAATTAAAAAAACAAAATAGATTTATCGAAATTGGGAGAGAATAAAAATTGGATGTAGGTGGCTGAGAATAGGAAAAGTTAAATGGATATGATTCCTGTGGCCAACAAGAACTTAGGAGTTAAGTATGACTTTTAAAATACTAAACATAAAATTAAGTTTCTCCCTGACATGTGTTTATATAGAATATAAAGAAATTCAATGTTTACAATCCCTATACCGAAGTTTTGATGTTTAAATTTAATAAAAATTGAAAAAATAGTATTTTTCTTTTCAAAATGAATTGATAATATAATATCAGATATAGGAATAATAATTAATTAAACATATTAGATTGTAAATATGTAGATACATACATTGTATAATAAAGATTTTATTTTAAGATTTTGTAAATCAAATGGTAAATATTCAAAAGTGGATCCCCTAAATCTAATATAGTATAATTAACAAATGAAACAGACAGGATCGACAGCTCACAAGAACATCCCTAACGATTAAGTTGTGGTCTCACAATTACTTGCCTGTTGGGGTTTTCCGGATGTTCCCGTGTTCGGACATACTTGAACCCCTCTGGCGTTAAACATATTAGTGACCCGGGTCAGTCGAGATACCCTCGGGACGTGTCTATTATCTAATAATGGAAAATGTCGTTATACATTTCTCAAGATGATAAATCATATAAAAAGATTAACGAAGATCAAGAAGGAGTATAATTAATTACTTTCAACATTGCTAAAAGTTCACCTTTATGATTTTGATAACTGAAATTATTTCTATCTGGTAGTAAAGAATTCTGTACTAGTTCCATGTAATTCTTATCTTCATTCAATTCTGTAATATCTATCTTTATATTCTCACCTAATCACTTCATTGATCTCAACAGCGTCCCCTCTCCGTGGTTTTTGAATTGTTTTTACAATTCTCATTAGTCTTTTCTCACCTATTTAAACTACGTCTTCTACTCATCTTATTTTACGGGTGATTTCATAAATAAATTCTACACTTAAATCTAATTTCAGTTATTCTGAAACTATATTTAATCTATAAAGTCATTGAAAAAGCTGGAGGGGGGGGGGCGAGAACACAATGGTTTAGCAAAAACGGAAATTTTGGAATAAACACCTGTGAACTTATGTAAGGAATTCACAGGTAAAAAAAGGATCGTGGAGTTGGATGGAAAATGGGGAAAGGTAAATTTTACTAATATTAAATTAAATTAATATGAATAAATTTTTACCGTGTTTCGCCAGCGATATTTTATATAAAAATATGCAAAAAATTGACAAAATTATAATTGGATAAGGATATCGGACTTCTTTACGGAAAATTGGAAGGTACTCGGCTAACAAAGAATACATAATAATTAATTATTAAGGGAATTTTTATTTAAAGACCACATTGTTTGTACAAATTATTTATTGAATTAAAATAACTGTACAACGTTTCGACTGCTTATTCTGAAGGCGTTTTCAAGTACCGTACGCTTGCTCCGATTCAAGCAGAGTGACTCATGATGGCTTAATCATTATCTAAATAACCACAAAAGTTTTAATAAATACATTAACAATAACAATTCAAAGAAAGAAATGAAAATTTGTAAACTTGATTAAAAGAGTGGTGTCAAATAATAAAACAATAGGAGTTTGATATTATTTGATAAAATGAACAATTTAATAAAAAAATAAATGAAAATAATAATATAAAAAGATTAATTATAATAATCGATGAAAAGAGAAATCTTCGGTGACAAAAACAAATAAAACCCCGTAAAAATTTAGTTACTGAAATATATAGAATGATGAAATCAGATCAATATAATGAAATGAAAAGCAAATTAATCTTACCAGACAAGCCCTTTGTACAGTAAAACCAAAAAAAAAAATACGATTTACTTAAACAGAAATTAATTTTAAATAAAATTAATTTCAAATATTATAGCAAAGCTATAAATATACTACCATAAAGGAGGCTCAGATGTTGTGCACTACAATGCAACAAATAACGAATGAGCGTGAGAGTCGAGTCTTCATGTGAATTATAAAAATAAGAAGTGGGGGTTTGATTTGAAAATACCAACCCCTTTTATTGAAAATTATATAATACATTAGTATTTTACGATAATAAAATTACGAAAATACTTATTAATTATATTAGTTAATTTCTAAATAAAATATATAAAAGGTGGCAAATTCGAAATTTTCCAAAAATATTGCTCGGGCCATGCTCGAATAGTCACGGACTACGTCTTATATTTATATTTACGAAAACTAGAAAATATTAATAATATTTTTGATATTCTTACAAATGAATAACAAATTGAAATTTTTAGTTAGTTATGATTATATTTTAGAGAACTTGACTACAGATACTATACTTAGGCAAGTTCATTACCGACCGACGATAGTAAGGGAGGTATTGTTTTCACACCAAATTTCACATGTGGAGATTTTTACATATCTCCACGAATCATGCATTTTCTAAACAGAAAAAAGTATTTTTAGCATGATGTCTGTCCGTCCGTCTGTCCGTCTGTCCGTCCGTCTGTCCGTCCGTCTGTCCGTCCGTCTGTCCGTCCGTCTGTCCGTCTGTCCGTCCGTATAGATGTGTACAGCCTGAACGGCTCAACCGATTTTGATGAAATTTGGTATATTTACTTAATGCATCAGTGGGATGAATTGATCAACTTTTGGTGCAAATCCGGAAACCGGAAGTGGTAGTATTAGCGATCGACGATAGGAAGGGAAGGGTTATTTTCACACCTAATTTCACATGAGGAGATTTTTTTATATATCACCACGAATCATACACTTTGTATTGGTTTTATCCTCGGGAAAATCATATTTATTAGTTTTTTCTTGATTTAAAATTATATTCATGACGTCACAGCCTGGTCTTACATATATATTATAAATAAAATAAAATTAAAAAGGTTTATATTTATTATTTATGTATTCATATCTGTTTTTTATTACATTAATAGATATATTAAAATTATTTGAAATTGTTTCTGTAGCTAGAAATTAATTTACTTCAAACCGTCGGTCGGTTCGGACCTGGCCACAGGTCAACTTATTTTTTTCCGTTTTTATTTTCTCAACAAACTCCCCCACTATATATTTCTGTCATGGAGTTGATTGTATTTAAAAATATATATTCTAACCTTAAATAACCTTTTAAGGCGTTTCAACTCGTTAAATCCTGACATTTAAATATTTTTTTTTCTTTATAAAGAAAAGAAAAAAAAATTTGAAAAAATTGAAATTTTACTCTCTTACAGGAAAATTTAATTTAAATAAAATTAAATTAAATCAATATATTCAAATTTTTTTTAATAATAATAATTTTAAATGAACTTTTTATAAAAATTAAGATCAAAAATTATAATGTGGGGGTTTGACGACTATTCTATTAATAAATTAATTAATTATATATATATCTATATGTATAAATATGAATGTGTGTCTGTTTGTCTATCTGTTTGTGCAATATGGATTCAAAAACCATACATCCAATCACCGTGAAATTTGGAAAATTATTAGGTATATCCCCGGGAAGGTTTTTGCAAATATTTATTAAAATCAGAGTTGGGGTTCTAGGTGTATTTAATTTAATAATCATCTACAATTTTTAAAAATTTAAATGACATATTAGACACAGCTTCGTCAAATCGCCACACTAACAACGCTTTCATATTGACAGCTGTTTTATCTAAAATTATTTGTGTTGCAAACATTGTAAGAATAATTTAATAATTTAATAATTTCTTTAATTAACATTCATTTAAAATGATAATTAAAAAATATTTTATTAAAAATAAATTGTTAAATAAATCTGATTTAATAATAATAAATAATTTAGAAATAGAAAAGCATAATTAATAGCTAAAAATTATATTGTGGGGTTTGACGACTATTCTATTAATAAATTAATTAATTATAAATTTGTTGTTTGAATTCATAATATGAATTTAAACAATAAATAATGTTGAAATTGTTAATTCAATATGTTTAATTGGTTTTAAAATAATAAAATTGATTTTATCGTATAGAAAAAAAAAATCATTTCTTATTTTGAAAAATTTGAAATTTTACTCTTACGTAAAAATTTAATTTAAATAAAATTAAATTAAAACAATATTCAAAATTTTTCCAATAACAATAATTTTAAATTAATTTTTTAACAATTATATAAGATCGAACATTATAATGTGGGGGTTTGACGACTATTGTATTAATAAATTAATTAATTATATATATATATGTCATTATAATTATATAGTAGGTTATGTATTTGGCTTGTTTAAGAAAACTATACACTAAGTAAATTGGTTGTTTGAATTCATAATATGAAGTTAAACAATAAATAATGTTGAAATTGTTAATTCAATATCTTTAATTGGTTTTAAAATAATAAAATCGATTTTATCGTTCCTGATGTGAGAGTAATAATATTGTTATTATTATTTATTATAATGCTATTTTGAGAATGTCAATATGTTAACATATTAGTCAAGTTTACTTTAACAATTAATTAATATGCTAATATTATAATTTATATTCGAGAAAGGTAATTTAAAATATACCTTACAATGGTGTATCTATAGAGGGAAGTAATTTGTAGAAAATATAACAAACATGTTTGTTGCATCCGGGAGTGGGGGGGGGGAGAGATACACTGCCGTATCCTAGAAGTTCTCCTTGAGTGAGACATCGGTGCCCATTTCCCCCCAGCAGGAGTCAGAATCGGTCGGGGGTTATCGATTGGTCTTCGGCCAAGTTAATTTTAACAATAGACCGGCTCAATTCGCATTCATGACAATTTCGAAGAGGACTGCAAGTGCCCATTTGCAAGTTTAGTTCATTTATGGACACTCATAGTTACTTAACCATTTTTTTTTAAATTAAACTTAAAAAAATAAATGAAAAAGTTAATAAGAATAATTTATGTGGAATTAAACACTTAGTAAAGTTTCAAGTTTTTTATTTTATGCACATTTCGGTTATTACACCATCTTCTTTTCAACAGTATTTTGTTTATTTATTTAATTTTATTGTATTAAATCTCAACTTTTTATTATAATTAATAAATGTTGATCCTTCATTGAATAATGATAATAAATTCAAAAATTATAAGAAATTAAAGAAAGTTTAAATGAAGTTTCTTATTTTCCATTTTTTTGTTCTTTCATTGATAAGTCGACTGATATTAGCACCCACAGTGAGATTTACATCTTATAATATTCAAAAGCTTTCCCTATTTTCTCCAAGAAATAAGCTTAAAAACTTTTTTATATTATTAAAAAAAAAAATAAGATAAAATAAACTCTTCTTGATTTTTTTTTTCAAGGGTGATACATAATAACGTTAAGGAAGTATGTAGTACTTAAAAAACACCCCTCTCTTCTTTTATCGTTAGATTGTATCCTTAATGTTGATCCATATCAAGTTTTAGTAGTAATTTCGATTGTTTATTCATTGATTCTCTTTCCAGCCCGGAAGAAATTAAGTGATTTTTTTTTCTCTCCCCTCTATTTTGGGGTTTTCTTTAAACGAGACATTCCCTTTATCAAAAAGAAATAAATTGAGGGAACAGAAACAAAGAGTAAGGAGTAGAAAAAGAAGCCCAATCTTATACTTTACATCTAATTAGATTTAGCCAAACGGGTGTTTGGGGATCGATTTATTGATATATATATATATATATATATATGAGTTAATATAGAAATGTATTTTTTTAGATATAAGTATAAATACCTGGTTTACCGAGCCACCGTTAAAATAATTTAAAAGAACATAAATTAAAAAAAAATAGTCATAAAATATAAAGACCTTAAACGTTATTAATGCATTGAAAGACAGAAAAGTATGGTCTGTGAATATAACATAATATATATTTTGCAATTTGATTTTATTTATATTTAAAATATTTTGTATTTAAAGCAAGAGCTGTCTAACGTAGTTGCTGATGTCATTTAAATTCCCTAGTTTAAATTAAGAATAAACTAATAAAGATGATTTTTCCCGAGGCTGAAACCAATATAGATCGATTTTTCTTTATAAAAATTATCTATGGTGTGAATTTCAAAAAAATCCTGTATTTAATATTTTAAAAATATGTTGTTAACTATTTCGAATATATATATATATATATATATATATATACATGTACAATTTTTGATAGTATAATAAGATAAGATATATCGAAAAGCAAAAATCAAATTTTTTTATCAATTACAAATGTAATTATCAAAATATCTAATATCTTTTTTATACACGTTTATATACATGTATTTATATGTCTTTATATGTCTTTGAAACCATCATTTTTAACAGTAGCACAATAAAAGCAGTGGTGTTGGTCCATGACTTTATAAGACGAGAATTGTTTCCGTGTATATAATTCTTGCTCAAATTTATTGACTGAGAAAAATTTAAATAATATATGGATAGAGGTCATTGAAAAAAATATCCGAGGGAAATGATTCAATTGGAATAGGAAAAACTAGGAAGATGTTTGTTTATATAAAAGTCAATTAGGAAACGACACCTTGGTATATCAAAAATGCAATGCGATAAAAAATATAAAGGAAAGTAAATAGAAATAAAAGCATTGGAGAGGTGTGGCTCTGGTTAAGAATGGTTGTAGGAAAGTGTCTGTTACAAACAAGAATCTTTTACTTTCAAAAATACTACAAAGAAGGAAAAATAGATATATAGATATAATATATTTCCAATTTAAATCGAAATTAAAAAATAAATGAACTATAATCCATAATAGAGATAATTTTGACATTTTTAGAAACTCGGGAATGTTCATATTTTAAAAATAATATTATATATATATTCATGAATTAATAAAAATAGTTATTCAAATATTTTGTTTATTAAAATTCCACAATTGTAGTTTTGTTCTATCTTAAATCTGATTTATACCAAATTAATCCATAAACTCAAAGGTTTCCGCCTTCGATCGGAAGATTTTTAGAAAGTTTGATTACTCTCTCTCCTTCAATAAATTTATAATGAAAATTGAATTATATATTATAGTTTCTGTTAGAATTCTATATAAATATTAAAACTTTACGATTTTTAATAGTAAGTTTAGTCTTAAATATTAATTTTAAAAAATGAATGAATGAATTTTTATATTATTTTACCCATTACTGGAATCGAAAGTTCTTAAACTCAGTCACGCAATCACATTCTTCTAAAGGTCTATATCCTGAGTCATCCCCATTCAATTTCTATCTTATCTCAATATTCAGAATCCGGCATATGTCAAAAGTGCAATGTTGTTAAAACAATTCAATTCATATTGTAGTAAGTATGGCTGGCCTCGTCGTTGGCTTGGCTCTCCATTGTAATGGAGAAACAAAGTACGCTGTGCAATCGCGTTTCAGAAGAGCCTCGCTAATGTAGAAAGTCCAACCATCAACAATTAATTATAGATTGAGGGAATACTTACTAACACGGACGTAAGAGTGCGTCAAACCTTAATGAGTCCGTTAAAATAATAATTTTCTACAACTATAATGTTGTGTTAAATGTTTTAACAAAAAGGAAGAACACTATGAAACTTGGTGAGACGTTGGGTAACAAGAAATATGAATCAATTGTATAAAATGAATATGAATTATATTGTTCTAACAACACTGCATTTTCTGTTAGTCGACATATGCCGGATCCTATATTTTGGATAAAAAATATCTGTTTTTAGAATTTAAGTTCTGCTAAGTTCTGTTATTAAAATTTATAACATATTACAAATAAATACAAAAATTTGATGTATTCAGATTTTTACTATCTCGCCAGATTGTAGATTGCGATAACGAGATTTTGATGTTTTTATAGGTTTTGAAGGTTCCTGAATCATTTTAACTAAGGTTGAGAAAAATGTCTGTGTGTATGTAGACAAAATTACGCAAGAATAATGAAATTTGGTAAATGGGCATTATTCAAAATTCGTAGTTTTCTATCAATTTTTGAGAAATATAGCTCATCCGGAAGAGGGGTATACATTACCTACCACGTTTTCATATTTTTTTCTTCTAAACTGACCGTAAAAATAAAGATATATGTTTGATAGTTTTCACATGATTAAAAATTGTATAAAACTGCTATATATAGAATTTCAGCTTGATTGAATCGCTGAAAGTACCGGAATTAATTTTTTAACACGACTGCAAATCACGCGCCAGCACGTGACGTGGTGCCATCAACAAAGAGACAAACATGCTCTGATTTAATAAATATTATTTATTAATTTTAATTTATAATTTAATTAATTATGTTATTTAATCCAATTCGAATATGCGCACCATACTAAGATGCTTTCTTCTTCTAAAGTTTTTATAATTGTGAAACCGAATTATTTTTTATTAATTTTTGTATGTTTTTTTAGAGCCAAGCAAGCGCTGGTTTAATATATATTTATTAATTTTAATTTATAATTAATTAAATTTAATTTAAATATAATATATGTTAATTAATCCAATTCAAATTTGAGAGATAGTCGAGTGGAGACACTCCAGATTTTTATTTATTTTATTGAACTCCGTCATTGATTGGATAGTCGACACGAGAGAAAAAACTGTTTTTAATTGTAATTTCATTCCTAAATTTATGCAAATTTCTTCCAATGGCAATGGCACCATCGAATAATCATTAACCCCACACAAATAATCTACAATAAATAATCCGGATTTTTATTTAGAGAGATGTCCATTCTTTTTATTTTCTAACCAATTCCCCCAAGGAATTTCTGTAAAAATCAAACTTTACACATTGAAGTGAAGATTCTTTTACTCTGAACTTTTAAAAAGAACTCTTTCGTGGGATTCACTTAAGTCGGATTACTTCTTAAAGAAAATATTTTTTTTTCTATTTTTCTAATTACCTCGGCTTTAAAAGATATCTAAATGGAAAATAAAAACGATTTGATTTGGCAAAAAAAAAAAAAAAATAAAAAAAAAAATGAAAAATGTTAACCATATAATAAACAAGCTTGTTTTTCAAGTTTATTTGAATGGAAAAATTAGAAAAGACATACATTAAGCTCTTCTTTTCATAAAGAATTTATTTTTTTATTATTATATGTTCCAAACAAATCATTTATTTCAAGTCCATATAACCAAAAATGTCTTTTATTTTTTTTTCAAATTATATGATTATTTTCAAATTATATGATTAGTGAATTTAATATTGAAATTGATATGTTAAAGTTTCTGATAAATAATTTCATGCTTTTTGAAAGGATTTGATATTTCTTATAAATTATATATATATAGAGATAGATAAATAGATATAATCGTATATATTTGTTTTTTAATTATATTATAGTATAAAATCATTAATAAACCAAAATATAAACATAATCATATATAATTATTTTAATTTTAATTAATTTTATACATAATCGACTGTTTACATAACCTATATCTATATTTACTTCTCAAATAATTATCAAATCAAATTATCTTAAAGTCCCAGCATCATTTTATTATCAATTAAACTTTAAAATATTGAATATTAATGTAAACAAGAAATAAAACAATAATATGATTAGTGAATTCATTTAAAATATTGAAATTGATATATTAAGCAAAATGACATATAATTTCAAGCCTTTTGAAATGATTTTTCTATTTATTATAAATTATAATATATTTATTTTTATAATTATTTTTTTGATTAAATGATAGATCAAAATGATTTATTAAAACAACATATACATAATAATATATTTATTATTATTTTAATTAGTTTTATAAATAATCGATTGATTACATAACCTATATTTATACTTTTCAAATAATTGTTCATCCTTAATATGCAGTAACATTTTTTCATCAAATCAACTTACATATGAACAAAGCAAATATATAAAATATTATATAATATTTTCAACAAATAAATGCAACAAAACATATAAATCTATCTATCTCTGTGGCTCTACGGAACTCGAAAGTTTTTGGCCGCACGCAGCAACTACACTTCTCCAAGTATCCCTATTCTAAGCTACAACCCTACCCTCTCCTATCTCTTTCACGTTCGTTTCTCAATCGGTCTCACCACCAATATATTTTTCACCATTCTTTCTTCTCCCATTCTAGCCACGTGCCCATCACAGTCTTCTCGATTTTATAGCCTTAACTATGTCTGGAGATTGCTAGAGATCACGCAATTTCTCGTTATGCAGTCTCCGCCATTTCTCGGTGACCTCATCTTTTTTTGGCCCATAAATTCTGCGAAGAATCATATTCTCAAATACTCTAAATCTACTCTCGTCTCCTAAGGTCATAGACCATGCCTCACACCCATATAATACAACCGACAAAATAATTGTTTTATATAAAAAAATATAAATAAATAAACATAATTAATTTTTGTTAAAATAATAATTAAGAAAATTTTATTTTTTTAAAAGTACTTTAAAATATCTCTCTTACTTATGTGTTGAATATTAAAAACCATCATTATTTTCTAAAATTCAAGTAAAATTTTTCCCCTTTATGAGATCAATGACAATGAGATCTTATCATTTGCCAATTTGCAATTCATGAAATGAAAATATTTCTTTAGAATCTAAAATAAGATTGTTTTTGTTATTTCTGGGAATCCTCTTTTGGGACTAAAAATTTCCATTTTGTAGAGATATTGGTTTCTAGATTAATTTATTAATAATTAGCGTTGGAATCACAATTGTATGATGAGAGTGAAGAGGGGGCAGGGGATTTATTGTTGAAATTATTCCTTCCTTTTCTAATTAATATCTTATAAACTTGGAAAATAGCGATAGTAGTCTACTTCTAATCCATAACAATATTATCTTTAATTGAATGATTTTATTGCAAAAGTTTCAACCAGTTTAAAATTAATCTACTCAGCTTTTATCCATCTATTCATATTCTATTCAATTCATATCACACATCTATTTTCGAAAATTTAATATTCCATTCAAATGAATTGATTATTGTAAAATTATACTATTAAAGTTGGTGGGAAAAGTTTATAATTCAATTCCAAGGATATCTAAATACACAATATTCGGTAACCAACGTAGAAGGATCCATTTATTACAAGTTTACGTTTAGGAAAACTTATAGTACAATCGAAGAATGAACTTACGCTTTATCATCTAGAAGACAGATTGTGTGGATGTGTGTATATCTTTTAGGACTTCTAAATAGATTCTCCAATGGACATACTATAGGTTATATGTATATTGATATTATTTCCTTTATGAAGGTTTAAATATGAAATGTCACTATTTACGGATCACTTTATTGAAAAAAACAGCATATTGAATTAATTTCAAATAGATTTTAATAGATTGGAATAGATAAGGTTTGTTGGAGCGTTATTCTCATTATTATTAGTTAAAATCAAAAGATAATAATTCATTAGTTAAAGCAATTCATATACGAGGTGTGTTCGAAAAGTAAGGTGACTTATCAAATTTCACTGGCATCGTACTTTCGATTATCGATTTTTTTTCTTTTGTTATGTTGGTAGACTCTTCCCGAAAATATGTACCAAGTTTCAAGTGTATAACATTTTTTGTTTGGTTGTGAGAGGCGTAAAGGTTATAAGTGTTTTGCGAGCTCGGCGATTTGTTGCTATCGAAAAATATGGATCAAAGGATTTCCATCAAATTTTGTGTAAAAAATATAATAAAGTGCTCCGAAACACTTGAAATGTTGACAGTGGCATACGGTGAAACTGTTCTGAGTAAAAAAAAATGTTTACAAACTCTTCCAAGATGGCCGGGAAGATGCCAATGACGAACCTCGCTCTGGACGCTTTTGCTCACTGTTTTCATGGCGTGTATAAGGAGTTCTTACCATATGGTCGTACGGTCAATAAACAGTATTATCTTGAAGTTATGCGCCGTTTGCGAGAAGCAATACGAAGAAAACGTCCAGAATTGTGGAAAAACAATTCATGGCTTTTGCATCACGTTAATGCCCCTGCTCACTCATCTTTGCTTGTGAGAGATTTTTTGGCAAAAAACAACACCTCAATCATGCCTCAGCCACCATATTCACCGGATTTGCCCCTTGTGACTTTTTCTTGTTCCCAAAACTCAAGGCTATACCGAACCTATTGCCGCAGCAACCACACCCCTCCAAGTATTCCTATTCTGAGCCACAACCTTCCAGTCCTTATCCTCTCCCATCTCTCTCACATCCTTTCTCACATTATCCACCCACCGTGTCCTTGGTCTTCCAAGAGGACGTTTCCCACTCAGCCTCCCTACCAATATATTTTTTGCCATTCTATCCTCTCCCATTCTGTCCTGCCCACCCTAGCCTTCTCGATTTTATAATTCTAACTATATCTGGAGATGCATAGAGGTCATGTAATTCCTTATGAGAAGTGCTTTGAGGATTGGAAAAGCCGTTGCCATAAGTGTATTGTATCTGAGGGGGATTACTTTGAAGGGGACAACATAAATATTGATAAATAAATATTTTTTCTTAAAAATATAAAGTCACCTTACTTTTGGAACACACCTCGTATACCAATATATATATATATATATATATATCCCATTATCAGCGATATTGGATTAGTAGTTTGGTTTTGACAACTGAAAAAGTTAGTCACATTTTTGTGTGTTCTTTGATTTTTTAAAGAATTAAAATTAAGTATTAAATTTTGCAATAAAAATGGATTAAAGTGCTCCAACATTTAAAATGTTGACTGTGGCATGAGTTCTTGCCAACAGGTTGTACGGTTAATAAGGAATACTACAAGGAAGTTATGCAACGTTTGAGTGAAGCAATACGGCTTAAATCGCAATTGTGGAAAAACAAATAATGGATTCTGCATTACGATAATGCACCAGCTCACACATCATTGATTGTTCGGGATTTTTTTGGCCAGAAACCACACCGTAATCATGCTTCAATCACCGTATTCACCTGATTTGACTCCCTGCGTGTTTTTCCTATTCCTAAAACTGAAGAAACCAATGAAAGGAAAGCGTTTTGCCACAATTGATAAGATAAAGTCGATATCGAAGAACGAATTGATGACCATACCAAAAATATAGGTAGATAGATAAAGAAGGAAGCTGGTTTCGTAGTTATAATGACGAAATATATATACTAATTTCAAAAATTAAAAACAATTCTGATTAAGAGAATTCAAATTATACACTATTTTATTTGATGCAATAAATATTATGAAACATGCTTAGTGTATAGAGATTTTAATTTTTTCTATTGTGAATTAAAAATATGTTGAGGTTAGTTGAAAAATAAAAAAAAACAATATTTATGTACTGCCATTGAAATGGAAAGAGGAATTAGCGTCAAAGAATTATCAGATGCAACAGATGTCTGTTGTAAGATCTCTTCTCTTTTCAGACGTTTAAGGATAAAGATCAAAGAAAGTACATTTTGGGGAATTATATATACATAAAACGAAAAATATATATCAGACTTTGAAAAGATTACTTGAAACTTACCTGATATTAAGATCTATTTATACAATTTATATTTATGAAAAGGAATTATTAAAGGGATATATTATTATATACCTATATATTAAAAAAACAACGAAAAATATGATATACTTAATGTTTAATTTAAAAATTTTGATATTTTTCTGTTTACGATTATGTATGAAGTAAAAATTGCGATTTTAATTCCAATATACTATTGTTAAAATATATATATATATATAGAGGTTCGTTTTTATTCCCGTAAAATGTATGATTATAAGAAATTTTTTCCTTGTGTTTTCACGTATGATGAGATTAAATATTCGACGTTGCGGCGTTCATTTTGACGCCATTTTCAAAAGAGTCAGGAGAAGGGATTAGGCCCAATAGCCTTTGGAGCCTGACCTTAGTTCAATGAGATATTGATAGTGCAAATGTCCAGAATATTTCGGAGCCTTTCGTAAGTAAAACTTCACCTGCCCAATCAAGCCATTAATCTTCCCATAAATATATATATGTGTATATAATTATTTAATAAGTAAATAATCCTAATTTTAGTATTCTAATAATGTTTTGGGAGATTTTCATTTAGGAACCAATTATATTGTTAATAATATCCTCCTCTCTCAACTAATTACATTTTTACTCTCTTGGAAGTTTAATTAATAGTAATTATATGAAATTTTGTAGGAACAAAATGTTTTTTATTTCTATTTGGGTATACAAAATTACTAGCATAACAAAGTGAATATGATAATAATATTGATATTTAAATCCATTTTATGCTATATTGTTTATTTCTATACTTTATCGCTTTCCCTCTCTCTCTCTCTCTCTCTCTCTTTGTGGCTCTTGAGTGCAGCCACCACCACCCTTATCTTGATGCACTCCACCCAAGTTTTGCTTACTCCCAATTTCCTCACCGCTCCCCTTACATTATCAGTTCATTGCGTTCTTGGTTTGTCAATAGTCGCTTCCTAACCGGTTTGACTTTATTTCTTCATATATTAGTATAAAAATTTTAATTTTTTTTTTCAATATCTTATATATAAATTAATCCGAACTATTCATATCAAAAGAAAAAAAAAATTAAATAAATTCACTAGTAAATATAAATATAATGAATAAGCATATATAGTTAAATGATAAAGAGAAAACATTCCAAAATGACAATATTTATTCAAAAAAACACATATTTAAAGTGAAAACTCAGTTAACAAAAATATAGACTTATAGATTGAGATATTATATATATGTGTTATATATATATATATATATATATATATATAGGTATAGGTATCTATTTCTCTTTGAATGTATTTTATTTTTTATTTTATTTTATGAATTTTTTTCCTCAAATACTATTGGGAATAAATTGAAATATTTAAATATTTATTTTAAAATAAAAATCTAACAGAAATTTTGATTATATTTGTGAAATAAAAATAACAACTTTTCTAATTAATATTTGATCAAAATATGGCAAAATAAGAGTTAGTGACAATTTTCCTCGAATCTCTGGAGGATCTATTCAGTCAAATAAACTTTGATATTAAAATTGATTTTTCACTATATATTTTTTATATTAAAACAATTCTAAATAATAAATTTTTTTTATTAAAAAAATAGAACTATTTTATATTCGTATACCATAATATTCTAACGAATGAATTGATTATCTTAATTCTAACATCTCTCCAGGAGAAGAGTATTATAATCAATATTTACATCACTATATATATCTCATTTAAATGATGCACAGTGAAGAAAAAAAATGTGAACGCCAGGGGCGCTGTTGTAGGGCAATAATAGGCTTTCTCAATCAGTTGATTGCCCCGATAACAGCGCCCCCTTATGGCGCTTACATTTTCCGTCACTATACATATTAATTATAAATATAACAATATATCTTATAAATAAAATTCTCGTGTCACAAAACTTTGAAAAAATACTCCTCCGAAACGGCTGGACCGATTCTTATGAAATTTTTTATGTATATTCAGTTGGTCTCAGGGCATGTCAGACTTCCTTTATAAAACCGCTAATTGGTAAGGTGTGTCCAGGGGGAGGGATTTACGTAAAAATAGTTTAGTTACCATGCTAGATCATAGAGGCGCTGGTGGCGAAAATCTTATATATATCCTAATAGGGGACTTACAAACAGGGATTGTTCGTAGGTTGGCGGGCTAGGGCGCTATCTTATGACTTTGCACCCTCAGTTCGAAACTCGCAAAGGCACATTTTTTTCTTTAAGTATTATATATATTTTTTTACAAATTTATTAATTTTTATTATTATTATTTTAATATTTTATTAAATTAATTTTATTAAATTAAATTTTATTTTATTAAATTAATAATTATGTCAATTAATTTTTTCTGCATAAATAAACATATATAAAAAACTATATGATTAATTGAAATATTGTAAATATTAGAAAAATAAAAATAAAAATATAAATATTAAAAACATCTTTTTTATTGTATTCATTGCGCTGCTAAATGATAACATGTTTATATCAAATTTTTAAAAATTAATTTCTGCAGTTATTGATTAGATATTAATAAAATTTATAGTCTATGAACAGAAATGAAAAATCCTAAAGTCACTTTTGGATTCTAGAGGACATGAAACGCGAATATACGCAAAAAAATTTAAATTCTGAGCAATGTGCAGATAAAAATTCACAGAGCCGCAGTTCAAATAATTTAAAATATCATAAATAGTCATAAAACATACAGTACGTATCAATACACTGAAAGATAGAAAAGTATGGCCTGTGAATATAACATAATATATATTTGGTAATTTTATTTTTATTTATTATAATATATTTTGTATTTAAGGAAGCGCTGTCTGACTTAGTTGAAAATTATTCCTTATGAACTAAGAATATTTAAGATGAAGATTATTATTTAAAATAAATAAACGACAAAATATATCAAACAATTTATTTAAAAGATTTAAAAGAACATAAATTAAAAAAAATAGACATAAAATGTACAGCCCTTAATGCACTGAAAGAGAGAAAAGTATGGCCTGTAAATATAACACACACATAATATATATTTCGTACTTTGATTACAAAATGTTATTAAAATAAATATTTTTAATTTTATTTTATTAATAATATTTTGTATTTAAAGAAGTGCTGTTCGGCGTTGCCAGGCACCCTTTTTTTTATTATTAAAAATCCTATTTTTTTAATAAAAAAAATACTAATAAAGTTGATGCTGAAACCAATACAGATCGATTTTATTTTTAAAAATTATGTCAATTTCAAAAAAATCCATAGTGCGGTTTAATATCTCAAAAATATACAAAGATATATATGTATACTAGCTGCTCCGAGCGCCTTCGGCGCTCTCCACACCTAGACGGGCGCTCCGCCCCCTGTACCCCCCCGAGTGTACTTATTCTGAGCTATAACCATCTAACTCCTACCCTGTCCCATCTCTATAGTTTTTTATATGTTTATTTATGCAGAACATAACTATTAATTATTAATCGATAATTATTAATTTAATAAAATAAAATTTAATTTAATAAAATAAAATTATTTAATAAAATATTAAAATAATAAAAAAAAATTAATAAATTTGTAAAAAAAATAATTTAAAAAAAAATGTGCCTTTGCGAGTTTCGAACTGAGAGTGCAAAGTCATAAGATAACGCCTTAGACGGTTCACCCACGAACCACTTTTGTTTGCAAGCCTCTTATAAGGGTATATATAAGATGTCAAATTTTCGCCACCAGCGCCTCTATGATCTAGTATGGTAACTAAACTATTTTTAATTAATTAGCACCCCCTGGACACACCTTACCAATTAGCGGTTTTATAAAGGAAGTCTGACATGCCCTGAGACCTACTGAATATGCATAAAAAATTTCATAAGAATCGGTTCAGCCGTTTCGGAGGAGTATTTTTTCAAAGTTTTGTGACACGAGAATTTTATATATAAGATATAATTTCTGCTAGTATAATAAGATAAGATATACAAATATCATTTCAACTATATATATCTTATTCTATAAATTCTCATTACTAATAATTTAATAAAATATTTAGATCTTATTTATTAAATTATTCTTTTTCTTTATTTTAATATTTCTTCTTTTCTATTTAAAATTTTAATCATTCAATAATTAAATACTACTCTATTTTAGGGGTAATCCATGTAATATAGATTATATAAAAATTAAAATGTGATTTTTAGACAAATGATAAAATGGACGTGTATATAAAAAAATAAATTGTATAAATTGGTTAAATGGTTAATTGGTTAAAGGGTCGAGTGATAGTTCTGTGTCCCAGGTATATATTTTATATCAACACGCCTACTTTTCTGTTTGTATGATATTATTTGAATGGCGATTCGGTGAATAAGGTATTAATATTATCAGCCAAACCCGATAATAAATAATCATTTATTTTTATTAACCGAGTGGTGGCTCGGTGAACCAGGCATTATTTTGGAGGACCCAAGTTCCATTCACTTTAATCAGATTGATGCAATGATGCAACATTTAATAATTGTAATAAATAATTAAAGAATTGTATAATAATATTTTTTAAAGGGTCGAGCGAGAGCTCGGTGTCCCAGGTATTAATATTACCAGCCAAACCCGATAATAAAGAATCATTTTTTTTTATCTTAATTACCGAGACGAGGCTCGGCGTCCCGGTACTATATAGAATTTTAGCAAGCATAATAAGCATAATAAGATATATACAATTTTTGCTAATATAATAAGACAAGATAAGATATACCTAAATGATAGATATCTTAAAAAACATATAAACACATTTTTGCTAAAAAGCCGATGAAAAGTTTCAAACTAGTTAAACGTCTGCTGCAACGTTTTAAAGAACCTATCCATATATATTTCGACAATGAATACAAAAACATAAATTTTCAAAATTTCTATTTTATATATTAATAAAATTCATAAATATATTAATAAAAATTACTTAATTGAATGATTAATTGAAACAAAATGTACAATAATCTTTATTCATTTAATTTTAGTAGAAGTAAAGTTAAATATATTTTTAGTTATATAGTTAAAAAATAATTTAAAATTAATTAATAATTTTCAATTTCATTAAAAATAATGAATAAATAAATAGACCTGCTTACGATTATTTGGTAATCTCAAATTTGAATTATCTTGTGGAAATGAGATAAGAATAGATAGATGAAAGTGAGAGATACATTTAACAAAAGTAAAAGGAGAGGTAGTGAAATTAACAGAATCCAAGACACTCTCGTAATAAATCCATTTTATAGACAATAAACGTCAACTCCAAAGAAACAGGTTCAGATTAATGAAACGTCGGAGCTAATCTTATCCAAGGTGGCAGATAAAATGAACTAGGATTTACTTTTCAACTATACAACTCCTTATAAAATTATTATTTATATTATTGTTATTATTATAGTCATATTTGTATTCTCTTTAATAAGGTCAAAACATTTATTTTTAATTATACATTTTTTCATTTTCCAAAAAAAAAAAAAAAATTTCCACAAAGGTAGAAAAGTATAAATTATCACCATGAAAGGCAATAATATTCGAGAGGAATTTAAATTATGGTTGCATTTGGGTAACGCCTGTTATCATGCAGTAAAGGTGCATATTGCGTAGAAATTATTATCCAAGAATATGAGAATTAAAATATAATAAGCAAGTATTTTACCGGTATTATTATATGGATGTGAGGCGTGGTCTATGACTTTAAGAGACTAAAATATATTTTGGGTATTTGAAAATAGAGCTTTTCATAGTATATATGGACCAAAGAAAATAACGTAGACTGCATAACGAAGAATTTCATAACCTCTAAACTTCAAACATAGTTAGGGTTATAATGTTGAGAAGGTTGGCGGAACACGTGGTTAGAAAAGAGACTAGCGTGAAACATGGTTGTGGGGTGACCTATTGAAATGTGAACGGTTGATAGTGCAAGATTGAGGTGGAAAGACAATGATAAACGTGAGGCAGTTGGGATAGAATGGGAATTGAATGCGATCAACTTACTTTGGTGGAATATGGTTGATGCAGGTAGAGTCAAAGAGAAACTAGACTAGAATGGTGCCACTCTTAAGATTATATATATAATTATAGAGACTATACAGAGTGATACATTTAATTCTTACTTTTCTTACTTAATTAGTACTTTTGCAACTATTTCAAAATATAGTATTTTTATAATTAAATCACTCTGTTGTTAAAATCGTATTTCTTGTTATATTAAGGTTAGATTTTAATAAGTTGACATGTGGCCAGGTCCGAACCGACCGACGGTTTGAAGTAAATTAATTTCCAGCTACAGAAACAATTTCAAATAATTTTAATATATCTATTAATGTAATAAAAAACAGATATGGATATAACATAAATATTTTTAATTTTATTTTATTTATTATATAGATATAAGACCAGGCTGTGACGTCGTGAATGGCTTGATGACGTGATATAATTTTAATTTAAGAAAAAACTAATAAAGATGATTTTTCTCGAGGATAAAACAAATACAAAGTGCATGATTCGTGGTAATATGTAAAAAATCTCCTCATGTGAAATTTGGTGTGAAAATAACCCTTCCTTTCCTATCGTCGATCGCTAATACTACCACTTTCGGTTTCCGGATTTGCACAAAAAGTTGATCAATTCATCATACTGATGCATTAAGTAAATACACCAAATTTCATCAAAATCCGTTGAGCCGTTCAAGCTGCACACATCTATACGGACGGACAGACGGACAGACGGACAGACGGACAGACATCATGCTAAAAATACTTTTTTCTGTTAAGAAAATGCATGATTCGTGGAGATATGTAAACATCTCCACACATGTTAAATTTGGTATCAAAACAATACCTCCCTTACTATCGTGGGTCGGTAAAAAAACAATTGGAAATGTGTGTGTATTAATAATTTTATTTCTAAATAAACATGTCATGTCAAATTTTATCATTCTTTCAATTTTTCTCATCTCTTATGTATATCATTACAAATCCTCCGTATTATACAAATAAAACATTGAATCAATACAAAATACAGAACTTCATTAGCACAAATAAAATCCTATAATATACTTGATATTTAACTAATACCAGTAAAAATATTGTTATATGTATATGTATATTACGTTTTATTATATTTAAATTTGAAATTTTTTCTTTAAATTTAAAGAGTTATTTTTCAAATTTTGATTACAATAATTCAATAGTGAAATTAAATATTCAACTTTTAATTAAAATGAAAAGTAATATACTGGAATTAATAATTTTTAGAAATTTATATGTATAATCATTATTTTATAAAATGGGAAAATTTACATCCTACATATCTGATTTTTAAAAATGTACATAAATAATATTAATAATGTATTTAATGAGCAATAAATAATTAGATTATAATTAATTTCAAAGTATATCATCAGATTTCAATTATTTCAAATAATAACAGAAAAACAATACGTGGTACGATTTATAAAATTAGTACGATATCAATAATTGTTTCTTTAATTTAGTATTTTTCATTAAATAGTAATAAAATTTACATTTTAATGCATTTTTCTTCATTTATTTGATTTACCCAAATGTCCTAGATGAATTTTCAATTATATTCAAAGGGTGGAAAGGTCGGAAACTCAAATCACATTCCTTCACTTGAAATTTTGGCATTCTATTCAAATGGTAGGGGGAAGAGCAACACGTTGGCGACCAAACGGACGGGTTGCACACCGCCAGGCGTCTGGTCCCTTGATTCATCGCTCGCCACCCTCCCATTTACAACTAACAAATTCTAGAGACACTAAATCGTACAAAAATAGAGGAAATTATTTTATTTTTATGTTTATTATTATACTTATAGAATTTTTAAAACAAACTTTTTTTTTACTTTCACTTAGGAAAAGATTTTGATTGACACAAAAATCAATTTATTATTATCCATCTATATATATATATATATATATATATTCTCTCTCTCTTCCTCTTTAATAAAAAATTATTATTTCTTAACCATTTTTATAAAAATTACAATATATGAATTATTTCTAAAAAAAAATATATTTAAAGAACAATTAATTCATATAATATTTAAAATAAAGAATCTTGTTTAATATTCAGTTATTTTAATATTTTAGGTAGTAGTAATAGTACAAGTACTAAAAATAAACGCTATTTTAATATTTTTATCTTTTATTTTATTTTATTTTTATTTTAGCTAAGCATTAAATTGTCAGTTTTTTTTTTTATTTTAATTTTAAATAAAAATTTTTTACAAGCATTTGAAAACCTCCCTCAGTAATTTTTAGTATGAGTATTATTTTTATAGTTTGGGTGTCAGTTAATATGACCACTTCAACACCAGAAAAGTATAATTCTAATGGTAGATCTATCAAATAAATAATTAAAGTATCTAAGGAAAAGTAAAGAAATACTGAAAATACTAAATATTATTACAAAATGATGGCGAATTTCTAATCTTGAACATCATTCTTATTAATCGTTTATTCTAAATGTAACAAAATTGTATTGATATCTAGGAGATCAAGTTTTGTGTATTTCTCTGTAAATGACGTTATTTATTTTGTACTACTGTTATCATATATTCAGAGGTTTATTTTAAAATACAAAAGTACATAATATAAGATTGTTAAAATTTGTCAAGGAAAACAAAAGGATGTGATATTAAATATCAATGATACCCAAATGGCTAAAAAATATTATGGTTTAAATTTATAAAAGTAAAGATACACGTGTGTGTTTGAAAATAGAATTCTTCTTAGAAATTATGGACCAAAGAAAGAAGAAATTACCAGGGAATGGCGGAGACTACATAATGAGAAATTGCATGACCTCTTTGTATCTCCAGTGATAGTTAGAATATTAAAAGCAAGAAGATTGCGATAGGTAGGATATGTGGCAAGAATTGGAGAGGAAAGTCTGACGAAAAGTCTATTTGTGGGGGAATTGATTGAAAAATGTCCGGTTGGAAGACGAAGGACAATGTAGGAAGGAACGTAAGAGAGAGAGAAAATAGGATGGGTGTAACTCCGGATAGGGACACTTGGAGGAATGTGGTTGCTGCGAAATTTAAAAATATATATTATGTCAATAGAAAAATAAAAAGATTGATCTTATTGATAATATACTTTACCACATAATCACACTATACACGTCTTTAGTTATGATAGATTGTGAAGGTAGTGACGCGCTATAGTTGCTGTTTTCTTCACTTCCTCCCAACTAGAGCGTTACTTTTCCGGGAGTATTTTCGTTCCCGGGAATCGGGAAATTTAAAAATGCATTTCCCGGGATATTTTTTTTTTTGTTTCTTTGTGTTTTTACCGACCGACGATAGTAAGGGAGGTATTGTTTTCACACCAAATTTCACATGTGGAGATTTTTACATATCTCCACGAATCATGCATTTTCTTAACAGAAAAAAGTATTTTTAGCATGATGTCTGTCCGTCTGTCCGTCCGTCTGTCCGTCCGTATAGATGTGTACAGCCTGAACGGCTTAACGGATTTTGATGAAATTTGGTATATTTACTTAATGCATCAGTGGGATGAATTGATCAACTTTTGGTGAAAATCCGGAAACCGGAAGTGGTAGTATTAGCGATCGACGATAAGAAGGGAAGGGTTATTTTCGCACCAAACTTCACATAAGGAGATTTTTTTACATATCACCACGAATGTATTGGTTTTATCCTCGGGAAAAATCATCTTCATTATGTTTTTCTTAATTTAAAATTATATGACGTCACCCAGCCCTTCATGACGTCACAGCCTCGGGTAACGCCGGGTAACGCCGGCAATATATTATAAATAAAATAAAATTAAAAATATTTATGTTATATCCATATCTGTTTTTTATTACATTAATAGATATATTAAAATTATTTGAAATTGTTTCTGTAGCTGGAAATTAATTTATTTCAAACTGTCGGTCGGTTCAGACCTGGCCACAGGTCAACTTATTTTTTTTTTGCATTAATTTTGTATATTGTTTTTCTTATTTTGGTTTTTCTTTACTGTATATATCTAAAAAGATGGAAAACTGAAACTCTGAATCTGTGATTATGTGTGCCTTCAATTAAAGACATTTATGATCGTTGATTACAGAGTGTTAGTTATTATGTAAATATGTAAATATGTTTTGCTTTTTTTTTGTTTTTTGGATGTTTTTGCTATTTTTTTGTCACCACACAAAAAGGTGGACTGTAATCACATACAGAATGATTATATATATATATATTTCTTGAATAAATAAATAATAATAATATTTATTTATTTATCAAAAAATATAATTAGGTCTTTATCTTACTTGCTCTCAACCACAACTTATTTATATTAATTTAAGTTAAGGGGCAGGTGATGGAGAGGGGTTAATTTTAAGCGCGTGTAAGGAAAATAACTTCTTTACAAATGGTCAAGTGCAATAGTGTATTTTATTATTGTTACCTATTCAAGAACTATTTTATATAGAACCCTTACCAAGGTGTCTGGTGTGGCAATTAAAACAGACCCAAGCTTGTGAAATCGAATTTTAAGTAAATAATTTTAAGTATGTATATATATATATACAAAAAAAAAAGTTAAATACAAAATAATTTGGCAATGGCAACTGCCGTCGGCCAGAGTTCACTGTAAAAAAACTCAAAAAATAGAGAAATTATAAAGAAAAATTAAAGGGAGAGAAAAAAAAGAAATGGAAAAAAAAATTATAACAGAAGACAAATGTATATATGTACACTTGTATTTTATATTTATTACGATTATTTCAGTTAATAAATAAAGATTGCGGTATCAGCATCATAATCAGCATGAAAAATAATTTGTTTTGTTTTCCCGGGAAACGGGAAATAAAAATTGGGTGGTTTTCCCGGGAATTCCCGGGAATAACCCTCTACTCCCAACTTTGTCTCAAGGCCATTCACAATCATCCCTATATTAGTTAAAGAATAATTGAGGCGTTGAGCGCAACAGTGGCCTAACCCGAAAAAATATAAAATTCAGCTTTAACGTGTTTTCATTTCATTTTTCTACTAAGAATTAGAAGCCACAATTTTCTGAAAAATTCAACTTTTTGGGTTAGGCCAAGACTGTTGCTCTCAATGCCTCAATTTATAAATCATATAGTAAATTCAATATAACTGAAGAATAAAAAGAATGGAATCTATTTCCATATGAGTGATACCTAATTTGAATTTAAATGACATTATGTTATTATTGAATTTCATTATTTAAATAACAAATGTCATTGCATTTGAAAGGTTTTCCTCAAAGTGAAAAGTTTTACAATCACAATAAAACCCTATCAAGAATATTTCATTCAAAGAAATTAATTGTTTTATTATTCGTTGGAAATGAAATTAAATCAAAAATTTTCAAAAAGTATCAAAATGAATTTATTCATATGAAATTTAATTATACCATGTTATTTAATCAGATTTTTGTTTCGATTCTTTACACCATTCTTTAATTATAAAAATGATTAATTAAAAAAAAAAAATAGACGATCGATAATGTATAATAAATGAAATAAATAAATAAATAAATACCTACGTGATGAGAAAAAAAGAAATGACTTGGCTGTTTTATAGGTAATCAACCCTTGAAATCTCATTTTTATTTTTCTTATTCAATATTTTTCACCAATAGTTTACATTCTATAGTGCTATTTATCTGAAATCTCTATATTTATTAAAATATGCTTTTCATGCTTCTTCAATAGATTGTATAATATTTTGTATCTTATAAATAAATGGTCTGCGTCCGCATGAACAGACACATTGATGTAATATCTATTCTATTTAGGGATAGCTGTTTTGTATTTATATTTATAAACAGAAAGGGGTTGTTCGTATCTCCTACGCCCTGACCACAATCAACAGCTATAAAATAAGCTGTTATTTTCAAATTTACTACTGAAGGTGGGTAAAAAGAGATATTGTTTTATAAAATTTTTATTTCAAATCATTTAATCAAAAAACACAAAAAAATTAGCTGGAGTGTCTCCACTCGACTATCTCGCAATTTGAATTGGATTAAATAACATAATATATTATATTTAAATTAAATTTAATTAATTATAAATAATAAATATTAAACCAGTGCATGTTTGGCTTTTTTTTGATGGCACCATGGCACGTGTTGGCGCGTGAGATTTGCAGTGTTAAAAAATTAATTCTGGTACTTTCAGCAATTCAATCAAGCTGAAATTCTATATATAGCAGTTTTATACAATTATTAATCATGTGAAAAATTATCAAACATATATTTATATTTTTACGGTCACTTTAGAGGAAAAAAAATCAAAACGTTGTAGGTAATGACCCTCTTCCGGTTGAGCTACATTTCTCAAAAGTTGATAGAAAACTATGAATTTTGAATAATGTCCATGTACCAAATTTCATCATTCTAGCTCAAACCGTTTTTGCGTAATCTTGTCTACATACATACACACACACACACACACACACACACACAGACAGACATTTTTCTCAACCTTAGTGAAAATGATTCAGGAACCTTCAAAACGTATAAAAACATCAAAATCTCAACATCGAAAATTTTCATGATCGCAATACTATCTCTGGCGAGATAGTAAAAATCAAAAAAAAAAAATTTACATTATTTACAACAGTGGTTCTGAACCAGGGGCACGCGTACCCCTAGGGGTACGCAGGTGTTGTCCGAGAGGTATAGTTTAGCTTCTGTATAAAATGGCGAATTTTATTAATTTTTTGTGATAATAATAAATTTTCTAGATTTTTTAATAAGTTTAATAAAACATCAAGTAGTATAATTGCTTACCTTTGAGTTTTTCAAGCAAAAATTAGTATGTGGATAGAAAGAGTTAAGGGATATGAATTTGATTGTTTTAATTCGTTTGATTTTTACTTGTTGGAAAACAATACTTCAATAAATTGTAATTTAAAAAAGTAAATTTTAGAACATCTTTCAAAGTTGTCAAGCTCTTTCATAGAGTATTTTCCAAAAAAACAAAAACATTGAAAATGATATGTGGATAGCAGATCCGTTTTCAAAAAATAAAAACTATTCGAGTTTATCTTCAAAAGAAGAACTTATTGAAATTTGCTACGACTCTACATATAAAGAAAAATTTTCTTGTGTGCCTGTTTCGACATTTTGGATTACAATTCAAGAACTTTTTCCAAATGTTGCTAAAAAGGTCATTATACGACTTTTGCCGTTTGTCACTACTTATTTATGTGATAGCGGCTTTGCAAAATATTGTGATAAAAAAAGAAAAAAAAAAAGAAATAAATTAACGCATCACCGGACATTCGATGTCAATTGACGTCTTGGGAACCAAATTATGAAAAAATTGCTGAAAATTTAACACAGCAAGTTGCTCATTAGCAATTACATTCATATATGTATATGTAATTCGTTATTTGTTTATTATATATTTTATATTTTTTGTTTCAATGTTTATAATTTAATCATGTATTGGCATTTTTCTTTATTGTTTCATTATTTTTCACTATTAAACATACATTTATATTTTTTTTTAATTTCACAAAATAAAATTTCAGAAATGAAAAATCTAGTTATTTTTATTTGAACCTTAATCTTGCATAAAAAAAAACTAATAGGAAAAGGGTACTTACAAAAATATTTAAAACTATGGGGTACGCCTGAAAAAAAGGTGAGAACCACTGATTTACAATATGAGAAACTTACTTTTAAATTTGAATTAAAATTTTACTCGAATGATGCTATAAAGTATTGTAGATCTAATACTTAAAAACAATTATTTTGTCGGTTGTATTATATGGGTGTGAGGCATGGTTTATGAGAGTAGATTTAGAGTATTTGAGAATATGATTCTTCGCAGAATTTATGGGACAAAGAAAGATCAGGTCACCGAGGAATGGCGGAGAGTGCATAACTAGAAATTGCGTGATATCTAGCAATCTCCAGACATAGTTAAGGCTATAAAATCGAGAAGGCTGCCATGGGCAGGGCACGTGGCTAGAATGGGAGAAGAAAGAATGGTGAAAAATATATTGGTGGTGAGACCGATTGAGAAACGAACGTTTGGAAGACCAAGGACGCGGTGGTTGATCAATGTAGGAAAGGACGTGAGAGAGATGGGAGAGGGTAGGAGTTGGATGGTTGTGTCTCAGAATAGGGATACTTGAAGAAACGTGGTTGCTGCGGCTAAGAACTTTCGAGTTCCGTAGAAATAGATAGATAGATCTCATATTTAATAAATAATTAATAAATTAAAATGAGGAATTTTTTTTTTCTTTTTTTCTAATAAATTTAGGATATTATATTTTTAAACTTCCCCTTCACTTGAAATACAATCGCCATTTAAAAGTAAACATACGATCAAACTTTTACTTTAATCAAGCCTCAATATCTTTACAAACTATCGCGAAGTAAATATTCGAAATTAACTTTTCACATGACACCACTTTTTTCGTTTCACCTACCTAACCTACTTGCCTCTCTCTCTCTCTCTCCTTCTCTCTCTTTTTGCCTCCCTCTCCCTCGCTCCTTTACTCCCAGCAACTCTCATTCCATCGTCGTACACTTTCTTTCGTTTTTCCCTTTTAATTCTTTCTTAAATCGCCTTTGATTCGTGAACTTATTTAAATTTTAAACGAAACTGTCGAAATGAAATCACATCACTTCAAACGGATTTAATTTTATTGAAATTATCGTTAAATCTTTTTAATGGATTTTAAAAGATCGACTGACTATATTTAAAGAATGGATTAAGAAACTACAGAAAGACAACCTGATTATGTCAGTGTATAGGTTTTATAAATTCTATTATTAATTTATATATCAATATACCATATATTATTGTCTAAGTAGATCATCATACAATAGGGTAGAGTGGCTCATCTTTGGACATAGCTAGGGTTGCCAACTCTATAAAGTTCCCCTAAAAATTTTTTTTTTCTTTTTTTTAGAACCATATTGAAAAAATTTTAAAAAAGTCGAACATGTTTATAAGTCCGATCCCAAAAGCGTTTTACCTTTTGTTTTAAGAAACAAATTGAAAAAATTTTAAAAAAAATCGAACATATTGAAAAAACTTAGTACAAACAATATTTGAAAAAAAGGACAAAAAGCGTCCTTCCCCAGTTTAAGAAATGACAAAGACAAAAGGGGTGAAAGAAGGACTGTCCTTCCCAAAAGCAGTTGGCAACCCTAGACATAGCCTAAACTCTAAATTCACTCTTAAATTTTCAAGATGTAGGGAAAGGGTATCACAATCAAATTGTCAAATTCGTTTTTATTCAAATGAAAAAAGCGTGTAAAAATTTATTCAAATTTTTATTTCAGAACATATCTAGTATAACTTTCATATACAATTTCGGAAAGTTGTAAAGTGAATTTTTAATTAAACTATTTTGAAATAAACAGTTCTACAATGAAATTTAAACTATTTTCTTTAAATCTAGTGCATAATAATTTTTCTGTGTTTCAAGTCTAACAGCAGGGCATTTTAAAATTTCAAAATTTGTGTATAGTATACTTTGAAATAGATTGAAGTAGACCGTAAATATTTCTAATAAGTTCTTTACTTTACTTGAAACGTCATATCACTTGAAAACCATTTTCTTTTCTTGAAAAAATACTTCCAAGTAAATTACTTTTAATTGTCCCAAGATGAACCATTTGATAGTATAACTTGAGACAAGATAGAAGTCTATTATATTTTGTTTTTATTATTCTATAATTAATATGAGATGGAGAGTTATTTAATAATATAAAGGAAGGTTGAACTTACACTAGTAAAACTTGGAGAATAATTCATCAATATAGAAAAAAATTTGAATAAAGAATAAAAATATTTCCCAAAGTGAACTACTCTCCCTTATTTGTACATGTACAGGACTACATATGACTTTGGGAGAAGAAAATAAATGTTGATTATTCTAAGAAAGAACTGAAAATGCATAAAGAGTTATCACATGTCCTCCATGTATCTTCAAACATAGTTAAGGTAATGAAATGGAGAAGTTTGCAATGAGTGGGATACGTTAGAGAAATATGTTAAAGAGTTGAAAGAGAATTGGAATTAGAGAGAGAGAGAGAGAGAGCTCAGGATAGGGACGTTTGGAGCAGTGATGTTGTCGAACCGGAACGCTCCGGAACGTCGTTCCGGTACTTCCTTTTTGGACAGGAACGCGTTCCGGAACTAAAGATGATTTCTGATAACATGAATTGGCTGACGTGTTGAAAAAAAAATTAAAAAGAATTGCTGATTTTTTTTTTAATTTTTTACGAATTTTTATATGTATTATTATAAACAAGGGTTTGAACCGAACCCGAACCGGAACAAAAACTGGAACGAACCGGCTTGTTTTTCCGAACCGTGAACCGGAGTCCGGAACGCGTTCCGGTAAAAAAAAAAATTAGCACATAACCACTGGTTTGGAGGAATTTGGATATTACGATCATTAACTATCGAGTGTTTCCTAGGGCTAAGTGATAGATATGTAGATGGACACAAGACTCCAGACAGAGGAATAAAAGTAAAATACATATTTCAATATAAGTTCTAAGACCTGCGGCTCGGTACTTTAAAAAAATTATTCCTTATGAACAATGAATCGTTAAGATTAAGATTATTATTTAAAATAAATAACGACAAAATATATTTATATACAATTTCAAATAATTTATAAAATAACATAAATTTAAAAAAAAATAGTCATAAAACATACAGCCCTTAAATGTACCTATTAATGCACTGAAAGACAGAAAAGCATGGCCAGTGGATATAACATAATATATATATTTCGTAATTTGATTACAAGTATTATTAAAATAAATATTTTTAATTTAATTTAATTTTTTTTTTATAATATTTTGTATTTAAGGAAGCGCTGTTCGATGTTGACCGGCGCCTTTTTTTATTATTAAAATTCCTATTCTAAATTAAGAAAAAACTAACATTAATATTTAAAAAATACAAATATATATATATAAATTTTTGCTAGTTTAATAAGATAAGATAATGAAATCTAATAAAAAACGCAAAAATTTTCAATTTTTTTTGTACAAGCAGATATATATATATAGTAAAAGAGAGAGAGAGGAAAAGGGGATCTCAAAGAAAACTCTTATACCTTGAATATCACTCCGTGGGGCGCCAATATACTGTCACACCGCGGGCGCCAGTTATGTTCTTTACAGCGTAGATATAAAATATAGATATAGATATAAACATAAATAAATATATAAAATTATTTTAATAAAACCAAAATAATTGTAGATATTTTTAAAGATTATTTATAATTTTAAGTTTATAATTCTCATTTATCGTTTTTATTCAAATAATATAATTACAATTTGATTATATATTATATAATATATATATATATATATATATATATATATATATATTTGTTAAATAAATACTAATATTCTTTTCTTCATCCACATCTTCATCAACAAACAATACGAATATGACTATTAACACCCACGGTGAATATATATAAATTTCTTTTCTTGTCCACAGTAAAATAACAAAAAAAAATAAAAAAATAAAAATAAAAAAAAAAAAGTTAAAATTTCCCTTTGGCATCGGCATGCTTGATTAACCAGTATCCCTCGGTCGGCTTCACATTCCAACCCCTCCCCTCCCTCCAACAATAACTGTTTGTCTTTACAGTCGGTAGATTTTATTCAAACAATGATTAAATAAACAATCAAAAAAGCTCACTTTTTAATCGCTTTGATAACTTTTTTTTCGAAATTTTCAAATCATCTTTTGATAAGTTAATTTTTTGTACAAGTCGGTATTATTTTGTTTTCTTCATGACAGGCAGGCAAACTTTCTAACTCAATAATTGAGAATTGATTTCAAATTCTTAAAACATTATTAAATAAATAAAATTATACTTTCATAATAAAATCTTAAATATTTTTTTTTTATTTTGTATTATAGAATTAATAATCATTGTATATTATATATATATATATATATATATTTATTTATTCGTTTATTTATTTATATATTAATAAAAATCATGAGTGTCTCCACTCGACTATCTCGCAAATTTGAATTGGATTAATTAACATATATTATATTTAAATTAAATTTAATTAATTATAAATTAAAATTAATAAATAATATTTATTAAACAAGCGCATGTTTGGATTTTTGTTGGTGGCACCACGTCACGTGCTGGCGCGTGATTTGCAGTCGTGCTAAAAAATTAATTCCGTTACTTTCTAATCAAGCTGAAATTCTTTATATAGCAGTTTTATACAATTTTTAATCATGTGAGAAACTATCAAACATATATCTTTATTTTTAAGGTCAGTTTAGAGGAAAAAATATGAAAACGTGGTAGGTAATGGTCCCCTTCCGAAAGAGTTACATTTATCAAAATTTGATAGAAAACTACGAATTTTGAATAATGTCCGTGTACCAAATTTCATTATTCTAACAAAAACCGTTTTTGAATAATCTTGTCCACATACACATAGACATTTTTCTCAATCTTATTGAAAATGACTCAGGGATCTTCAAAACTTATAAAAACATCAAAATCTTGTCATCGAAAATTTTCGTGATCGCAATACTATCTCTCTAGTAAAACGATTTTTGATCAAATTATTCATAAAATAAATAAAATTGAAGAAATATTTTTTTATTAAATTTTACACTTATAAAATTAACCTATACTAGCTTTTCAGAGCGCCTTCGGCGCTCTTTGCACCTAGACGGGGGCTCTGCCCCCTCTACCCCCGATGTAATAATAGTAATTTGTCGAAAGTCTGTATGCAAAAGGTTTTAATTTATTTTAATTCAATCAGTATATTAAAATATTCATATACACGACGGTTGAGTGTATATGACTCCTTTGTTGATCATTTTTGAGTAGCATATCTTCTTTTTTGAAGTGAAACTTCTTTAGCGGCGTCCTGACATTTGGTTGAGAATGGAGAGTGAATTGAAAAATTGAAATTTCGTAACGCGTTACGAAACGCAAGAGAGAAAAAAGATATAGATATAACGAGTGAGAATGAGATAGCCTCTATCTCTGTCTCTCTTTTGTGCGGTGTTTCGTTTTTGAGAGAGAGGCTATCTGGGTCTTTCTTTTGTCCGGTCTTTCGTCTTTGAGAAAGAGGCTATCTGCGTCTTCGTTTTATGCTGTCTTTCGTTCTAATACCCTGTCGCTAGGTTGAAAGTCCACGGCGCGCATGCGCACTAGTACGTTGACGCGGAATAATATTTCTTAGCCTCTGCTGGGTGAAAGAATAAAAATTAGTATGTGACCTCACAGTTACCGCCTTTTAGATATATATCTATTCTTAAAATAAAATTAAAAATATTTATATTATATTCATATATATGTAAAATAATAATTATATTATTTTAATATTCCTATAAGTTGGTATCACAATTTATTATTATTATGAATTATTTATAAGTAATTAATATTATTAATTGGTATTAATAAATAAATAATATTAATTATATTAACTTAATATTTCTAACTTTGTATTACAATAATGAGACGGAATTGTTGTGTGTTAAATTAGATTTAATTAAAGATTGAATTTAGAATAATTTAAAGGGTTATTGAAACCGCGTATGCTGATTAGGGAATGACAAGATTGAATAGGTTCAATTAAAAAATGCTTATATAAAATTATAACTAAAAATGATTTATTTAATAAAACTATAAGAATTTAAATTACAATTTAATTAATTTTTTGTGAATAAATAAACATATATAAAAAACTATATATAAAATTTGAATTTTCATTTATTCATTCATATAAAATTATTTTCCGATTGTTCCTTTAAAATAACCCCTCTTAGGGGGTCGGAAGGGGAGGCAACATAAGGGAATTTTCTTTCACTTTGTTATTGGGAAAAACCAGGGGGGGGGGACAGTCTTACCAGGAAAAACCCAAATTGTCAGCGTCCACTCTGGGGTTTTAAACAGTTTTAAAGGAAATGTTAATTATAAGTTCATTTCTCAACGAGTTGTATCTTTAAATTATTTTTATTAATTTAATTAATTTTAATTAATTTATAGCCAATAATAGTTTATTATAGCTAATAATTTTTTAATTTTTAGTGTAATTTGCATGATCATTATTTATATAAAAAAATAAACACATTTTGCAATTTCCCAGAAAGGCTTATAATGTCAAGCTCCCACATGTGTCCATTACAATTAAGAATAAGTAAGTTATGTTTGTCACGTTCACACTTCCACATGTGAACATTACAATTGAAATAGTAAGTTTATGATTCGACATAATTTGCAATGTATCAATCAACCTCTTAAAATTAAGGTTCTTAGCATTTAGCAGGTAAAACACTTGGCGAGAGTCATTCAATTGAAAATTGCAAGGGTGGACTTGTTAATTGTATGTGCTTGGAAATATTCTTTGTAGGAGAGGGCAGTGTGGTTTATTTTTCTCTATTTCTCTCTCACTCACACTCTCAACTAAAATTTATCTTATTCTCTAGATTGTAAGAAGTTTCACTTCCGCCACGTGTACGATGCTGCACATTTTGCTTTTTGACTCTTAAATTGTTTGTCTCCTACCATATTAATAATGACAACACGTTCTTTTATTTTATGAAAATTTCTGTATAGATGTCCTCAGAAAAATGAACATGGTTTAATAAACCAATGTTTAATTTATATCATCATAGGACATCTTTGCTAGAAAAAATATGTAATAAAAATAAATAAAATGGGCTACCTTATAAATTCTTACTCTACTACTTTTTAGTGATATTTACAATGAATACAAAGTAACAAAATATGTTAAAAAAAATAAATAATTCTATATAATATATGTATATCAAGGAAATAGCAATTCAATATCATCAACAAAAATATACAAACTTATTTTACTTTTTTTTCTGAGATAACCATCGTGCCATTCTTTCTTTAGCCAACAATCGACGTTTTCTCTCAAATTTGCAAATTGCACAATTTTTAAAATATAAATTTAAATATAAAAAATATTACTTACTTTCTTTTAGAAAATATTAATCATTTAGGAGAAATATCAAATTTAATTTAATTTAATTTTACTTTAACCTTTTAGAATATTAGAACTTAAAATAAAAATTTTAATATTATAATAAACATTCTTTGCTTGGGAATTTCTAGAATTATTAATTTTATATTGAGTATCAACTTCTTAACTGAGCCACCGGAGGAGTCACATGGGTTGGTCGGTTTTTTGCCCATAACTCTTTGGAACGGATCAACTTTTTTGGGATTTTCAACCTTATACCTTATCCTTGGGTCATGACGGTTTTAATGATACCGAACTATAATGCCGTTTAGAAGGAGTTTAGGATTGCGTAGTCGTTTAATTATATAGATAAAACATAAAAACAATTTTAATTTAAATATTTAAAAATATTACACACACAAATAAAATTTTCTAATTATTTAAATTCAATTATTTACCTACAATAAATATTAATTATTTATAATAAACAATCAACAATTTGTCTTTATAGCAACATAACCTCAATTCATTACATTGTCTTCTTAATTATTTTCTTTTTTACACAAATCACATCGAATTTGATATAATAATTTCATTAATTTTTATAAGAAATCTCATATTTATATGAAAATCAACTTTTAATATATCTTTAATTGTATATTTTCTACATGAAATGAATCCAAGCTTCGTTATAGGTTTTATATCGTATTAAAACTCAATATTATGTTATGTTCTTTTTAATTTTCTCCCTGTTATAATGTTAAATGTAAACCTAAACCTATTTCTAAGATAAATTCCCTTTTAAAATGTTTCCATTCATCTTTTTTTAATCTGATAAGAGAAAATAACTTGTCTATATATATATAAAGTATAATAAAATAAATATTATTGAATTCCAATAATAATAAAAATCATCTGATTTTTGTATATAACTCCCGAAAAAGAACAGCGCCTATTAAGCCAGTAAACGTTTTCTATGATCAGTAGAACGGATCCTCTCAACCTTAATCTTGATTTTCTTGGTCGGAGGCGCTATTTTTTATCAAGTAGATTTCCAATTTTGATCTCGAAGGCTGGATGGAATCCGTCCCATACACCTTAGAGAAATTCACTTATCAGGCCATAATATTAAGAAACAAAACTAAATATTTTTTTCTTTAATAAAATAATTAACGAAACCGTTAAAAATGCTTATAAAATGATAAATTCAATACTTTTATAATAGACGTAACTCTAGAAAACAAATTTATTTATGAACAAATAAATTAGTAAGTTTTAATGAGAATAATTTCCCAGTTCACTCTAACAAAATAGATTAGTAATTAATTATTAATTAGAAATAAGTACTAGACTCACCCTTCATTTTTCTATTAACAAAGTGAATAGAAATCATTAAGTGATTAATAAAAGAGGAAGTGAAAACTGAAAATCATGACTCACTACTTTTTTTTAAATTAATTTTTAATTAAAATATCTATATTTCTATGTTGTAGTAAATTCATATAAATGCCTTTGAATTCAAATAAATAAATAAATTAGAGGCAAATCCTAATGTATTTCCCCAATTTCATTAAATCCATGGCAAAGGGCATGAACAAATTAGTTGAATTAAAAAGCTCATTGGTGAGGGACTCTTATCAGGGTTTGTGCATCTGTTCAGGCAACCGCCCCTCATCTGCCCTTCGCTTATTTCCAGTGTAAGGAGTGACTTCACTAGAGGAGCAACAAGTTCTTTTTCTATGTGTGCGTTATCATTTGGTCGCTGTCCTATAAAAAATGGCTGACGAAGAATATACCTCCAGAACTGGCAACTCATTGTTATCAGTGAAACCTACTTTGAACTACAGACGCAAAAAGGTCTTAATGAAATAAAAGCATTTCTTCAAAAAGAATTAATTAATATTCTATTTACCAGGGATCATCCACAACCTGTTTACATTTTTAGAAAATTTTGTTATATAGAAACAATTCTTAAGGTTACCAGATTTATATACTCATCGAATCCTTTCACTTATAATAATTAATTAAATTAAAATTAAATATTCATTTCTGATATTAAGGAAAATATAATTATTTCAAACAAAAAGTTATAAAAAAATAAGAAATAAAATACGAGATCTGTTTAAAATGTATGTATGTATGTATGTATGTTTCTCGGGCTGTGTACATTTGATTATCGAAATTTTATTGCTATGTTGGGACACATATGTAGAAAGTATCAGTCATTTTGTATTAGTAATTTTTTTTTTTTTGATAACTGAAAAAGTTAGTAACTTTTTGTGTGTTCTTCGATTTTTTACTTAAAATAAAAATAAGGAATACTTCAAGGAAGTTATGCAACATTTGAGTGAAGCAATACGGCTCAAACGATCGAAATTGTGGAAAAACAGATAATCGATTCTGCCTCACGATAATACACCAGCTTACACATTATTGCTTGTTCGATATTTTTTGTTCAAAAACCACACCGTAATCATGTCTGTTTTTAGAATTTAAGTTCTGCTAAGTTCTGTTATTAAAATTTATAACATATTACAAATAAAAACAAAAATTTGATGTATTCAGATTTTTACTATCTCGCCAGATTGTAGATTGCGATAACGAAAATTTTCGATGCCGAGATTTTGATGTTTTTATAGGTTTTGAAGGTTCCTGAATCATTTTAACTAAGGTTGAGAAAAATGTCTGTGTGTATGTAGACAAAATTACGCAAGAATAATGAAATTTGGTAAATGGGCATTATTCAAAATTCGTAGTTTTCTATCAATTTTTGAGAAATATAGCTCATCCGGAAGAGGGGTATACATTACCTACCACGTTTTCATATTTTTTTCTTCTAAACTGACCGTAAAAATAAAGATATATGTTTGATAGTTTTTCACATGATAAAATATTGTAAAAAACTGCTATATAGAGAATTTTAGCTTGATTGAATTGCTGAAAGTACCGGAATTAATTTTTTAGCACGACTGCAAATCAAGCGCCAGCACGTGACGTGGTGCCATCAACAAAGAGCCAAACACGCGCTGGTTTAATATTTATTTATTAATTTTAATTTATAATTAATTAAATTTAATTTATAATTAATTAAATTTAATTTAAATATAATATATGTTAATTAATCCAATTCAAATTTGCGAGATAGTCGAGTGGAGACACTCCAGATTTTTTTTAATCCCATATACAAACCCAGACACTTTTATTATATTACTTTTGTTCCTATTTATAAAAATAGATCAAAAGTTAAAAGTTAAATGGTTTTTTTAATTATTTTATTAATGATCTCCACAGAGACACCAAACGACAGATTGAATGGAAATCATCATGTATCCAGCATTGCTTAATTTGCTTAACTCATTAATAAATCAATATATATATATATATATATATATATATATACTATTTAACTTATTCAAATATTCTGTAGCAAATTTATAATTAAAAAGTTAATAATACTTAGTATCAAAATTTAAGTATCAGCCAAAGTATGTTGATTTGTCTTTCCATCCCTCGAGTCTTGTCTTGTCTTTATTTCCCAAATATTGTTACATTTTTTCCTTTTTGATCTGTTTAACTTGTGTCTTTGAAATTTCATTTCTCTTCAAACTTTCCTAAATTATATTTAATTTGTGCAAATATAATATCCCAGTTGAAAATCTTTTGCAAGATCTATAAAAGGATCTTGAGCGTAATCTAGGACGAACCGCCCTTTTTTGATATCCGAACACTTCCTTCCGTTTCATGTTTAAGGTGTATCCTGACTGTATAATACCTCTTGTGCAAATCGATTAAATTTTTGTTAAAAAAAAAATAAAATAAAATAATAAAAATATTGAGATACTTACATGAATGAACAATTAATTTAAAAGCATGTAACTAAATTTTTCAAAAAATTGAGAAGCATTAATCATTTAAAAAAAAAGTAAAATTAATTCAAGTTAAACCAATTAAAAAATAAAAATATCGTCTACAAAAAAAAAGAATTTCATTTAAGCTAAAATATACATATTATCAAATATAGACTGATAATCCACATTATTTATAATTTGATATTATAACTAATCACTAAGAGTGCATTCGACGCTCGACGTCCTCTGTACCCTGAAACATTAAGATATACAAAAATGTTAATTTCTAAGTAATGTGCATACAAACATTTATATATATTATAAAGAAAAATATAGTATAAGCATCTGATGATGACTTAACTGTCGAAATGTTCATAAAGTTTAATAAAAATTATTTTGAAACTTAAAACCGAGTGTTTTTAATAACTTCCCTTTAACCTATTGATTTTATTATTATTTACTTTTCAGTTTCATTGAAAATTATTTTTAAAAAAATCTCAGTTTAAATTTCGAGAATAAAAATGTATTTAATTATAATTCATATGTAAATTTCTATCACTTATATTTATATCACTATTATATATTAAATATAAATTAATATTATCAACATAATAATGCCTTCAAACAATAAAATACCTATATTTTACATTACAATTAAATTCTAAAATATTTTCATTATTTTATTTATTACAATTTGAATAATAGTATTTTTATTTAATGTAAATATTTATAATTAAACAAGGTTTACAATAAACAAAAAGTGATTAATGGAAATTATTTTTAAAATATTTTAGATATTTGCTGTGGATAAATAATTGATTGTATAATATTTTGACCCGTAAAATAATCTAAGGTCGGACTGGGATGGAAATAACCGCATCAAATTGAATTATTTGACAGCCAAAAAGGTTTTAAATTTATTCTATAGGAGAAATTGAAAAATGGTGTTTATAAATTAAAAATGTATATACTATTTTAAATAAAAATGTTAAAATTTTTTTAATGATTTAATGAATTTTTAACTAACCTTTTCATATTATTTTCTATTAATCCCTTACGTTTTAATTGGAAAGTTCTTGATTACAACAACAACATATCTCCAACCGATATTATTCTGTATCACCTCCATCCAATTTCGATCTTCTCCTAATTCCATAATATCTCGTTTAGATTATTAGACCTTCACATTCTTGATTATCTTTAGTTTACCTTCCCGCAATCCTTCACCTATTAACTTCTTATAATTCTAACTATATTAGGACATGCATAGAGCTCACGTAATTCCTCGTTAAACAACCTCCATTGATCCTCTGTTATCTCATATTTTAACTTAATAAATTTTAAGGTGCAGTTCGAATTACTCTAAATTTAATTTCGTTTCAAAACGTCATTGAATTAATGAAATATACCACTAATATTAAATATACCTCGTTAAATATTACACATATATATATATATATAAACTATTCAAATTAATGATCAATAAAAATTTATGAAACAAATCAAATGGATTTTTTGAAACATTTTAATAATTAAGTTATATAAATTAAATTTAAAAAAACATACAAAAATTAATGAAAATAATTTTTATATACTTGGTAAAGTATTTATGTGCTTTATGCGCATTTCGGTTTCACGATTATAAAAATTTTAGAAGAAGAAAGCATTTTAGGATGGTGCGCATATATTTCAATAAAATAGAAACTTCACAGAATTTTTTTATTAAAAATCTGGAGTGTCTTCACTCGACTATTTCGCAATTTGAATTGGATTAATTAATACATATATTATATTTAAATTAAATTTAATTAATTAAATTATAATTTAAAATTAATAAATAATATTTATTAAATCAGAGCGTGTTTGGCTCTTTGTTGATGGCACCACGTCACAATTCCGCTACTTTCAGCGATTCAATCAAGCTGAAATTCTATATATAGTAGTTTTATACAATTTTTAATCATGTGAAAAACTATCAAACATCTTTTTTTTAAGGTCAGTTTAGAGGAAAAAAAATGAAAACGTGGTAGGTCCCACTTCTCAAAAGTTGATAGAAAACTACGAATTTTGAATAATGCCCATCTACCAAATTTCATTATTCTAGCTCAAATCGTTTTTGCGTAATATTGTCTACATACACACATACATATATATATATATATATACACACAAACATACATACAGACATTTTTCTCAACTTTAGTGAAAATGACTCAGGGACCTTCAAAACGTATAAAAAAATCAAAATCTCGACATCGAAAATTTTCGTAACCGCAATACTATCTCTGGTGAGATAGTAAAAATTAATCATATTAAGTTTGATTTTAGTTACATAATATCTATTTAAAAAAACTTAGTTTTTTTTTAATTAAAAGTGATGTTAAAAAACAATATTTTAATAATATTAAACACTTGTTTATATATTTTTTTCTTTTCTGTTGCAGGTAAAGATAACCCTCTACAGTTAACTCAAACCACAAATTCTACTTTAATCGCAGATGAATTAAATAAAGATTGTCAGTAAGTTAGAAAATTTCTCATCAAATAAAAAAAAGTGATTTGATAATTGATGATAATTCTCTGATAATTGAGATTATTTCACAATCTCTAATAATGCCCCTAAATATTCTTTTTCATATCTATAAATTTGGGGTTCTGACCTTATATGCTTTTATTATAATAATTTTATCATTGTCATAAAAGACACCAGAGGATCAGTTGTACTGATCACACAAAACCTTTATTGTGTTTAAGGTGTAACCTACTTATTAGGCGTTATTCTTTCATAGGATGTACAAAAGTCAGAAGTTTTTTATCATTATCAAATATGTTTTTTTTTCTCGAATTAAGAAAGATAGCTATGTATTTATGGAACTTAATCATAAAATAAGAATGTGTTGGTGTCTTATCTAAATGAATTTTACTATAAACCATCTAATAAATGATATTACATATTATATGTACGTTATTATCATCGTACTAAATCTATGGCATACTTCATTAAATTTAATTCGCTTTACAATTGACAATTCGTGAGTGAAGGATTAAAGTCGACCTGCCAATTGGAATCCGTCAAGAGCACAGAACAGCCCGTGGCGTTTGAACGGAAATCTAAAGTCAAATTTGGATAAAGCTCTTTGAAACTTTCTCCCAATAAAAAAAAAATATTTTTGTTTGATAACATGCTTTAGGCAAATTCATTTTTTTAAAAATTTGTTTTTAGTAAATACAACTATGTTATATTATACTGGTATTATACTGAATTCAACATAATAATAACCGTCCGGTTGATTGATAGATGATTTCCTTGGGCCATACTTTATCGAGTAATTGATTAATAAAAATTTTATTCTATTTCTTAATAGTCTCATGATGATAGAATGATTACAATTCCTTCCAAGTTAAAAAGATAAATGGCAAATGTTCGATCTAATACGAGAAAATAAATCGTTTTTTTTTTTTACTTCACGCATGAATTATTAATGAACACATAAAAATTGAAAAGCTTATAAATGAACAGATTAAAACTAGCTTAATACTAAAAATCATTAAATTTTGTAATATATTTATATAATATGTTATAAATAATTACCGACCGACGATAGTAAGGGAGGTATTGTTTTCACACCAAATTTCACATGTGGAGATTTTTACATATCTCCAAGAATCATGCATTTTCTAAACAGAAAAAAGTATTTTTAGCATGATGTCTGTCCGTCTGTCCGTCCGTCTGTCCGTCCGTCCGTCTGTCCGTCCGTATAGATGTGTACAGCCTGAACGGCTCAACCGATTTTGATGAAATTTGGTATATTTACTTAATGCATCAGTGGGATGAATTGATCAACTTTTGGTGCAATTCCGGAAACCGGAAGTGGTAGTATTAGCGATCGACGATAGGAAGGAAAGGGTTATTTTCACACCAAAGGAGATTTTTTTATATATCACCATGAATCAATCATTTTGTATTGGTTTTATCCTCGAAAAAAATCATATTTATTAGTTTTTTCTTGATTTAAAATTATATGACGTCATCCAGCCATGCATGACGTCACAGCCTGGTCTTGCATATATATTATAAATAAAATAAAATTAAAAATGTTTATATTTATTATTTATGTATCCATATCTGTTTTTTATTACATTAATAGATATATGAAAATTATTTGAAATTGTTTCTGTAGCTGGAAATTAATTTATTTCAAACAGTCGGTCGGTTCGGACCTGGCCACAGGTCAACTTATTTTAAATTATATATTATACATATTATTGATTTATTGTAATCATGCTGATAGAAAACCCCTTTACAGTCCCCAATTGGGCTAATTGTTTACTTTTATACTTAATTACTATGTATATATTAGATACAGTGATTATATGAAAAGTATTTATATAGACAACTACTTTATTTTGCGTGTAATATATTATGTCTGTGAAATTTATTGATATATCTATTTATATATATATATATATATATCGTGATCGTTTGTTTGTATCTCAAAACAAAACTTTGTTTATTTTCTAACTCTCCAAAAAAGATATTGGACAATGGAATTAGTAGGGGAAAAAAATACTTCTTGTCTGGCTGTGCCCCGGCCAAGATAGCTCTATGCTGTTTAATGGGTTCTTTTGGAGGGAGGGAGGAAATGAATTAAAAATAATTTATGATAAAAATACATTGATGACACTAACTGGTGTTTTTTTTTATATTCTCAATAATAATAACAATAATAATTGATATGAATCGAAAATATGAGAAATTATTAAAAGGGTTGCTTTATGTCAATATTGAATTGTAAATGAAATAACCTTTTATTTAATCTAATTCTAATTTTAAAATATCAATTGTTTCTTTTTCAATTCTCTATTTATTTGAAAATGAAATATCATGTGAAAATCACTGGTATATAAAAAAATGCTTAAAAAAGAAAACTTATGAAATTGATTGATTTTAAGCTTTTTTGTTTTTTTGTGTTTTTGTGTGTGTGAAATGTGAATTAATTTTAATTTAAAACATGAAAAATTTAATTATTCGTGTTTCAATTGTGTAGATTCATTTATATAGTTTGTTTATTTAAATATGAGAATATTTGCATGTTTTTAGTTTTTAGTGGCGAGCGTAGCTCCTTTAGGGCGGCAAAATTTAACAATAAATAATATCTATACATATTTTTAATTATACCATCTTGATTTGTACTCTATTCATTGAACAATAAAAAAATTCATTTTGGCTGAAAAGTTTTTTTAAGTGTCTGTATTTTTTGGAGCGTTGTCAAATTATATACCTTAATGGGCGGCAAATTTAAACTCACATTACAAGAAATCTTATATACCTATAAAATAATACCAAATTATATTCTTTTATTATGTAATTTAATATTTATTCAATAAAATATATATTTTTTATATAATTTCGATGTATATGATTCTTCTTAAATATATCGATTTCCAAGTTTTATTCCAAACGTTAAAATGTGGGCAGAATCTCCGCCCTGAATGAAGGAGTGGAGTGTAAACATCGATTCTCCGGTTTCCAATTATCCGATGATTGAATAACGGGTCACTAGCTTTAAAAGTAATCAAACTATATAAAGCCATTTTACTTTTTTTTTTTTTTGTTCTTTGTTTTTGAATTAAATCGGATAGCAATAATTATTGTTAAATTTTGTATACGCTGGACATTTCTAAATGATTTACACATCTCATTAATTAATTACAATTTCTATTAAAATTAATTATATTCTTTTAAGTATTTAATTACATTTCCATTATACTAAAGAAGAAACAATTGAGTTGTGTGTTTCAAATTTTATTGCAAAGATACCACCCCAATTAAGGAAATAAGATTTTTTGAATATTTATTAAAATAATAATTATATAAGAATTGAAAATATTTTTCTTATGCTCTTCTATCAATCTCCAAAAATAATTGGACTAATAAAATTGAGGAGGTTGTGAAAGGCAAAACACATGTTTCCAATGAAAGATAAGTAAATGAATCGGGATAGATCAATGACTCAATGGGTAGACCAGTGATTCTCCAACTTTTTTTTTACCGCGGCACACTTTTAACGGTTTAAAAATTTAGCGGCACACAAAGAAAAAGATAAGTGTAAAAGTTTACCATACTGAAAAAGTTGTCCCAAAAACGGTTTACCTTTTTTTTAGAACCAAATTGAAAAAAAATTTCGAAAAAAAGTCGGAAATGTTTAAGAGCTTCTTTACATTTGTAATAATTTAGATGCACATTTTGATAATCTCGCGGCACACAAAAGTGCCGCGGCACATAGGTTGAGAATCACTGGGGTAGACAATATTAAAATAAACTTGTGGGAATTGAAGGAAGAAGATAACCAAAAATTGAACATAAATGGAGATAAGTCAGATTAGGAACAATAAGTGTATGTATTTGAAGTGCTTTTGAATTTTTGTGTTTATTAATGCCAAATAGAATAGCTCTTCTTCTTTTTCTTCTTCTTCTTCTTATAAATTAAGGCCAATGTCATGTTCAGTCCATAGAGTTTTTCCACCTTTTTTTTGATCGACTACGATATTATATCACAATATGAATTTTGTTCAAAATTTTTTTAAACTGCCGATCGCTTTTTGTTATATGAATGTGTATGTTGCATTCCATTCTTCTCTTCTGAAATCATTTTGTTGGGTGGACAATATTAAGATGAACGTATGGGAATTGAGAGAGGGAGATAAGAGAAAATTGAAATTAAATGGAGATAGGTCAGTATAATAACAAGAAATCTATGTACTTGCTACAGATTTGAACTTTTGTGTTTATTAATAAACGCCACAGAGACAGCTCTTCTTCTTCTTCTTAAAAATTAAAGCCAATGTCATGTTCAGTCCAGAGTGTTTTTCACCATTTTCTTGGCAGACCACGATATTTTATCACAATATGAATTTTGTCCAAAACTTTTTTAAACTGCCGATCGCTTTCTGTACTATTACCGTCCATGTTACACCTATTCTTCTTCTCTGAACCCATATGCTCACTTTTTCGATATTGCATTTTTATCTTTCCCATCTAAAAATAAAAAAAATAAACTTATGACTTAAAATTTTTAGTTTTACTCGATTTTAAATTAACTAAAAAAATATCTCAATTAATTGTGATAAATATATATATATATATATATATATATATATATATTATAGTTTACATACTAATTTTTACTCTTAATAAATTTTGAGACAAATTTCATAGCAAGTTGGTAGTTAATAATTTGTTTTAAAAAAAGTTGACTTTATGCTTCCTTTTGAACAGCAAAGAAGGTTATCTCTTGATTTGTAATTACGGAATTTATGAATAAATTTCCATAATAAAAATGCATTTTAATAATAGACTAAAAATTTATGTACTATTTCTTTTAAGGAATTTATTATTAAAATATTAAAAACACTTTATAAAGTATGATAATATTTTTCATATTTTTTTATAACAAAAGAAATATATAAATCAATCGAAGCAAAGGCATTATTTCTTCATACCACTTCATTTTGTTTCTAACAAAACGTGTTATTATGAATAATAGAGATGATAAATAAATTCCTCGAAGGTATTTCTAGAAGTGGGTGGCTTCGTTAACGAGATGCGTCCTGCGATATGCTTCTTGAGAAATTCCCTTTGATTACCTCGGACGCCAAGTTCAACTCAAGAGTCTGTTTAAAATTGCATAAATCGCATCTATAATGGATCAAGAGGTAAACCTCGAACCTGCTCTATAAATTAGACCATGCTAGGAAGCTTCTTCAAAACATCAAGGAGAAAACAAATCCACAAATGGTGACAAATATTGATCCTTAATGAGAAATTTTTTTATTTGGGTTTAATAAGAGAATATGTTATTCTAATTCATTGACTTCTTCACATAAAATAAAAATACACAAATATAGAAGGAATACATATGAATTTACATGGAATTAAAGAATATCTTCTGAAAAGTCTGAAGAATTAAATATCATATAGTTAATTACTGGTATGTAGGGGTCGCCGAACCCAGTCAATTCCAAATTGCTTGAAGTATCTTTGGACATGTCCTAAAATAAAATAAAAAAAGTATTAGTGAATGTCTTATATATTCTTATCCTCTCATCAATATCATCTCTGTAATAAGAAAGTTTCCACCTGAAAAGTATCCATAATTGCATGTGAATAAATTTTTAAATTATTAAATTTAATAGATTAGGAATGTGGTCTTAATCCAAACTCCCTAAGTTCAATATAAATAAAAATTAATTATATTCAAAATAAATTAGGATAAAATACACATTGGTCAATACTACAAAATATAAATAAAATCTATTAATACCTTCTTAATTGAATACTATAAAATTGTGAATGATTCATAATTATGTAAATATTTATTTTCTGAAGAACGACATTAAATATTGATTTGAACTTGGAGATTGAGAAATTTTAGGGTTTAGAGGTCAGTCAAACAAATACTAGACCACCTAAATGCGACTTACTAATAATAGATCATCTATCATTTATTTTATTTTGGTACTACGCGAACCCGTTGCAAACGGTGTTTGCAATTTAAGTTTAACCTGAATTTGTAACTAACTTCATAATGTTGACATAACATGACATACCTTAATTGATAATATTACAGACATCACATCTATACGAAGCAAATTATATATATATTGAATTATTAACATAAGTCTATCCATGGAAAGATTAAAATATACATGTTGCAAGTTCGCTTCCCGCTAAATTAATAAAGTACACTTTATAGTAAAAACTCAAATCTTGAAAGAGCAACAAGTACTTAGTGCAGTAATGTAATTACAAGTTTGGTAAAGAACAAATTTGTATTTACATGTACGTTTGCTAGACTTATGTATATAAAGATAAATTAATGAAAATTGGACGGAAATAGCTCAGGATAGGGATGGTTGAAGGAATGTAGATGCTGAAAGCAGGAACTTCCTAGTTCAGTAGAGCCACATTAATATATAGTTTTAAAGACAATCAAATAAAATTTTGAAATTTAATATCTTATAAAACGATTTTATATTATTCATATTAAATTAATTAAAAGAAATTGATGGAAATAGCACAAGTTAGAGAAAGTTGAAGGAAGATGGTTGCTGCGGCCAAAAACAGAGATTTTTCACAGTAATCAAATAAAATTTTGAAATTTCTTTATAATATTATAAATATTAATGTCTAAAATGTTTTTTCCTCTACCCATATATATTTTATTATATTATTCATACAATAAGTAAACATTTAATTTTAAGGTAATTTAATGAATTTAGTAAACCTAGTATATCAAAAGGAATATTCTTTTGTTTATTTATATAATCTTTTTTAATTATGAGTATCTTAAATTTTAGAACAATTTCCCCTACAGCACTTCTGGTTCATTTTCATTTTTTTTATTTTTTATTTTTATTTTATTTTTTTGTTTTGTTTTATTTTTATTTATTTCACTAAGTTGATCCTCGTCCTTTGTATTTACTTGTGTTTTGTTATTTATTTCAGAGTTATTAAATAAAAAATAGATAAATAAATAAAAAATAAATTTAATTTAACAAAAGAAAATATATACAATTGTGATATTTTTTCAATTTAAATCCATTTATATAAAAAAAAAATGTTCTTATCGATATATAAACTCAATAAATATATATACCAGTAGGTAGTTCTTAATTAACTCGGAATTTCGTTATGCATTAAGGATTTCATTGAAATTCCAAGAATTTCTACAATTCTGAATTAAAATCCATACTCAAATCGATTCCCATCATTCCCCAATATTAGATTAAGTTTGTCCCAGCGGTCGCTTTTTAAGACGCTATTCGATCTACATGCACTCAATTGGATTATGAAAATGGATTCTTTTCATTCCTATTATAAAGTGAGCTCGAAGGTAATTGGATCTTACGTGAAAATTATCTCAAAGGAAACTTAAACGATACAGAATAGGAATTGGAATATTTTCTATTCTAACTTATTTATGGTAATTTTTTTTTTTTCATTTTTATTTTTATAAATAAATTAAAAATGAAAATATGAGAGAGATATTGTTATTGTAGTGCTAAGAAGATAAGTCAAAATGTTAAACCGTAAATTTTCTAAAAAGGAAAGGGTTTTAATTTATATTGTAGGAAAAAAGAGAAAAATTCATTAAAAACATTGTTTTCTATATAATATAACATACTATTATTACAAATTCGAATATTTAATTATATATATTATAATATATATATATATTTGTATTCTTGAAATTAACACCATAGATAATTTTTATAAAGAAAAATCGACTGTATTGGTTTCAGCCTCGGGAAAAATCATCTTTGTTAGTTTTTTCTTAATTTAAAATAGGAATTTTAATAATAAAAAAAAATTGTGCCTAGGAACGCCGGACAGCGTTTCCTTAAATACAAAATATTATCAATAAAATAAAATTAAAAATATTTATTTTAATAATATTTTGTAATCAAGTTACGAAATATATATTATGTTATATCCACAGGCCATACTTTTCTATCTTTCAGTGCATTAATACTTATATTTAAGGTGCTGTATGTTTTATGACTATTTTTTTTTAATTTATGTTGTTTTAAATTATTTGAAATTGTTTCATATCTATTGTCGTTTATTTATTTTAAATAATAATCTTAATCTAAAATAATCATAGTTAATAAGGAATAATTTTTTTTAAAATACCGAGCAGTGGCTTGGTGAATCAGATGCTATATATATATATATATATATATATATATGTCTCTTTACTTATTAAAGATTTTACTTATTAAAGATATATTCGAGAGTCCTTTAATAAGTAAAGAGACAAATGGGTATAGCTCAAAAACCGTTTATTTAATTCTTACAAAATTCAAGTTATTTTTCAACATAATCACTCCCCCCCCCAGAGTTATACATGTTTCCCATCTTTCTTGCACCTTCTTATTTCCCTTGGCGAAGAATTCTTTCGAAGCCACTTTTGTACCGCTTCCTTAACTTCCTCGCTGTTAGCAAATCATTTTCTACGTAGTGCGAGGCTGTAGGCAAGATGAGGTAAGACCTCCCAGCCCAATTTTTGAAGCTTATCACGGGTCCGCTTATGAAGCCTTAAGAAAGATGGGACAAGTGTATAACTGTATGTGTGTGTGGGGGAAGGGGGGGGGGTGATTATGTTGAAAAATAGCCTGAATTTTGTAAGAATCAAATTAGCCGTTTTTGAGCTATAACTATTTGTCTGTTTACTTATTGAATGGTCCTCGTGTATATATATATATATATATATATTCTAATATAAGTATATATGGTATATATTTCTGACCAATTGAAAATTGCTACTAAATATAGCATTGGAATTTCAATCAAATGCACAAAATGACTAAAATATATTAAATTGAAATTTTTTTGGATTAAATTACACAAATATATAATGTGAAAATAAATTTGTATAGGCATTACTGATTTGAGTATATATGGTTGGCTATTTGCATAAATTATTATATTAAACGGAGCGTATTCTCATATATCACCAAAAAAAAATGGCATTGATTTTCTTTAAATTATGAAATGTTTAAATGAGTGTATTTTTTTATTTTTAATTAACTGCGAAATAAAAATAAATTTATTTTACTAGCTAAATAATAATTTTCTTTTCAAGTTATTTTTTGATCGAACTCTGTGTCACTAATATATTTGAAAGTTTTTAGTCCCAGTATCCTCATTCCTCCAGCTGTCTCTATTTTGAAATATTTCTATATATAATATGTATTATATATTCATATTATATACATTAAAATAATTAATCCTGGTTAGTACCGCTTTATTTTGTAATCAATTGAAAAGATACGAAAAATTTTATGAATAATAAATATAATTTTAATAACAAAAATTTTTATTATTATATAAGTTTTATTTTTAAATATAAACTGAATGTATTTAAAAATAAGATTCTTCGTAGAAATCATAAATCTAAAAAGAAATAAGTTGACCTGTGGCCAGGTCCGAACCGACCAACGGTTTGAAGTAAATTAATTTTCAGCTACAGAAACAATTTCAAATAATTTTAATATATCTATTAATGTAATAAAAAACAGATAGACATACATAAATAATAAATATAAACATTTTTAATTTTATTTTATTTATAATATATATGCAAGACCAGGCTGTGACGTCATGAATGGCTGGATGACGTCATATAATTTTAAATTAAGAAAAAACTAATAAAAATGATTTTTCTTGAGAATAAAACCACCACAAAGTGCATGATTCGTGGTGATATGTAAAAAATCTCCTCATGTGAAATTTGGTGTGAAAATAACCCTTCCCTTCCTATCGTCGATCGCTAATACTACCACTTTCGGTTTCCGGATTTGCACCAAAAGTTGATCAATTTATCCCACTAATGCATTAAGTAAATATACCAAATTTCATCAAAATCCGTTGAGCCGTTCAGGCTGTACACATCTATGTTAAAAATACTTTTTTCTGTTAAGAAAATGCATGATTCGTGGAGATATGTAAAAATCTCCACATGTGAAATTTGGTGTGAAAACAATACCTCCCTTACTATCGTAAAAATCTACACAAATTGATTAATTTGTATAGGGAATGTCATGTTTATTTAGGCGTGTGAATGTATTAATTAGAGGGCAATAATAAATCATTAGCGAAACTAGATAATTCGATCATATGTGATATATTGATGTTACGAAATAGATTTGCTAGACTATTAAGAATAGATGTCCACAGATTAATATTTAATTAGTGAGATTATTAGTTGAGTTGGTCGTATGGAAGAGAGTTGATTTGGTTAAGGGAAAATATTTACTTATTTATTTTTAAATTGGTTATTATGGTAAATCTGAACTTGTAGTTTTAGAGTCGTTAGTCTAATACCGAGAATAGTAAGTTTAGAAAATTCATAGATACTTTTTATTATCAGTTCATCGTTTGATCTACGCATGGATTTTTCAATTCTTACTATTAGTTATATATTTTTTACCGACCGACGATAGTAAGGGAGGTATTGTTTTCACACCAAATTTCACATGTGGAGATTTTTACATATCTCCACGAATCATGCATTTTCTTAACAGAAAAAAAGTTTTTTTAGCATGATGTCTGTCCGTCCGTCTGTCCGTCTGTCCGTCCGTATAGATGTGTACAGCCTGAACGGCTCAACCGATTTTGATGAAATTTGGTATATTTACTTAAAGCATCAGTGGGATGAATTGATCAACTTTTGGTGCAAATCCGGAAACCGGAAGTGGTAGTAATAGCGATCGACGATAAGAAGGGAAGGGTTATTTTCAAACCAAATTTCACGTGAGGAGATTTTTTTATATATCACCACGAATCATACACTTTGTATTGGTTTTATCCTCTGGAAAGTCATATTTATTAGTTTTTTCTTGATTTAAAATTATATGACGTCATCCAGCCATTCATGACGTCACAGCCAGTTCTTGCATATATATTATAAATAAAATAAAATTAAAAATGTTTATATTTATTATTTATGTATTCATATCTGTTTTTTATTACATTAATAGATATGGCCACAGGTCAACTTATTTCTTTGAAAATTATTTTTATAGCCCTAGTGAACTTGAAAGGTTTTGACTGCAACGAACACATACCTCCACTTTCTTTTCTTACTGTGTGAGCCACTTTATAATTTTCTTAGATTCTTTATTTATCGGCATATTGATCCATTGGTCAATTTACTATCAGTTTCTTAATCGGTTTCCCTATAAATTAAATTAAAAATTCTTACTTCTCTCATTAGAAACAGGTAACTCACCCATTAAAAAAAAATCCTTTCAATTTTATATTTCTAACAATCTTTGAAAAATGCGTTAACTTCATTCCTCTGTTATCTTATTTTTAACCTCAATAAAATTTAAGATTAAGTTTTTTTATTTGGTTTTCCTAAAAACAAACTTTTCGCTATCCTTCGCCTACTAAACTCTTATAATCTCATCTTATTTCTAGCTAAAATTGTATATAGTACCGGGACCCGGAGCCTCGGCTTGGTAATTAAGTTAAAAAAAAATGATTCATTATTATTGGGTTTGGCTGATAATATTAATAACTGGCTCTTGCTCGACCCTTTAAAAAATATTGAAATATGTTGCATCATTGCATCAATCTGATTAAAATGAATGGAACTAAGGCCCTCAATAATAATACCTGGTTCACCGAGCCACCACTCGGTCAATAAAAAAAAATGTTTCTTTATTATCGGGTTTGGCTGATAATATTAATACCTTATTCACCGAAGCGCCATTCAAATAATAACATACAAACAGAAAAGTAGGTCTGTTGATATAAAATATATTCCTGGGAGACCGAACTATCGCGACCCTTTAACAAAATTATACAATTTATTTTTATTTTTATTTACAATTTTTTAATTATTTATCATAATTGTTAAATGGGATTTCTAAAAATGACCCATTAAAAAAATAAAATGATTTTCATTTCAATACCTGGGACACCGAGCTATCACTAGACCCTTTAACAAATTTATACAATTTATTATTATATAGGTACTTTAAAAATTTTATAATTTTCAACGAACTTTCAGTTCGTTTATAAAATCTATATATCTGTGTGTCTGTGTGTGTCTGTGTCTGTCGCCAAAAATTTTCGATTTTTTAAATTTTGATTTTGGATTCGAGTAGAGCTTGAAAAAGTGTAATTGTAAAGTGGTCTTGGTTTTTTAAAATTTGGTTGGGAACATGTTCAAATCGGCAGTCAAAGTTGAAAATTTCCCATATATTATAACTACTGTAATTAGTGTTATTATATTGTAAAATTATAAAGAAAAAATGTTTAGACATTATTGTATGCATGTTCATTCTGTAAATTAAATAATTTTATTTCATTTAAATAAATATCTATTTTTAAATATTTGTTGTTTTGTACATTATTTACCTAAATCTCACAATATATTAAGATCATATAAATTGGAATTATTTATGCAATTTTGTTATAAATATGAATAAAGGTTCGTTGATAGTAATGCTTCCTAGCATTCCCAGATGTTTTAAATATTTATTACAATTGGGGTTGGCTGGTAATATTAATACCCGATTCCTAAATCGCCATTCAATAATTTAGAAGAAAATAAATTAAAAGTCGAATTGGCAGTCGTGGGACTGGCCGACAGAAGTGAAAACTTGTGTGTAAGAAATTTGAAAGCAGACGGAATGCGCACCAGCTTCACGAGAAAAATGAAATTTATATACGTATATATATATATATATAAAATTCATAATTATTTTTTTCAGCAAACTGATTATTATTACAAAAAGATTAAAAATACGATGTGTATGAATATATATATATATGTCTGTCTGTCTGTCTGTCTGTGTGTGTGTGTCTGTCAAATACTCAAAAACTTCCCGTCCGATTGCGATGAAACTTTCAGGGATTGTTGTGGGCGTCCCAGGGAAGGTTTTAGTGTAGTTAAATCCAAAATTAATTTATCCAAAATTAATTTAAATAGTAATATTTTGGTAAAAGTCTATCTATGGTTACCATGGTTACATTGAAAAATTTACAATAAATAAATAAAAATAATTGGAAATCTTTTCAAATTATTATTTTGATAAATTTTATTAATATTTTTAATTTTTTTTAAACTGCCAAAAATAACATACCCATAATAATAGTTGTAATAAAAATAAAAATATAAATCACAATGTAAGTAAAATATTGAATCGTTTTATTTATATTGTTTCAATTATTGTTTGAATATTTATTAAATTTATATATAGATTAATTTACATGTTTAAATGTATATTTAATAAATTTATTTATTGATTCTTAATATTAATAATTCCAATTACTTTCTTGAAAATTTTTTTTATTTAAAAGCATATTCAGCATATCTCGCAAATTTGAATTGGATTAAATAACATATATTAATTTAAATTAAATTAAATTAATTCAATTATAAATTAAAATTAATAAATAATATTTATTAAACCAGCGAAAGTTTGGCTCTCTTTTGATGGCACCACGTCACGTGTTGGCGCGTGAGATTTCCAGTGTTAAAAAATTAATTCTGGTACTTACAGCAATTCAATTTTCGATGTTGAGATTTTGATGTTTTTGATGTTATAAATAATATTTATTAAATTATAATTTAATTAATTTAATTTAATTTAAATTAATAAATATTATTTAATCAAATCCAAATTTGCGAGATAGTCGAGTGGATAGTGGAGTGTTTGGCTCTTTGTTGATGGCACCACGTCACGTGTTGGCGCGTGAGATTTCCAGTGTAAAAAAATTAATTCTGGTACTTTCAGCGATTCTATCAGGCTGAAATTCTATATATAGCAGTTTTATACAATTATTAATCATGTGAAAAATTATGAAACATATATCTTTATTTTTACGGTCACACACACACACACACACATATTTAAAAATTAATTTATTAAAATATATATTATATAATATATTATATATAGTATATAATTTAATATAATTTAACACATAATAATATATTAAAATATTTTATTTTATATATACATAATTTAGTAATACTGATTATTAATGTAAATATAAATAATAATATTTAATATGGCAAATATGTAAAATTTCGTAAAGAATGTATCAGAAGTTTAGTGTCTAACATTCTGGCGTATTGCGCATGCGTATATCGGTCGGTCGGTCGGTCGGTGGGTCGTTCGGTCGGGCCCGGTCGGTGTCGTTTTGGAATCTCACGCGAAATCTATATTTTTTCCCCATCCCGCAAAAGTGCTCAACGCCGCTAAAGAAGTTTTCACTTCAATAAAAAAAAATAGTCATAAAACATACACCCCTTAAACGTTAACAGATACATTTAAATTATTTGAAATTGTTTCCGTAGCTGGAAATTAATTTATTTCAAACCGTCGGTCCGTTTATGTCAACTTATTTAAAATTTGATATCTACATGTTGTCATTCAAAGAATGTTTATATTTTTAATGTTATATTTATATTTATATTTTATTATATTTTTAATTTTATTTTTTTAATATTGGCCTTTTTAAATTATTTATTAAACACTGAAAACATTCAAGATTATATGAATAAAAAATTTTAAATAATTGATTTCATAATTGGATTTTCATTTTCAAGTAAGTAAAATATTATTATGGGTGAATTCACAATGTATGAAGGGACACTTCTAGAAATGTGGATGTTACGGCCAAGAACTTTCGACTACCATAGAGCACAGATAGATATAACATTTACAATAATAATAAATAATTAATTTACTGATTAAATTAAAATATATTAAAATTAAGAACACAAAAACAAATAAATGTTTTATCTAAATATACTCATTGAACAGCTAGTATAGTATAATATTTTGTATTTACGGAGTCGCTGTATAATAAATTGATGACGACGTCATTTAATTTTCCTATATTTCGAATAAAGATAAATCTTCTAATCGCTGTGAAACAATTTCAAATAATTTAAATGTATCTATTAATGAAATAAAAAACAAATATGGAAATAAAATAAATATTTTAAATTTTATTTTAAGAATAGATATACATATATCTCACAAGCGGTAATTTCATTCCAAAAAACTTTATACCTGTGTGAATTAGTAAACGGAAATATTATTAAATTAAATTCAAAATGCTTTTCTCGTGTAAGAATTAAAATAAGGATTTTTATAAAGTTTATTTTTTACTTAGAATTATAGATTAGAAAAATGAAAAAATCATTAGACATATTCTAATTTTGTATAAATAAATAATAAATAAACTAACATATGGATAATAAAATGATAGGAATCTTAAATCTAATAGATAATTAGTAATAATGTATTTATTAATAGAGCAAATAAAATAGTAAATATAAATAATCAGTAGCTGGAAATTAATTTATTTCAAAACGTTCATGACAACTTATTTAAAATTTGATATCTACATGTTGTCATTCAAAGAATGTTTATATTTTTATTTTTTATGTTATATTTATATTTATATTTTATTATATTTTTAATTTTATTTTTTTAATATTGGCCTTTTTAAATTTTTTTATAAAACACTGAAAACATTCAAGATTATATGAATAAATAATTTTAAATTTTTATTGATTTAAGCTATAATTTGTGCTATAAAGTATATAAGCTATATTTAAAAAAAATTTTGTTTATTATCATTATTAAGCCTATTTTTCAAACAATATGTATTAATAAATGTCTTGCTAAATGTGATCTTTGTTTAAATGTTTTTTTAATATAATTACTTTCAAAAAGGTTTTTCTCCTGTATGAATTAATAAATGTCTAGCTAAATCAGATTTCTGATTAAATTTCTTTTCACAATAATTACATTCAAAATGTTTTTCTCCAGTATGTATTAATAAATGTGTATTTAAAGTTGATTTCTGATTAAATTTCTTTTCACAATAATTACATTCAAAAGGTTTTTCTCCTGTGTGAATTAGTAAATGTCTATTTAAAGTTGATTTCTGATTAAATTTCTTTTCACAATAATTACATTCAAAAGGTTTTTCTCCTGAATGAATTAATAAATGTCTAGCTAAATCAGATTTCAGATTAAATTTTTTTTCACAATAATTACATTCAAAATGTTTTTCTCCAGTATGTATTAATAAATGTGTATTTAAAGTTGATTTCTGATTAAATTTCTTTTCACAATAATTACATTCAAAAGGTTTTTCTCCTGTATGAATTAATAACTGTTTATTTAAATTCGATTTCTGATTAAATTTCTTTTCACAATAATTACATTCAAAAGGTTTTTCTCCTGAATGAATTAATAAATGTCTAGCTAAATCAGATTTCAGATTAAATTTCTTTTCACAATAATTACATTCAAAAGTTTTTTCTCGTGAATGAATTAATAAATGTGTTTTTAAATTTGATTTCTGATTAAATTTCTTTTCACAATAATTACATTCAAAAGGTTTTTCTCCTGAATGAATTAATAAATGTCTAGCTAAATCAGATTTCAGATTAAATTTCTTTTCACAATAATTACATTCAAAAGGTTTTTCTCCTGAATGAATTAATAAATGTCTAGCTAAATCAGATTTCCGATTAAATTTCTTTTCACAATAATTACATTCAAAATGTTTTTCTCCAGTATGTATTAATAAATGTGTATTTAAATTTGATTTCCGATTAAATTTCTTTTCACAATAATTACATTCAAAACGTTTTTCTCCTGAATGAATTAATATATGTGTAGTTAAATCAGATTTCTGATTAAATTTCTTTTTACAATCATTACATTCAAAAGGTTTTTCTCCTGTATGAATTAGTAAATGTTTATCTAAATTTGATTTCTGATTAAATTTTTTTTTACAATAATTACATTGTAAACGATTGTCTTCTGTATGGATTGAATCACTTTCTTCTTCAAATTTTTCGAATGTATATTTCTCAGTATCCTTTTTGAGTTTTAACTCATTTTTGAAGATAGAAAATATTTTTTTAAGAAAACATTTTTTTAGATGTTTAGATAAAAAATCCTCACTTATATAATTTGTATGACAATATACACAAGAATATAGAGGACCTAAAAAAAAGAATTGTTTTCGTTATTTTAAATCATTATATTTTTATATATCAAACTATTTTATAATTCAATTTAAGCAATAATATCATTACAAATAATATTAAAAAAAAATAATTTTAGTGACAAATTAACATTACATTAGATGAAAAAAATATATAAATAAAAAATAACCTATATATATTGGATATTTTGTGTCTTCTTGTGAATAAAGATCCATTTTTACTTGATTAATGTATTATCAATTATAAAATATATACTAGGTAATAAGTTATATAAATCAGATTGTCTCTGATATAAACGTTTTAAAATCTTGATTTTGATTTACAATTAAAATAACAACCAAATATTTGTCTTTACACCAGGTGACACGCAAATTTGACTTCCGGAAACCTTATATGATTCTACTCTTATGAATGTTAGATGGCGCTGCTGTCGACAAATTACCTTTTTATCGACTGACGATATGAAGAGAAGGTATTGTTTTCACATCAAATTTCACATGTGGAGTTTTTTTACATATTTCCACAAATCATCCATTTTGTTAATAGAAAAAAGTATTTTTAGCATGATGTCTGTCCGTTTGTCTGTCCTTATAGACGTGTACAGCTTGAAATAAAATTACGAAATATATATTATGTTATATCCACAGACCATACTTTTGTCTTTCAATGCATTAATAGGTAAGTTTAAGGGCTTTATGTTTTATGACTGTTTTTTTTTAATTTATGTTCTTTTAAATTTAAATATTTGAGAGGCGGCTCTGTGAACCAGGTATTAATATTATTAGCCAAACCCGATAATAAGGAATAATTTTTTTTTTATTGCTGAGCGGCGGCTCGGTTAACCAGGTACTTCTAATTATATTAGAACATACATAGAGCTCATGTAATTTCTCGTTAAATAAACTTCATGATTCCTATTTTATCTTTTTTTTTTACTTAATTAATCGCTAGCCTTCTCCTACTAAAAAAAATCTGACTTTTGTAGGCCCTACGCAAGATCAATGCCTATCAAATCGGTTATATCAATTAGGTGTCCTATGATCAGTAGAACGGGTCCTATCAAGCTTTACCTTAATTTTCTTGATCGGAGGCGCTATCAAGTAGCTTTCCCAATTTTTTTTATCCCGGAGGCTGAGTTAAGCCCGTCCCATAGACCCCAGCTAGAGAAATTCCCTTGGCAAGTCCGGGACCACAAGAATGTGGGTCAGTAGCGAATACTTCCCGCCCTGTAGCACCCTTTTTTTCCTACTAACCTCTTATAATTCTAATTATATTAGAACATGCATAGAACTCATGTAATTCTTCTTTAAACAATCGTCATCATACCTATTTTATCTCATTTTTTAGCTTAATAAATTTCAAGGTGCAGTTTATATTCAATTATTCTGAATTTATTTTCGTTCTAAAACATCAATGAATTAATGAAACATTTCACTGATAATATATTAAATATTATTTGGTATATTTACTATACAAAGGAAGCTTCTTATGATGATGTAACAGTACATTTGTACATAAAGCAAATATAAATTTAACAATAAAATTGTAACTTACCAAATGTTTTATTAAAAATTATTCTAATTGAGTTTTATATTTTTTTTAATTTGATTTTAGTTTACATATTAAAAAAATTGCATTATTTTAAATAAGGATTTGCAAAAAAAAAAAAAAATTATCATTTCTATGTTTGGGATTGCAAAGAAATTATATTTTTTTTTTTTTCAGTACGAAAATTCTATAAGAAATTTATATTGAATTTAATATTCAACTAACTTCACAACTCTCTTTATACTTGTACTAAAAAATTCAAAAAAGTTTTTTTTTTTTAATTTTCTCTACAGATTATTTACTAATATTAATTTAAATTTACAAAATCACGTGTTAATTGATGAATAATAGTATTATTTTTTTTTAACTTGTAAATAATTAATAAGTTGAAAGTGTGAATAATTTATTGTATATATCAATGAAACTTGTTTTCTAAAATATGTGGTTCTTTGATTTGATTTTTGTTTTAATTAATTAAGGTTAAGCTTATAAGATGTCGTAAATTTTAAAATAACTTAAATAATGAAATAGTCTAATAATGATTATTTTGTAAAATGAAAAAATTTAATTATAAAAATAATAAATTAAATTTATAAAAAATTTTTTAGATTTTTTTATTTTAAATAGAAATCAATCATGTATTTATGATTATTCAAAAACTATTTCTAACATAATATTTTTTAGTAAAAATTTAAGTTGATGTCATTTTATTAATCAAGTATATTTTATATAATCTTTTTTATAAAAAGATAATTTTATGATAATATTTATTGTAGAGTACATTAACGTTGTCTTTTTTTTCAAAAATTAACTTAGATAAACATTCAATGAACTAATTTTGGTCTTCATATCACTTTCTATTTTCAAAATAAAATATTTATATCGTATATTAAAAGACTGAAATAGAAAAAAATACTAAATGCTGATTAAAATTATCCCACCATCCAAAATTATTAAATAATATTCATTTTTATATATATAAATATATATAAAAATAAACAAACAAATAAAATTGTTTATATAACATTTTATGAGCTGATTTAGATAAAGACAGATGAGCGAAAGGGGGCTATGGGTAAATATTGCCCAGGGAACGTGCGAGGGAGGGGCTTTGTGTCCGACTCCTGTCCCAGGGGCCATTCCAAATCAGCCCGCTGTCATCATCATCCTCTTCATCATCGCAATTTTATTCGGCTAATGTTTTATTTGCCAAGTCTCGTTTTATATTTAGTGGATAGATTTAATCTATTCAGTTAGGCCAGTTTGACAGTGAACACCATATCCAATCGGATTAATGAGTTCAACAATATTTATTTGTGCTTGCCATTTGAACAGGATTCTTGATCCCTTCTGTTTATGTGATTTCTATTAAACCACTCATTCATGTCACCAGCATCCCTTCCAGCTATCAGGAGCCACTCATCAACTAAATTATTATTCGCTTTTTTATTAATGTGACTAATCATTCCAATTATAATTATTATTTTTTATTTTTACTTTATTTATTTGTCTATTTGATCTTTTTTCCATTATTTTATTATTTCTTTTATCTTATGATGGTATTTGTTTGTAATCCTAAAAAAAATATTTTACTCATAAAATATATATTTTAAAATAAGCTGGAGTGTCTCCACTCAACTATCTCGCAAATTTGAATTGGATTAATAAACATATATTATATTTAAATTAAATTTAATTAATCATAAATTAAAATTAATAAATAATAATTATTGAACAAGCGCGTGTTTGGCTCTTTGTTGATGGCACAACGCCACGTGCTGGTGCGTGATTTGCAGTGTTAAAAAATTAATTCCTGTACTTTCAGCGATTCAATCAAGCTGAAATTCTTTATATAGCAGTTTTATACAATTTAAAATCATGCGAAAAACTATCAAACATATATATTTAATTTTACGGTTACTTTAGAGGAAAAAAAATCAAAACGTGGTAGATAATGACCCACTTCCGGTTGAGCTACATTTGTCAAAAGTTGATAGAAAACTACAAATTTTGAATAATGCCCATGTACCAAATTTGATGATTCTAGCTCAAACCGTTTTTGCGTAATCTTGTCTACATACACACATATACACATACGCGCGCACACACAGACAGACATTTTTCTCAACCTTAGTGAAAATGACTCACGGGCATCAAAACATCAAAATCTTTAGAACCATAAAAAAATTAAAAAAACATATAAAATGAATAAGTACTTTTAATGCGGCTCGCGCCGCCCCCCTAGGCTTGCCGCCCCGGTGGCCCGCACCCCCTGCACCCCCAGGTGGGAACAACCATGATTGTAAATATTGACTAATAAATATATTATTTGAAAGTGTATAGAAATAGTGGTTATAGTCCTGAAAATAGAGGTTATGTTCGCCAGATTTAAGGTTGAGGGATCCTATCTCATCATGTTCACTTAAATTTAACATTTAATAATTAATTACAAGTAAATGCGAAAGCTTGCTAAAATGAGCATATTTCTCAAAAATTAAATAGAAAATTTAACACATTATTTATACATATAATAATATTATACGTTAACTAACATTTTATTACTTCTCAAAAGAAAAACAAAAAAAATGTTATCAAAGGAGAAGGGAGTATGGTTGTTCCTATTTTACTTTAAATTTGCCTGTTTAAATTATATATTAATTAAAAATAAATGCAATTATTTTATTAATTGATGAGCCCATTTCAACCATGTGAACTAATGAGCTTTCGCTGGCAAGTGTTTTTACCCCACCTCCCAGTACTCACCCCTTCTGAATAAATCGGAAAAACAAATATTACAAACACAAATGATTTCATACTCTAGTCTGTTCAAATATTGTAATTACCAAGTAAATGCTATAATATAAAATGAAATAAAATATTCATTCATATAAATATATATATATATATATATATATATATATATATATATATATATATAATCAATAATTACAAAAAAAGTAGTTTAATATAATCCAAAAAATTTAAGAAAATAATAAAAATTCGAATGTTTTCAATTAAAAATAAAAAGTTAAAGGCTTCTATTAAATAAATCAGTATTAAGTTTTATTATAATTAATATTTTAATATAATAAATTATTATTTACATAAGGCAGGACATTCAAAAGAGGTGGCGATTTTATTATTAATAATAATCTTAATATCTTTATTTCAAAATTATTTTCTTATACGAGGTAGGGTCAAAAAGTTCGCGGAATGGTCGCTTATAGTCAAGTATTTCTTAGCTGAAAGGGAAATTTTTGTTTGTTAGGTTGGCATAACTGGTAGTGAATGTGCTTTTGAGGTTAGCAGGCAGTTGTAGTTGGTTCCGTGCGTTCGGTGTTTAATATTGTAGATCGTAGTTTCTTTCTTTCGTCGGATTGTGCAATGTCGTCATTAGAGCAGCGTGGCAATATTAAATTCTGTGTGTTGCTGGAGAAATCACCCTCGGAGACTCTTAAGATGCTAAAAAAAGCATACGGAAATTCTGCGATGAAGAAAACAGCAGTTTACGAGTGGCATAAGCGTTTTCGCGACGGTCGCACAACAATTGATGATGACGTTCGGACTGGGCGGCCTTCCACTTGATTACCGTGGAGTGATTCATTATGAATTTATACCTGAAGGGAGAACAGTAAATAAAGAATTGTACACAGAGATCTTAAAACGGCTACGAGATGCAATTCGACGAAAACGACCTGAAAAATGGGCAGAGAATGACTGGTGTTTGTTGCACGACAATGCCCCAGCACATCGATCCCTAATGGTGAAACAATACCTTGCCAAGCATAATGTTACCACTCTGGAACATCCTCCATATTCTACCTCCAGATTTCTACCTGTTTCCAAGGTTAAAAATGGCATTGAAGGGACATCGTTTTGCTGATTCGTCAGAGGTGATTGAAAATGCGACGGAGCGGCTGAAGGAACTTTCAAAAAACGGCTTTCAAGAGTGTTTCCAACAATTATATGAACGGTGGAATAAATGTGTAGATGCAGGAGGAGAGTATTTTGAAGGGAAATAATGTAAGAATGTTATAAATATTTTTAATAAATTTTTAATAACCAATTCCGCGAACTTTTTGACCCTATCTCGTATGGGCTTGTAGAATATATAACCAAAACCAAATTAATTTCGATTATAAAGTTGTTTATAATAATATCATCTAATATACTTAGTAGTTTAATAAATAATTTAAATGATTAAATTATTTTAATTTTTATAAATTAAAATAAAAATATATTTGTGGGGAGACCGATTGGAAAACGTCCGCTTGGAAGACCAAGGACGTGGTGGGTGGACAATGTAGGAAGGGACGTGAGAGAGATGGGAGAGGGAAGGGATTGGAGGGTTGTGGCTCAGGATAAGGATACTTGTAAAAGTGTGGTTACTGCGGCAAAGAACTTTCGAGTTCCTAGAGCCACAGAGAAAGATAGATAGATAAAATATATTAAAACTATTAAAATTAATAGGTCATTAGGCCCGTAAAATGTCAGATCGATGGCACCACTATCAAACATCTCAAATATATCTCAAACCAACCATCTTTCAAATGATTTTCAAAATTTCACATCGATTAGACAATTATTTTGCGAAACATAGCATTTTTATTGAAACTTGTTTTGTTATTTTTAAAACAAATGAAATTGCCTGAATTGGGCTATAATTTGATTCCCCATCCACCGTACTTTCCAGACCTGGCTTCTATCGACTATTTCCTGTTTCATTTTAAGAGAATGCTCATTGGAAAGAAATTTAATTCCGTTGAAGAAATAAATGAAACTCAGGTTTATTTTAACGAAAAAGACAAATCGTACTATATAAATGCTATCGGAAAGATGGAACATCTCTATAATCGGTGTATCGCCCACGAAGGCATCTATGTTGAATAACAAAATTGTATTTAGTCAAAAAAAAGATTGTTTTTTACTACGGACTATTAAAAATATTTTATTAATGTTAATATATACGCTTTACATTGGTCATAAGATTTGTGTTGAATATTTGACTCTAAATTTGAATTCCTGTTGCTAATATAACTTCGTATGGTATTTAATAATATCTGAAAAAGCTAATGTGACATTTATTGACTTCATCCTTGTATCTCTCTGTTATGTTATATATATATACACGTATTCAATAAATATTCTAATTTTCCTATAATAATATATTTCTACCAAATTGAAGATGAAATGAAATGGGCTCTGTTCAATTTTATTAATAAATTCATTTCATTTGAAACCAGTCGGAAATATTCATATTAATTTGTATTGTTTATATACAAAAGCATATTTAATTATAGGTACTAGAATAGTGGGTGGGTTCAATCACAGAACCACTTACTGAGAGTTAGTAATTAATTGAATTTTATTAAATATATATATATATATATATATATATATATATATTCTCACGAGGATAAAACTGACACCAATCTAGCATGCAATGATGAATCTGACATGAAATATATATTATAGTTAATACAAAAATATTTTAAAGAAAAATTATACGAATCAAGTCGATGGTGAATAATATTTTCTATATAAAATAATATAAAATACTTTTCTTTATTTATTTGTTGATCATAAAAATTTTCAATGAAACATTTATTTTCACTAGAAAAATTTAAATAACAAATTTTAATTTTAGTATAGTTCTGTGAAAATGAGAATTACGAGTTTTGTTCAAAAGAAAAGATGAATTTTTAATTATTTCGAAAAGTTTTTATTTATTTATCAATATCCATTTTGTCCGCGTCAAAGTAATTCCCCTCAGATATAATGCACTTACGCCAGAGCTTCTTCCAATCGTCGAAGCATTTCTGAAATAAGTTTTTTGGTATGGCCGTCAGCTCGTTCTTCGATTCCGACTTTATTTCATCATTTGTGACAAAACCTTTTCCTTTCATTTGTCTCTTCAGTTTCGGGAATAGGAAAAAGTTACAGGGAGCCAAATCTGGTGAATACGGTGGTTGAGGCATGATTACGGTGCTGTTTTTGATAAAAAAAATCACGAACAAGCAATGATGTGTGAGCTGGTGCTTTATCGTGATGCAGAATCCATGATTTGTTTTTCCACAATACGTATTGCTTCACGCAAAAGTTTGATAACTTCCTTGTAGTATTTCTTATTAATAATACGACCTGTTGGCACTCATAACGCGTAAAAAAATAAAAAATCGAAGAACACACAAAAACGTGAATAACTTTTTCAGTTGTCAAACAACTAATCCATAGTGGCTGATAATGTCATCATTTGAGAAATATGTGTGTGCTAACATGACAAAACAAAAAATTTGATAATCGAATGTACAGTCCTCGTATTGTTATTATTGAGGTTCAACATGCTTGCCTTTTAATCTCGTAGTTCTGGGTTCAAGTTCCAAGCCTGGTAAAGGAATTTCTTTTTAGTTAGTCTATGGGAATGAGGTCCACTCAGCCTACATAATCCTAATTGGGAAACTACTAAATAAAAGGTAGGGGCGTTCGATCAATGAAATGAAAATTAAGGTTGATAGGATTTGTTATACTGATCCTACAATCTTTGTTGGCTCAGGCAGAATTGGATGAGCGCTGTTCTTTCATAGGATGTATAAAAGTCAAGTTTTTTTGTTTTATAGTTGAGTGGTATATATTTCTCGTTTTTATAAATTAAAAATTTAATTATTACCAATAAAATGAAGTTTGTATTTTAATTAAAAATTTATTAATATTTTAATATCTGGCAATTATTTTATCATATAGTGACTTTATAATTCTTTTTAATAAAACAAAATTAATTATCTATTATCAATATCGACTATCAAATGACTGTTTTAAAGTTTACAATATAGAAATAAAATAATTTCAATTGTGTTATTAGAAAATCATAAAAAATTTAATAAACGATTTTGTTTATTACATAATAGTAACATATCTGCATAATAAATGATTTTAATAATAAATTATGATACGATTCCAGTTTGTAGAATTGCAATATTTTAAGCCTATACCCTGTTTATATTTATTGAAGTTGATCAATTAATAATAATATATAGAAAATATAAAATTAATTGAATTATATACTAAATCATCGGAATAAAGGGTATTTATATATTATCACTGATCTAATCTTTTGTGATTATTCGACATCAATTAAACTTGAGATATGTTCTTAAATTATTGATTGATTGAAAATTAATTAATTTTAAATTATTATTAAAATAGAAATAATAAAAAAAACTTTTACTTATCATCTTACTTTTTAGAGATTTTTTCAATTTTCTCCTGTCAATATCGATTATATTTTATATTTTTGCCTTATATATTAACAATATGATCTCGTTAGTTATATATCTATCAATCGGTTTCACAACCAATATATTTTCATTCTTTCCTCTCCCATTCTAGCCACAAAATGACAAATTTTTTTTTAAGTGAATTATCTATTTCGTTCATATATTATACATAGTTTTCCATCTATTACTACTATTAACAAAATGAAAATTTATTTATTTATTTAAAATCAAAAAAAGGTAGTTTAGAAAAAACCTTAATGAAAATTAGACATTTATGCTTTTTTAAAGTGAATAAAATCTTCTTTAATACATATAAGAATTTTGTTTGACATTGATGGAGCGAGCGAGCTTTACCAAAACCGTAAGAGCCGTTTTGAGAAAAACTACAAAAAAGTTTAAAAGCACTGATTTAAAGCGACATTTCCGGTTGTACGATTTTGATAAAGAAGAACATGTCTTAAATACATCCATTTCCGTTTCGAACACCTTTTGGTTTTTTTTTTTTTTTTTTTTTTGGTTCACTCACACATTGATCATATGCGGGACTTTGCTTTTTAGGATTTAGAAGACTTTAAAACGTGTATTTCACGTTAAAAGTTAAATTCGAATGTTTGATCGATTGCAATACTTTCGTACTAAGATATATAATATATATATATATATATATATATATATATATATATAGAAAGAAAGAGGGAGGATGAAAGAAAGAGAGAAGAGAAAGTAAAAATCTGATCATAATTTTAATAATTGTAAAAATTTGATAATTAATCTGTAATTTAAGTAAAAAATAAATCTCTAAAAATTCAAAGAAAAAATTTATAAATACAATGAATAAATAACATTTATTTAAATATACATATATAAGATGCTCTCTCTCTCTCTCTCTCGCTTCCTTAATAGACACATCCTTTGATCTATTATAAATATCGGTAATTTTTTTTCGAAATATGCGTTCTTTTTCGATTCTAACATTCAATTCTAAGATTCTAATAACTCCCCTCCATATTAGAAATATATTTAATTTATAAGAAAGATCAACTTTATTAGTATTTTCTTAATTTTAAAAAGTAAATTTAAATGACGCCACAAATTACGTCATTCATATTGAAATTTGCCTCCCGCCATTCTTTTTTAATTGATATTGTATTAATATTTTTTTCTATTTAAAATATTTTAAAATTTTTTATTCAATTTCGAAATAAAACTAAAAAGATTTATTTTAATAATATTTTAGAATAAAATTACGAAATATATTTATTAATCTCTTACCATACATGAACAATTATAAATGAAAGAATTTCAAATAAATTGTTGAATAAATTTGATTTAATAATATTAAATAAATCATATTAATTAAAATGTTTTTAGATTAAATTATAAATAATATAAATGATATTTGATCATTATAAATAAAAAGAAAAAAAAATATAACCTTTCTTATTCAAAATATAGACAAGTACAGGTGTCAATATAATTTCAGAATTTATATTATTATCAGTAGTAATCGTTGGTCGAAACAGTCTATAAGCTATTGCTACTTGAATTTGAATATATTTTTCATCTTGAAATGAAAATCAAGTTATTTTAATAAATTTGTACCATTTTAGTAAACAAATTTTTGATGGGCCATTTTTAGAAAACCCATTTAACAATTGTAATAAATTATTCAAAAATTGTAAAATTTTTAAAGTTTTTAAAAATAAATTGTATAAATTTGTTAAGGTGTTCCAGGTACTTTAAATTATCTCACGAATTATTAATATTAATCATTATAGAAATTAAGTATTGAAACCTTTCTATATTTTCTAATTATATTATCTAATTTTCAATTTTTATTTACTCTCTATGCCTTTCTGTGTTACAAAATATTTTTACTATAAAGTTAATATCTTTAACTGAATTGGTATATACCTAATATAGTTTTTAATACAGAGTTTATTACTCGAATAAATTATAATTTGATTTTTAATTTTAAAATTTTAATTTTCTTTCTAATTTTTAATCATTGCTATTATTTCATTTATTGTCATTTATTTATTCATTTTATTCATTATTTGTTTCTTTAACATCGGATATATTTAATCGAAGTTATTATTATATTTTTTATATTCATTTGTAATGATACAGGATAAAGGGATATTGAGGGAACGGCGAACTATTTCAGATTCAAAATAGATCATGAAAAAATACAAGAAGAACAAAAACAAAAAAAAAAAAAGAGAGTCGAACATAAAAACTCTTTTAAAATATCAAATAATTTTTACAATCTATAAAATATGTTAAAGTATATTTCCTTCATTTTGTTTTGTTTTTTAGTAAATAGCTTCCTATATTATTATTTTGTTTTTGTTTTGTATTTTTATGAAAACGATCGGTGTTCTATTTGGGATTTATATTTTTCTTAATAAAACAGATATTAATTAGGTATTTATGACTATAGTTGTTTTAATCATAAAATAACGAAGTGAGCCAACAACAAAAATTAGTACGGATTAATGATTTATTAATAGATTTAACCATTCAGCACTCTTTGAAACATTTGATTAATTTAAGAAAACTAAATTAAATTCAAATAATATAAAACTGAATAAAAATAATTTTGTATTAAAGAATTTATGCTGAAATAACACCGGATCTTCACGAGCACACAAAAAAAAAGAAAAATAATGTTAACACCTAAGAACATTCATATATGGGCATAGTTAACATCAATACCCTTGTATATGGGAGCTTTGCGTGATTCTAGATGGTCCAAACGCAAATAATAATAATAATATACAATTTTAGCTAGCATAATAAGATAAGATACATATATATATATATATATATATATACAATTTTTACTAGTATAATGAGATATCTAAAATATCAAAATTAATAATTATTGTGGTCGTTTTATAAGGATCTAAGGCGTGGTTCATGATTTTGTTGGACGAGTATAGTTTCAGAGTATATATTTGAAAATAATAATTTTTATAAAATTTAAAAAAATTGAGAATTTATAGTCATAACAAAGGAATCGAGATTATATTTGGAATATAGGGAAAATATTTTTAGGGAGACTGTGTGTTGTCTGAATTAATGATGTTGAGAATCGAATGAGGATGGTCAGGTATAAGAATAGTTGCAGGAATGAGGTTGCTGCGACCGAGAGCTTACGAGTACAGAGATAACTAATATCTTTGTTTTGTTTTGTTTATTGATTTTTAATTTATATTTAAACTGATTAAAAAAAAACAATTGAATTCGTTGTAAAATAAGATGAACGAATTCTAACCGCGTCTCATAAATATAAATATAGTTTATATGAGATTTTTTTGGAATGATGGCGTGTCGTGTACGTATCCATTGATCTAAACAATAAATATTTTTATAGTCCGGCATTTATCGTTAAAATGTGCAAATATTCGATTGAACCAATTCGCATATTAATTCTGCAAGAGTATAGCCATTCGTCAGGCTCCAAATGGTCTCCCAAACAGTAATCCTAAAAATGAGCTCTCACTGCATGCAAATGACCGATTGCATAAAAAAAAAAAAAGAAAAAAAAATTACAAATTGAAACAAAAAAACACAATCAAACACGAAATGAGTGCCCTGCGGTGTAACTTTTAAACAGATATTTTTGTTATAATACATATAAAAAAAAAATAGAAATAATTTGTAATTTATTGTGATAAAAGCAATTATATTTAATAGACGATTATCGGTCATCTATTGCCACTTGTTGAAGTCCTCTCAATAAGCTAATTCATTGCAAAACAAAATATAATATAATATATACCTCAATACGTTTATGGTATAGAAATATATTCACTAATTTAATTAATAACTAGAAAATAAACCCGACTTGTTGGGTATTCTTATGTTATAATTATAGAAGGGAATTTTACTTACTACTTAAAAAACGTTAACCATTCATATCCAAATACATATAATTATCATTCTTTTGTAAATTAAATTAAAATTTTAAATTTAATTGTAAATCAATCAATATATATATATAATTTCTGTCGTATGTATGTATGTGATGTCATTATGTACATTATGAAGTTAGTTACAAATTGAGTTTAAACTTAAATTGCAAATTACCGTTTGCAACGGGTTCGCCTAGTATAAATTTAATAATAATAAATAAATAAAATATATAACTTCATTTCAATATTTCAACATTGCTATCTTCAGACTGATTACGTCACTTGAGATATACAGAGACTACCATAAATTGGTATTATAGATATTATTGTATATAAGGTGTTTGATTCTACCTATATATGAAGACCTTAGAGCGAAACAATGGTAAGCCACTTTTGTAGAAAATTGTTTTATTCTTAATTATATATATCTAAGAAATAATAGTTGCTGACTTTTTCCCTTTACTGATATTACATATTGTGCAAATTTGAAATATATGCAGTAAACCCAATGTTTTCTATCTTTTCTCTAAACTTTAAACTGCAATATCTCAACATTTTGATTTTGTGGCTTACCACTGTTTCGCTCTAAGGTCTTCATATATATATATATACATATTTTGTATATCAGAATGTGAAAAAGTTGATGAGTTGTAGAGAGTTGTTAAAATGTCATTACACCAGCAACATGAGTTATTTATGAATATTTTAACGTAATTTTATACATATTTTATAACTGGAAATTTTCCTTGCCTGTATGGATAGACAAGTAGCAAGAGGCTTGCCTTCTTAAGAGTCCAAATATTCAATTTATCTAACGCCTTTTATGAGGTGTTTGTCATGTTCTATAAAAACGGCTGGCAATTTTTTCTACCGTCGTACATGAAATTGGGAATATTTGTCAATAACTTTTTTATTTCAGATAGGAAATAGCCGTCACTACATCACTATTCATAACACCTAAGGATCATCCAATCATCTCCACACCTATTAAGTCATATCCCTACAAAAAAAAAAATTTTATTTTCACTGAAACATTTTAAATTATACTAGGAAAAAACAATTTATTAAAAAAATTATAAAATGGCTTTTTTGATTACTATTAACAATTTTAATATTCTTTTTTTAAGATTGAAGTATAACCTGAAGTTGGATACTCATATATATTATACCTAATAGTTATATATACTATAATTAATTTTAAAAATATAAATTCTTAATTTAAATATATGCATGTTTGCAGTGGCGCAACCAGGGGGGGGGGGTTGGGGGTTTTAACCCCCCAGGAGAGAAAAAAAATTATAATTGCTGTATATGATGTACTATATTACAAATAGAAAAAAAAATAAGTTGACCTGTGGCATGTCCGAACCGACCGACGGTTTGAAGTAAATTAATTTCCAGCTACAGAAACAATTTCAAATAATTTAAATATATCTATTAATGTAATAAAAAACAGATATGGATATAACATAAATATTTTTAATTTTATTTTATTTATAATATATATGTAAGACCAGGCTGTGACGTCATATAATTTTAAATTGATAAAAAACTAATGAAGATGATTTTTCTCGAGGATAAAACCAATACAAAGTGCATGATTCGTGGGGATATATAAAAAAATCTCCTCATGTTAAATTTGGTGTGAAAATAACCCTTCCCTTCCTATCGTCGATCGCTAATACTACCACTTCCGGTTTCCGGATTTGCACCAAAAGTTGATCAATTCATCCCACTGATGCATTAAGTAAATATACCAAATTTCATCAAAATCCGTTTAGCCGTTCAGGCTGTACACATCTATACGGACGGACGGACAGACGGACAGACGGTCGGACGGACAGACATCATGCTAAAAATACTTTTTTCTGTTAAGAAAATGCATGTTTCGTGGAGATATGTAAAAATCTCCACATGTGAAATTTGGTGTGAAAACAATACCTCCCTTACTATCGTCGGTCGGTAATAATCCTTTTAATTTGAAAAAAAAAATTCTTAAAGAATAACTTAGTGTATAATAAGTAAGTTTATTTTATTTTAAAAAAATTTTAATAAAAATAAAAATTGCTTATTTTTACTATCTCGCCAGAGATAGTATTGCGATCACGAAAATTTTCGATGTTGAGATTTTGATGTTTTTATACGTTTTGAAGGTTCCTGAATCATTTTCACTAAGGTTGAGAAAAATGTCTGTGTGTGTGTGTGTGTGTGTGTGTGTGTGTGTGTGTGTGTAGGCAAGATTACGCAAAAACGGTTTGAGCTAGAATGATGAAATTTGGTACATGGACATTATTCAAAATTCGTAGTTTTCTATCAACTTTTGAGAAATGTAGCTCAACCGGAAGAGGGTCATTACCTACAACGTTTTGATTTTTTTTCCTCTAAAGTGACCGTAAAAATAAAAATATATGTTTGATAATTTTTCACATGATTAATAATTGTATAAAACTGCTATATATAGAATTTCAGCTTGATTGATTCGCTGAAATTACCAGAATTAATTTTTTAACACTGCAAATCTCACGCGCCAACACGTGACGTGGTGCCATCAACAAAAAGCCAAACATGCGCTGGTTTAATATTTATTATTTATTATTTATAATTTATAATTAATTAAATTTAATTTAAATATAATATATTATGTTATTTAATCCAATTCAAATTGCGAGATAGTCGAGTGGAGACACTCCAGCTAATTTCGTACAGAATTGAATATAAGAAATAAAAAAATTATTTAATTATTTCTCCTAAATCATAAAAAACAAAAGACTTAATATATGATTACTAGATGATTGTGAAATTTTCCAATTTGACTATTATTTAAATATAAAATATAAAATCTCATAAAAATCGGTATTTATTGAGAAAATCAATAAAATGTGCTTTGACACCTCTTTAAACTACCCTTACTTATGGTCCGATCATGTCCAAAAACAATCCACTCCCCGCCCTTCATTCCTAAAAAAAACATCTAAATATCAAATTTCAAGATAATATCTCATTTTGTTTAGACGTAATCTCGGTAACGAACGGCCGGTCGGTCGGTTCAAAGTTTTTTTTTTTTGCAGTTTTGGATTCAGAATCGTCTGAAAAGTGGAGATCTCGAAAAATCTCGGAGCAAAAATTTTCAAAATTTTCCGACCATCGTATAAGCTATTCTCGTTCCATGAGGAAAGCTAAAATGATTTACTTATAGCTGGAAAAAAATATTTTCTTTCTAAAACTGTGAATACGAGTAAATAAAATACAAAATTAAATTTTTTTGCCAGATTTTGTAAAATCAGTGTTTCATTTACAAAACTTTTTTAAATATTTAATATAAAAAAAAAATCTTAATGAAAATTTGTGAGCCCGGGCGAGGGACCCCGACATAGAAAGGTGCAGCGGCTAGTCAACCCCCCCCCCCCCCCCAGGATCAAATCCTGGTTGCGCCACTGCATCTTTGTACATATCACTGTTGCTCAAACTATTAATAAGTCTAAAATTTCACGTTATACTAAAAGTACAAATACAACTGTGTAATATTACTCGAAAGTTTATAAATGAATTTATAATTTTATTTGTTTGAAGTGAATTTAATAATTTGAATAAATATGTACATAATAAAATTAGAATTATTAAAGAAAAGTAAAATATTTAAAATTTAAAGCAATGGGTGGGGTTGTTGTAGTGAATAAAGTTATTTTTTTTTTTTTATTTAGAGATTTTTCTTATTAATTCCTCTTCTAATGAATTTAGTCGTTCTCTTTTCTTTTGTTTAAGTTTGTTCCATGATGAATATCTTGCTTCGCTCAAGTAAGAGGTAGAGCATTGTAATAGAATCCTTTCAGCTCTGTCAGGCATATTGTAAAATCAGTTGTTTTTTTTTTATCCCAATTTGATCAACATTATTATTATTATTAAACTGAATTTCCAATGTTTCTTCTTCTTGTACATACAATTGTAAAGATGGTCAATTTTTTGTCACAAATGAATCTCTTACCCATAAACCAATTTCCGTATTTAGTCCAAAAAAAAGTTGGGGGCACCGCGGAGTAGGGAGTAGAATCTCCTGGTTGAGTCATGCGGAGTGTCGGTGAGCTCTTCGCGCTGTAGAAGACAGAGAAGTCTTCGCCAGAGTGATCACCAACGTCAGGGAGACCGAACATGGCACATAAAGAAGACGACCAACAATTTAAGGGGCATTTCTAATTTATGTTCCCTTACCCACCTTGTCCACATATTTAGCTTTTTCTTAAAGGTGAACAATTTGTCAGTAGAAGTGTACAAGTTTGATTCACCAAGCAATCTTCTTGCAGACTTTTATTTAATTTGTTAAATTCTAGTAAAAAAAATCTTGAATCAAATTGGAAAATAGATTCAATTAAATTTTAATTTTTAAAAAATAAATTAAAATTATTTAGATCTGAAGATAGACACGATATGAGTCGCGGCAGACCTACAACTATTACTTTTTGGTTTAAATATTCAAATTTATATTTATTAATTGTTTTATATATTTCAATTTACTTTTTTTTCAATTTAGAGTAACATAATTAATATTACTTATTTACCATATATTATTTAAACATACATTTTGATAGGAAATAGATTTTTGAATTTTAAATTTAATTCTTCTGGTTTTATTTAAATTGTTTTTAATATAATATAGAAGAAAGTGTATTTTTAAAAAAGTACTGTTTTTTTTTATTAAAGGAGATAAAGGTGAACGTGGAATAAATTAAAATTTATTATATTCAAAAAATATTATTATAAATAGTTGACTGTTAAATTTTTTAAATATTTAAAATATATACCCATAACAGAAAATAGATTGAAAACCCCTGGTCTAAAATCATTTCACTGTTATTTCGCATAATCTCAAATTATAATTTATCATTTTAGGGCTTAAAAGACAGATCTCTAAAGTTGTGGGATTAAGTGACAAGAGGTAGAGGAGGGTGTATGTTTGAACACAACCATTAAAGTGCGCTTTGACTAAGGTTGAACAAAAAGTAGATATATTCGTAAAGAAAATAGTACTTGAAATACAATTTTTGAGATAAAAAAAATGTATATTAATTGTACATTCAACGCTTAAAAGATTACATAATACTATGATCAAAAAAATAAGTTGATATTTTTTTGTAAAACGAAACTGGATTTATTTTTTAAAAGCAATTTTATCGGCATAAAAGTACTTTACGTTTGAAAAATACTTATGTAAAAATACTCTTATAATAAAAATTTCTTTAAAATTCTCAAAATTAGAGAAGTCTTTTTCTAAAATGAATTTCATTACCCTCTATGTTCTCATCTGAAACTAAATAGTATGTTCGCAACAATCTTTTGAGTTTGGTAAACAGTTAAAAATCTGGCGAGTACGGTGTTTGTGGCACTATAAATATGGGTCAAAATTTTTGGTGAAATATTCTTGAAGAACCAATGAAGTGTATTATCGTGATACAAAAACCAAAAATAATTTATTCTGGCTTTGGTATGCTTAGCAGAAGTAAATGATAATCGATGATAATAAATTGATCTCATTTTGTGAATATAAAAAAAAATATTAAAACACTTAAATATAAATTGAAAAAACAAAAAACAATGAATATTTTTATTTATTATTTTAATTTAAATAAATTTAATTTTTTTGATGTCAATTTGTTTCACTAATTATAATAATATAATTTATTTTTGTCTTGGTAAAAGCAACTACTGAAATCGTATTCTTTAATAACAACTCACTAATAAATTAATGAGATTTCGCTAAGTTCCATTGTCTCCGCTTTTAAAAAGGGCAAAGGTTTCGTCGAGGTAATCTGACGGCAGCCAACCGCTCCTTTATGGGACGCCCGGCGTATAAAGAACAGCAATTTTCCCCCGTATTGCTTTAGATTTATTTTCTGATAAAAAAATAATTAGAACTTTATGATTCAACCCAAAATTTATTATTTATATGGATTTGATTTGACAATCATTTCTCCCAGGTCGGGATAAATTTGTTAAATTCATCATGAACAGGCATATCCCCTTTAATCGTAGTCTGTTTTAAATTAAAAGTTAACTCATTAGATATACTAATGGTCTTACCTAGAAAGTTTTTCACTTCGCTTTTTAAAGAATAACAGAATGGTGAATATTGTTTAAATTAAGACAACGTGAGAATTGTTTATTACGCAACAATGCAGAAATGTTCCATTTCAAATTTTCATCTCGAAAATAAAATCACTAAATGTATGTTTTCATGATTACTTTAAGTATCAAAAAAAAAAAAATATTTTTAAAACTTGAATTAAAATGACTAAATTATATTATCTTAGTTTTTAATTTTAGTTTATTACTCAATTAGTAATTACTACTATATTTTATCTGAAATATTTTCTGACAATGAATATAAAATTAATACTTTGTAAATTACCACTTCCGGTATATACCAAAAGTTGATGAATTCATGCTACTGATGCATTAAGTAAATATACCAAATTTTATCAAAATCTATTCAGCCATTCAAGCTGTAGACGTCTATACGGAGACACAAAGGACAGACAGATGGATGGACAGACGGACAGACATCATAATAAAAATGTTTTTTTTCTGTTAAACAAATGCATGATTCGTGGAGATATGTATAAATCTCCACGTGTGAAATTTGGTGTAAAAACAATACCTATCGTCGATGGGTAAAAATATACAATAGAATCAAATGGAATTGAATATATATATATAAACATTGTTTGCAATTAGAACATTTTGACTCATTATACGAATCTTCACTCAGTATCACTTGACTTTTTCGATAATAGAAATCCTTTATACAAGTGGATAATAATTAAAATGAAAAACCAATTTAAAATATAAAATGGAGAACGAATTATATAATAAATATTTGATTCTCCTAAAAAGAGAAAAGTTTTTTTTTTTTATTGAGAAATCTTCTTTGTTTTTGATTATATTATTGTTTGTTTTTTTTTATTTTAAATCTCAGTTGAAATAAAATAATGAAAGAATAATAGGAGTGGGAAATGATTCATTTATAATTATTTTGTTTTTATAATTAAGCTGTTTTAATCTTCCATACAAATATTGTGTATAAAATATTAATATATTTGTAATACCTACAAAATGAGAAATATCTTAAAAATATTTACAATTCGAACCATTGCAGCCAGATTAACTTTATAATTTTTATTATGTTTGAGAATGAATAATAATAATAATCCCCAATAATATATTCTCTGTCATTCCCCTGTGAATTAATATTTTCTATGGAGCATTTTATATTTTCCAATACACTAAAACTATTATCGTTCTTCAATGTCATGGACCACGCATACATTACAACTGGCAAAAAAAAAGTTGTTTACTGCTATAGTTATAATATATATCTATAATTTTAAATAATTTATTCAAATTTTAAATTTTAAATTTTTATCATTCAAATTCTTTTTGATTTCCAAAATTTTAAAATATTCATAAAATCGATTGATACCATAATTTATTGAGTACTTGGTTCACAGCAGCAGCTCGATCATTTAAAAAAATTATTCCTTATTATCTGGTTTGGCTGGTAATATTAATACCTGGTTCACCGAGCCGCCACACAAAAAATTTAAATTTAAAAGAACATAAACCTACATATTAATGCACTGAATGACAAAAGTATCGCCTGTGCATATAATATAATATATATTTCGTAATTTGATTATAAAATATTATTAAAATAAATATTTTTAATTTGATTTTATTTATATTTATAATATTTTTTGTATTTAAGAAAGGGTTGTCTGACGTAGTTGCTGATGTCATTTAAATTTACTATTTTAAATTAAGAAAAAACTAACAAAGATGTATTTTATATATATATATATACAATTTTTGCTAGTATAATAAGATAAGATATAAAATATTGTATTAATGACTAAAAAAACAATATAAAAATATAAGATTTAATGAGATGTATTAATTTAATCAAAAACACATTTCAGCCTTAATAACGAAAGGAAAAAAAATATTTTGATTCTCAATATCGGTTAAAAAATATATTTAAAATAACCGAAATTTATGTCATAGATATTATGTCCTCAATTAATTTAAAAATATTATTTAATTTACAATCAAGTTTGCCAAGTTCCCATAGTTAAACTCAAACATAGTTAGATAAACAAATAGTAAATGAGAATCTTTAGTAAATTTTATTTGTGCTTACTTTAGTGTCATTAAAATAACAGAAGATTCAAAGAAATTATAATAACTTTAATTATTTTCAATGAATTAAAAAGATTTTTGATTAAAAGATAGGATTGTTTCAAAGATGAAAAGACCTATTGTGTAATAAATCCTCATTAATTTCTTACAAATAAATATTTGTACTACCCTTGACAAATTTAAATTGCAAATGAATTAATTATTATTTTAAAAAGATACGAATTAACCAAACAGGTTTCAACTTGTTTCAAGTGCAATTGACGCGATACTCCCTCTGTTAACTCTTTGTAGGATTCAGGTTAGTCTTTATGGTTAGAACGTGGAGATAGAGAGAAAGAGTGAGAGAGACCTCTTACCCCTTACATAATAGTAATAATAAGTCTCTATCCATAATTAATAGAAATAACAGTCAACTGCAAAGGTAAAGTTTGTAAACGAAAAGATTGTCAAATCACAAATTGGATTTCAAACGGCCATAATTATCACATTAATATTTATTTACAATTAAAACCAAATTTTATAAATTCAATCGAGTCAATGTAAGTTCAACTTTAAAACTATTTGGAGTAATTTAATTTAAGCAACACTTTAATATTTCAGAAAAAGTATTAATATTTTATTTAATTTATTCGTTTACTAACAATACACAAACTAGTAGACAGCTATATGTAGTCCTTATATTCAGTATTCAGTATATTTTAATAGCTTTTCTTAGTATTTTAGGACTGAAAATCATGATCTCTAACATCCAGTAATATAAAGTCATAAGAGGATTGATCAAGAGAATCCATTGTACTGATTATACAATACCTCTATACAGGTGGTGACCGACTTGATAGGCGCTGTCCTTGCATAGGATGTACAAAAGTCTTTTTTATCATTCTTTTTATTACTATTTCTAAGATTATATAGAAAAAATATAAATAAATAGATAGAAATAAAAAAAAGAACATTTACATGTGATAAATGAGATTCATTAATATCTATACCTACCTTCTCAATTGCACTGGAAAAAATTAATTATTTTATATAGTATTGAATTAATATTTTTCATTTGTATATTGAACATGCATATTTATATTATATATATATATATAAAAATTGTTTTTTAAAGTAAATAAATTTAAATTTAAAATATTAATAAAAATATATTTAGATAAATATTTTTGTGCTGAGTGAATTATTATTTAATGACAAAATTTTATCTGAATTTCCATTTAATTAAATAATTACTAGTAATTTAATCTTATAATATAATAATAATAATAATAACTGTAAAGCGTTTCATTTGTATATATCTATAGACCGATCTTGAAAGACCCGATTGGAATAAATTCCCCTTTCTTTAAGGGCATCTCGAAGGGCTCTGGAAAAACTTCCGAATGGCGATAATCCGTTCAAGAAGTCCCTTCAACTCCAGTATAGCAGATGCCATGAAAATTGACTCGTGTTGAAAGTTCCCACGCTTTATGGTCCTCAGCTTAATAAATTTATTCTTAACGGAGAGTAAAGTCTTTTATCAAATTCGCAATGCATTCTTTATAAAAAATCTTGTATGTACCTTTCGTATATTTTCAGAATCTTAAAAATTTTCAAATATATCTTCTTTGCTTATTATTTATTTATAGAAAGCAATCAACATCAGCAATTCGAACTTGAGTTTCAAAAAATACACCTTTCTATGTACTAAAAAATTGATTTAGTGCCAGGTACACATTTCATCGATTGTCAAGAAATTTATTATGAACGTAGCTTTTTTCGTTTCTTATTCAGTTTCACCTTCCTGAAAATATTTAAATTTATTTCGTTAAAAATAAATATAATAATATTTATTATATATATGGAAATTAAAATAGATAATAGTAAAATAAATAATAATGTTAATAATAGGTAATAATACTTGATAGAAGGATCAATTTTTAAATTATTTTAAATATTTAATAAACAAGACCAATCAATCAAATTATGTGATTGAAATAAAGTAAATGATTTTTTAACAATCATTTACTTTATTTCAAAAAAATTAAAAAATGAGCTGTGGCCAGGCACAGAACCGACCGACGATTTGAAATAAATTAATTTGCAAACAACATTATATATATACTAAATTATATTATCTTGATTTTTATTTTTAGATTAATTATTCAATTAGTAATTACTACTATATTTTAAGTGAAATATTTTCCGACAATGAATATATAATTAATAATTTATAAAATACCACTTCTGGTTTCCGGATATATACCAAATTCATGCTCCAGATACATTAAATATACCAAATTTTATCAAAATCCATTCAGCCATTCAAGCTGTAGACGTCTATGCGGACACACAGACGGACAGACATCATGCTAAAACTTTTTTCTGTTAACAAAATGCATGATTTGTAAAAATCTTCACATGTGAAATTTAGTGTGAAAATAATACCTTCCCTTCCTATCGTCGGTCTGTAAAAAAGATTGTGCAGGTAATGAAGAACCAGTTGCCCTTCCCTTTATATATATATAGGGTAAAGCATACAGTCGTTGGCCCCCTTATGCAACTCCTAGAAGTCTTTAATGCATATCTGGACAAATTACGGAACAATCTGTGTCAAATTAGGTTTGCAGAACATAGATACTATGATTATTTTGATGAATAAAAAAAATCATTTTCTCATGACATTTTCAATAAGCCATTTAAAAAAAAAAATCTAAAAAATACAGTTATTGGCCCCCTGTTATAGTTATTGGCCTAGGTATTCTATAGTGATTATACAATTATACAACAAACGATTACATAAAAATAGTTAATAGCACAATTTTTAAAATAAAATCTCTTATTATTTGTGTTTTAGTGATAGGGAGCCAATGACTGCCTCGGGGCCAACGACTTTATACTTTACCCTTTATATATATATATATTATGAGAAATTATTTCCGGATTATTTTTACGTTTAATTGTGAGATTTGGGTCTCGAAGTTTCGGCGCCCATTTTAGTGCCATTTTCAAGAGTTTATTTAGGAGGGAATTTTTTGGAAATCTGGGCCTTAGTTTGTGTGACAAAGAGTCAATGATGGGAATTTGGGTTGAATGGGTGGATAATTGCAGAATCCAAAAAAATCCGTCCTTTATATATATATATATTATGAGAAATTATTTCCGGATTATTTTTACGTTTAATTGTGAGATTTGGGTCTCGAAGTTTCGGCGCCCATTTTAGTGCCATTTTCAAGAGTTTATTTAGGAGGGAATTTTTTGGAAATCTGGGCCTTAGTTTGTGTGACAAAGAGTCAATGATGGGAATTTGGGTTGAATGGGTGGATAATTGCAGAATCCAAAAAAATCCGTCCTTTATATATATATATATTATGAGAAATTATTTCCGGATTATTTTTACGTTTAATTGTGAGATTTGGGTCTCGAAGTTTCGGCGCCCATTTTAGTGCCATTTTCAAGAGTTTATTTAGGAGGGAATTTTTTGGAAATCTGGGCCTTAGTTTGTGTGACAAAGAGTCAATGATGGGAATTTGGGTTGAATGGGTGGATAATTGCAGAATACAAAAAAATCCGTCCTAAATAAACTCATTTGAAAATGGAAATAAAATAGGAGCCGAAACGTCGAGAACTAAATATGACAATTAAATGTGAAAATAACCCGGAAATAATTTCTCATAATAATAAACCTTTCACGGAGAAACCTGGATGAACAAATATATATATTGAATCTGAATTTTCATCATAAAAGTAAAATTTTACAAGATATAATAATATAAACAAAACATTAATTAAATATATTTTCAATAAAATATGAATTATTCTGTCTATATTCTTATTATACAAGTAAATGGAGAATAATGAAATCTATTAAATCACATTGCTTATATACAATAAGATTCATAAAACAGTACGTAAAATATAAAGAAATAAATAAATGCAAATGGAGAGATCATGATAAAGAAAGTTGAAATCGCGGCGTGAATTTAATTATCTTTGAAAACGTATTAACATTAAAAAGGAGTAGAATATACATATATATGAAGAAGAATGATTCATTTTCGCTCTTAAAAATCATTAAATCACTTTTTTGTATAAGAAAACTTTATTGATGGACCTTGTAAAAAAAACTTTGTTATTTTTTATTTATTTGTTTATCTTAGTGATGCCGATATAATAAAATAAATTAATAAGTAATATATATTATTCATTGATGGGGTGGGGGAGGAGGAATCCTCATCGACACCTTATTGATGTACTGTTATTTAGCAGGTTGCCGGAGTTATACCGGCTAAAACCCACACCTTGGAGGTGGCATGCAAAGATTAATTTGAATTAATTAATTTTACTTATAAAAATTTAAAGAATACTAAAATAGTTGAAAAAAGAAAATATCTTTTATAGGAAGCAATTAAATTATTAAAATAAATAAAGTAAATGGTTAATTAATAAAATAAAGTATGTGTCATTGCTTTCCAGGGACTGACTGAGTACAAACTATCATTAACCAAAAAAAATTATATCAATATTCGTCATAAAAACTATTTTCCAAAGGTCTTCTTAGCATATTTGGCTTGGAGTCTTGTGATCATACATTCTTAGTGATTATCGCCTATGCGGAAGTAATCCAGATTCCATTCCCATTCAGATGTAGGAATATTTCCAATTTAATCCTGAATTATCCTTCTGTCTTCTAAGCAAGTTCCCTGATAATAATCCTAATAATGTTTAAAAAAATTATTTTTATTTATTATTATTTATATCAATGTAAGATAAAATGTCACCTTTTAAGCACATATGCATTTGAAACAATTTCGTGAGAGTAGTCCAATATATAAGCATCAACACCATCTGGTGGAGGTTCTTTATATGACCCAATATTTCTATTTTATTCAATACTAGCTGATCAGAGCGCCTTCGGCGCTCTTCACACCTAGACGGGGGCTCCGCCCCCTGTACCCCCCCCCCCGAGTGTCCCTATTCTGAGCTATAACCATCTAACTCCTACCCTATCCTATCTCTCTCACGTTCCTTCCTACATTGTCCACCCTGTTCACAATTGGTCTTCCAAACGGACGTTTTCCAATCGAACTCCCACCAATATATTTTCCTCTCCCATGCTAGCCATGTGCCATGTCGGCCCCAGCCTTCTCTATTTTATGACCTATAATTTAATAATTTCCCGATTGTAACCTCGATTTAAATTCTTTGCAAATATTATTCTCTCTGATACTAATTATTTTGTCTTATCACTATTAATTTCAAACCCCATCAATTTTCCTGCCTCGATTAATTTTTTTATGCTACTTTAAATGTTATTAATTTATTTAAAAAAAAATCATTTTAAACAAAATAAAAATAAAATATAAAATTAGCATAACACTAAACTACTATAAAAATAATATTAAAAAATATATTATATATTAAAATCTTACGTGAAAATCCAATTATGAGATCAAATTTTCTTAATTAAAATAATTTACTCACATAATCTTAAAAATTAATAGTATTAAATTATAGCCGTAATGTGAATGTTTTCAAAGTTTAAAAGGCCAATAAGATTAATTGAGATATTGTAAATATCAATAGATATATAAAAAGATTTTTATCTGCACATTTCTCAGAATTTAAATTACCACCAAATTATCGCCACCAGCGCCTCTATGATCTAGTATGGTAACTAAACTATTTTTAATTAATTACTCTTTATAATTTTTTTAAAATTTTTCTAATTAAAAAATCGAAAATCGGGCTTCGAGGTCTGGTGGCCAGCCACTTTGTGCTTCCGTGTAAAAAATTCCAGGTCCCTGCGTGCGATAGTTTTTGCTGGAGAGCTCGGTCCAACAAACAGACAGACAAACAGACACATTACACTTGTTTTTATTATTATAGACAATATTTAAATGCATTTAATTAATTATGTATAATTATGACTAAAATATTCATTTAAATGAAAATAAAACATCATCCAATATCTACATATAGGCCTATTTAAAATTAATGATAGCCATTTCAAATAAAACAGTGAATGTATTTCTCTAAATATTGTTCTTTGATAAAATATTTATTTTTATTTAAATTATTATTCTGAACGTTATTTTATTTTTAATTCATAATAAAAAAAAAAAAATTAAATCAATTTTACCAATTAAATAAATGGTTGAAAATATAAAATATTTTACAAAAATAAATATCATAGTGTTAAATATCAATTAATAAAATTTAAGCTTGGAGTAGGGAATTGAACTGAATATTTATCTTAAAAATCAATAAGGGTTTACTATTGAATTTTTTCACAGATCCAGAAAAAAATCACTAACAAATTTATAAATAGATGTCACAGATATCTGAATAAATAGATAAAAGTAAAATTTAGTGTAATATTAGTTTAATTTTATTACTAATAGGATGAATATTATTATTAATTTATATCACAATCAGCAGCAAACCGAACCGAATCACGAACAGAAACCGAACTAAACCTTGAAATTTTCTGAACCTTTTGGGGGGCGATAGTTATTTTTCGTGGGCGAAATCATTTTGAATACCCTCTTGCAGTGATACCGTTCAGACTGTGCATGTCTATACGGATACACAATGAACAGACGGACGGACAGAGAGACATCATGCTAAAAATACTTTTATCTGTTAACAAAGTGCATGATTCGTGGAGATATGTAAAAATCTCCACATGTGAAATTTGGTGTGAAAACAATCCTTCCTTTCTCTCGTTGGTCAGTAATACTACTACTTCCGGTTCCCGGATATACACCAAAAGTTGATGAATTCATGCTACTGATGCATTAAGTAAATATACCAAATTTTATCAAAATCCGTTGAGCCATTCAAACTTTACACGTCTATACGGACAGACGATGGACAGACAGACAGACGGACAAATATCATGCTGAAAATACTTTTTTCTGCTAAAAAAATGCATGATTCGTGGAGATATGTAAAAATCTCATCATGTGAAATTTGGTGTGAAAACAATACTTTCCCTTCTTATCGTCGGTCGTTAAAAATGATGAACCGGAATCAGTTCGGTATCTTTTAACGCGGAATATTATTAATAAATACAATAGAAATTTAATCCTTAGGTACAAATCGGTTATAGCAAGTAGACATTAATTTTTTCCATTCTTCAAGAACTGAAATCAATAAATAATAATTAATATTAATATTATAATAATATTATTAATAAAAATTAAACATAAACTAAGTGAATATATATATCTAAATAAAAAGACCAGGCAATTTTCTTTACAAACTCAATGCAAATTTTCAATAATTATTGTAAAATTAAAATCATCAATTATATCAAATAATATTAAAATAACTTCCTCTCTTCCAAATGATTAATTCATTCCAACAAATTGATATTGAGTCATACATACGTAGACATTAATAAAATGGAAAAAGGTAAATTATAGCAAAAATAATTAATGAGAAATTTATGGAAATTTATTTTAGTAAAAATAAATTATAAAAAAATTATATATATATAGTACAAAATATTCCAGTTATTTATCTTTTCAGATTTTATTTTTTGATTCAATAAATTGTATTAAACAATGGAATTACAAGAAAATTTACGAGACAGAATGACTTTTGATACCAAATGAAATGATTTTAAATATTAACTAATTTGAATTTTATAATAAAATCACACGTTCACATAGATTTACTTTATTTTAAGCAATTATTTTGTATGTTTTATTTTAGAAATCTATACTAAATATTTTTTATAAATAACATTTGAATTAAAAAAATGATTTATGATTACGGAATCAAATATCTATAAATTTTGTGGTTAATTATTAATTTTCTGGCAAAAAGGAATAAATTATATATATATGTATATATATATGTATATATACATATATATATGTATATATACCATATGTATAGCACAGATTCATAAGTCGTCCTGAATAATGATAATAGTTATGAATAAATAGCCCTGAATAATAGTTTTTGATTTTAATACTCTTTGATTTGTTTGAAAATAATATGTTGATTAAATTCAGTAATTAAAAAAAAACAAAAATTGGCTATTCAGGTATGTTTAGTTAATTCATAAGGGTGTTTTAAGTTCAATGAATGGGCTCTAATCAGTCTGAGGTGCAATATGATTGTCTTTCATGGGCTCAACTACAAGTCGTTGGCCTAGAAAGATAAATTTTCTCTAGTTCAGGTCTTTGGGAACAAGGTCCACCCAGCTTACATGATCAGATTCGGGAATCTACTTGAAATAATAAGTGAATGCCTTCGATCAAGAAAATAAAGATAAACATTGAGAGAATCCGTTGTACTGATCATACAAATACATCTATACATCTTACGAAGCACCCTCTTGATAGGCGAAGTTCTTTTATAGGATGTATAAAAGTCAAAGGTTATATATATATATATATATATTGTATATATATACATTTATAAATGAATATTATAAAATAGTCAACACTATTTTAATTTATAAATAAATTTATAATGATTTATTTTAAATTTATTTATAACTTACTAATATTATGAATTTTGAAGTTAAAAATATATTATAATAAATTATATACTAATTATAGTACGACAAAATAGTCATTATTTGGGGTTTTCAAATATGTATATATATTTTTTAAGAAAAAAATGTATAAATTTAATTAATATTAATATTTAAACTTAAAAAAATTAATCTGAATATATATATATATATTTAGATTAATCGATTACTAGTTTTAAATTATTGAAAATTATTCATAAATCTACAATTTTATATAAAAAAAACTTCAATTAAAATTACTCAAACGTAGTATGTATATATTATAATATGTGAGTAGCAAAATTCAGTTTTTTTTTCATTTAATGCCAAGAATAAAATAAAAATAATTGAGTTTGTTTCAAATACATCCTGTATTTTGACTAGGATCCTGGTATATCTTTTTAGAGTAAAACTTCTAAAAAGTGGATGCTCTTGTGAGGAAGAGGTTTACAATCCATTCACTTAATGGGTTTCACTTCCTAGCTAGAAAATTAAACTTTTCTCCTAGTAAAAAAAATGAAAACTTTATTAAAATAAGTTATTATTATTATTATTATTTGTATGATGATGAACTTCATATATAATAATCATAAATAATAATATTACAAATGAAAGCTATGTGATCTACTCAAAAGTTTCAAAATATAAATTTCAAAATTTGTTAGGTTCGGGTCGGTTATGTGTATTTATGATAAAAAAAAAATCTGAACAAAATAAATAAATCTTTCAGTAGAATTCCATGTTGGAATTTAAGAGTGGAAGGTATTTCCACAGGGATATGACAAAAACTTTTTCATTAAAAATGTCAAATCTATTAACTTTTGTAATTTTAAGTTTTTTTTTGTTTTAAATTAAGAAATTTGTGATTAAATTTGAAAATCCCCCTATACAGTTTTATGTTATTCCTGTCATTTTAATCGAAAATGAAATTAAAGAGGGGCTATTGAAGAGTTTTTTTTTGGAAATGGGTTTTTTATCTATTTTACCTTATATAAATCTTCTAAAGTGTTGTTATTATTACCATCATTTGATTAAAGACTTGAAAATGGTTTTATATAAAATTTCAATTTTTTTTATATACAAAATAATTAACCGATGACATTTGTTCTAGAAAGAAAATTATATTAAAATTGTGTGTTATATTTTTTTTTTTTTTTTGAATATTGAATTTTATTTAAAAATAAAAAATTAAAAATTAAAAAAGGAAATAAGAGTAGGTAGTAGAATATTTTAAACTTTTTTTAAAAAATTATTAAAAAAGTATATATAAAGCATAAATCAGTTTTAATTTTTCAATTATTTTTCTTTATAAATTCATGTTTAACAATAAAAAATACACCTAATAACCTTTTTCCTGAAAATTCAGATTCACAAACGAAAATGTTCATGCAACTGGAAAATTTGAAATTGAAATTATTGACTTGAAAAATAATTATTTTGTAAATAACGATTGTTATTGTTATCTGTGGAAAGGAAATATTAGTACAATTTAAATTTGTTACATCGATACATATTTATATATAAATATATCTTGTTAATTACTATATAAAAAGAGATAAATTACAATATTTATTAGTTGTATGGTAGTCGTTTTATTACATTTTTTATTAATTAAAATCATTAAAAGGAATAAAAAATTATTTTTGAAAATAGAAGTTGGAATTAAATTAAAAATAAAATTTGTATCATATTCGAGTTGGATTAATAATAATTAATAAATATAATTCATATAACACCACCAAAAAAATTAGTAATTGAAATAACAAATTAATTTATTTTCAAATATGTCAATCATTTATTTTTGATTTATCTTTTTTCAATATAATTAGAAATTTTCAATATATATTAATTTATTAATGTTTAGTATTTATTTTATTAGCAATATTATTTGTTTTTTTTTATTTATTGAAAAATAATATGTATAATATTCACTTAAATTTAAATAAATAAAAAAGTGGTCCATATCTAGACTTTGACAAGAGAAATTCTCTTGACAGACCCGAGAATCGAACCCGGGTGTTAATTTTGGAAGCAGTCCGTCCATTTGTCGTGAAGCCATCAAAAAATTCAATACAAGTTAAATAAAATATAAAAATCTGGAGTGTCTCCACTCGACTATCTCGCAAATTTGAATTGGATTAAATGACATATATTATATTTAAATTAAATTTAATTAATTATAAATTATAAATTAAATTTAATTAATTATAAATTATAAATTTAATTTAATTAATTATAAATTAAATTTAATTAATTATAAATTAAATTTAATTAATTATAAATTAAATTTAATTAATTATAAATTAAATTTAATTAATTATAAATTAAATTTAATTAATTATAAATTAAATTTAATTAATTATAAATTAAATTTAATTAATTATAAATTAAATTTAATTAATTATAAATTAAATTTAATTAATTATAAATTAAATTTAATTAATTATAAATTAAATTTAATTAATTATAAATTATAAATTAAATTTAATTAATTATAAATTAAATTAATTATAAATTATAAATTAAATTTAATTAATTATAAATTAAATTAATTATAAATTTTATTAAACCAGAGGGTCTTTTTCTCTTTATCCATTTATTTTTGCTCTCTTGTATACTAACCATAATGTATTTATTTTATGTATTATATTCATAAAAATTAAAACATGCCAGGATTACCTGTCAGATTATATATATATATATATATTAATTGTAGATGCGATGTAATTACTCTCCTCAAATAAATCATGAACTTTCATTAGAAATGGATGAAAAAATATGCTGATAAATATTTCAGTGTTGCTTCTTTAAATTATTGAAACATTTAAAATTTAAATAATTAATAATGAGAAAAATGGATTGTTTAATTTTTAGTATTTTATGGATTCATCATCAATAGTAATTTTATACCTAGAAAAAAAAACGAATTTATTTACCCGGGAATGATTATGAACCATGTAAATACGTATAACCCCGACAAATCCTAACATTGTTTAAAAATATTCTCTCTTCAAACAATTCCTCATGTTGACTTGTGCACCGATAAATTATTTATTGGTCAAGATAAATAATTGAGATTCCATTATGCAGCGAATCGCAGCCGCCGTGCTTTGTTTGTTTTTACCTCCCTACATGGAGAAGGGGAAATTAGCGCTCACTCACACAGCATCACCACCTTATAAACCAAATTTACCTTTAGAAGCATATTTGAAATGAATGAGAACATGAGTCTAGTTTAAATTTAGAGAAACCAATACCTTACAATTACTTTTACTTTATCTAGTTTGCATTCTATTATGATAGGAGGGCAAGTCAATAAGTCCGTGACTTTTTGAATTTCCTGTCTCTTAAATGAAATGGCAATACTAATCCTGTCAGCAGGCTACCATCAGCTGACTCCTGTCGAAATTTGAACCAGCTGGCTCTTTTAGTTTTTGTTTGACATCTATTAATAGCAGACTACCTCATGGATCCACTACAACACACCAGAGACCAAACAGCAGTTAAAACAGTGCCTTTTTCGGGATGAATCAGCACAAATTTCTATTTTGATGTCCTCAACAAATCTTATTTTTTGGAATGGATTAAAAAATTGGAGAAACGTTGGACGATGTGTTTAGAGCTCAAAGGAGACTACGTTGAAAAATAAAATAATTTTTTATCCAAAAACTTGTCTTTCATTCAAAAAGTCACTGACTTTTTGACCTGCCTTCGTATGTATATATATATATATATATATATATATATAAATAACTTATAATTTGTAAGTTGCAAAATCAAAATTGATTTTTGCGTCGGAAAGGGAGGAAGACTAATAGAAATATTTAAGTAAATGGATTCAAATAGAGTTAAGTTTGATTCCATTTAACAGATAATAAATATGTCAAGATAAATTAATAGTCACAATTTCATAAAGTTTATTTTATTTTTTCTATTCAACTTATAGTATATAAAACTCTGTTTAAATTTTAAATAATATTTTAATTATAAAATATAAAATTATAATATAAAAATTATTTAACTTCGGTTTCACAATCATTATGACATCTGGATATCAACTAGAGATAGTAAAGTTTTATATTAAAATGTATATTATTATGAAAATGTTATTATTTAATCATTTAGAATTTTAAAAAAACATTTATAATTTTTTTATTTTTATTAAATAAATATAATAATATTATTATTTTCAAGGTATTAATATTTAATACGTCTGAAAATTGCAATGTTTTATTTTAGAAAATATATTATTAGAATTTATTATTTAATCATTTAGAATTTTATACGAAAATAAAACAAACAAAAAATATACATTTTGTATTTTTTTATTTATTAAATAAATATTTTCGAATTCCTTTATAGTATTAAATTCTTTTCAAGATACGATTGTTTAAGTTATTTTTTAAACAATAAAAATTCCTTTCCCTTTCATAATTATAACATCAAAACACCCATCAAGACGGGTTTATTTTCTAGCAATAAAATATAAATTGTAAAAAAAGATGTAATTTTATAATTATCTTTTTATTTATTAAGTTATGTTTAATATGAATAATTATACAATATTTGTTTATGGTATAATAGCATGTGTTTATTTAATTTTTATATTTATTAAATAAGTATATATTTACCTTGTTAATCGAGCATCTACTAAGCATTTTTAATATCTATATATATTATAATGTTATGTCTGTACATTTAAAATTAGTTTGGTGTCTTTAGGTATCATGAATTGTACAATTCAAATTATTATAATCTGTTCTGTAATGAGTTATTATGAATATATCCATCATTTTCAATAAATAGCCTCGTATAGATTATCAATGAACATATATAAATATATATATATGTAGGGAATTTCGTTGTCTAGGGGTTGTTTAGCAAAAAATATCTGTTTTGTTTAAATGGTTGCAAAAATATCGTTTTATTGAATAAAGATGAACAAAATAAAAATACAGTGTAAAGATAAATGAAATCGTAACTTCTTCGTTTCTTGAATACTTCTGGCGATGTACAAAAGACTGAATAAACTCTTAACTGTAAACTGACTGAAATCTGACTATATACTTGAACTTAAACTGAAACTGTACAACTAAACTCGAATCGTGCCGGTGTTTCTTTTAAAAGGAAGTCCAAACAGCTGGAACTCGGTTTCTATTGGTCGGTGGCGTGGAGTGGGAGAATGGCGGCGACGGTGATGGTAGCGCATGGTGGGGGGGCGGCGACGGCGTCTGGGGCGCTCGCTGCTTGGAGCGGCGTTGAGAGGAAGCACCAACTCCGACGATATTGTGGTTGAGAATGGCCGACCCTGAGGCAGTAAGATGTGCCAGGCTTTTGATGATTCGGACGGTGATGAGCCAAAAGGCTCCATTCCCACATTCGGCCGTCCTGCGATGTATTCGGCCTCGAATACGTTAATCATCTTTTCCTTATCTCTCCACTTCGCCTTCGTTTTTCGATATTTATCGATTTTTTTCTTCACGTAAAATAGTATATCTTGTGATTTGGATAAATCATTTATGCCTGTTTCTAAATTTAAATCCACATTAAAATCTTCATTTTCTTTATTTAAAACACTATCTTCAGTTTCAACTTTACTTGCAGTTTGTGTTTTATCATTATCTTTAAAACTTTCTTCTTTAATTTCGTCTAATTTTAAAAGGACATTTGCTAAATTTAATTTTGCTTCTTTATTTCCTTCATTTGCTTGTTTTTCATAAATCACTTTTGCCAATTTTAAAACTTCCCACGCCAAATTTAAATTAGGAACGTCATCTTCTTCACTGTCTTTCTCACCATCTTCACTTTCAGGCATTGTTTCATCAAGATAAAAAATTTTATCATTGGGATCAATCTCTTCTTCACGAATTGTTTTATTTCGATCTTCTGAAGTGCTTTCATCCTTATCAACTTCCATTGATTCATCGTCATTAACTTTATCCTCTTCATTAACTTCACTTTCGGTCTTTTTTTCATTATCAGTCGTTAGAGATTCTTTATCTTCATTCTCTTCTTCTTTGACTTGCTCTTTATCAGTCTCTCCTTTTTTATTAGATTCTTTCTTTTCAGTCTCTTCTTTTTTATCAGATTGTTTCTTATCAGTCTCTTCTATTTTCTCCGATTCTTTCTTTTCAGTTTCTTCTTCTTTTTCAATTACTTCTTTCTTTTCTGGTTCTTCTTCTTTTCCTACCTCCATCTTTTCATTTTCACTCTCTTCTTTCTTCTTCTCTTCAGAAGAGGGCTCTTTTTCTTCTTTAACTTCTGGTTTGGTTTCTTCTGCCTTTTTCACATCTTTTTCCTCTTTAGTTGTTTCTTTTTCTTTTGGTGTTTCATCTTTTTTTTCTATGGATTCATTTACTTTAGCTTCTTTCGTATCAATTTTCTCTGTTTTCTTTTTAGTTTGGGATTCTGTTATATTGTTTAAAGTGAGTTTTTCACTATCCTCTTCCTGTATCTTGTTTATGTATAGAGAAAGATTCGTCTCTGTTGAACTTTTTATCTCGGTGTTCATTATCTCTGTTTCTTCGGTTATCTTCTTTAAAGTTATTCCTTGGGGACTTAATGTTGTTTCAGCTTGTACTAGGAGATCACTACCGATGATGACTGGTTCATTTATTACTTCTGACGGGACAACATGAATTGGAACATCATAGCTGGATGAGTCAATTATGATTGGTGTCTGGAAGTATCCTAATGGTTGAATTTTAACTTTTCCTAGTCCGGTGAACACTTTTTTGGACTCTGTGAGGTCGGGATGGTTTATTTCATGCCATGCCGATTCGCTGACTAATGTTGCACAGGCTCCGGTGTCGATTAATGCTTTCATATGGTACCCGTTAAGCTGGATGTTTTTATGGTAATTTGTTTCACCATGATATGACACAATGTTGATATTTCTGTTTATGGACTTTTTCGGGCATTGAGGTGACTTGTGCCCAAATTCGTTGCAACTGAAGCACTTAGTCCCTTTGTCTTTGAATGGACATGTATTTGTCGAGTGTTGTGGGTCCCCACAATTGAAACATCGTGTTTTTATGACTGGCTTTGTTGATCTGATCTGGTTGGGTTTTTGTTCTTCCTGTCTTCTGGCGGGTGTAACCAATTCTTGAGGTTTTGTTTTTCTCATTCGAGCGCATATTTTAATTTTGCGCTTGAAAACCTCTAAACTAGATGCATCATGCAAGAACATTTTCTGGTTTGGATCAGGTATTCCATTTATGACGTAATCCATCAAGACCTGATCGCTTGCATTTACTTGATTTGCCAATTCTTTCATTCGTAGATAATAAGCAAAGGCGTCTTCATTTTTCTCTATCATGGAGTTTCCGAGTTGTCTGAAAATGTCCGCTGCGTTAACTTTTTCAGAAAATTCTTTTAGCAGAATACTTTTGAGCTTCTTCCAGGAGTTTATATTTTGTTCACTGTCCACCAAAGTTTTTGCTAAGCCTTGAATTGATCGTTTGGCAAGTATCAGCACGTGTCTGTCGTCCAAATCGTAGAGTGAAGCGGCTTCGTCGATTTCAGTGACCCATTTATTGATTGGATACTTGGTTGATCCATCGTATTTCTTAATTGTTGATTCGATGTCTTGTATTTGGACGTGTCTTCTGTAGTTGTTATGACTCGGTATAGGTTGTTCGGTTCGTGTGCTTCGAGCCGGAGAATGAACTATTTCCAGTTCTTCTTCTTCTTCTTCTTCTTCATCATCATCTTCTTCTTCATCATCATCATCATCTTCGTCCAGTGTACATAACCAAGATAGAATTTTACCTCTAATTAGTTCGTCGCTGTCTTGCTCAGGAAGATTGAGTATATTAGATGTTTGATGTAGTTGCTTACTGGATAGTTTTTCCGTTAATTCTTCATATTTTTTCTCATATTCTTCAGAACCTTCAACAAAGTTGAACCCTTCAAAGTTGAGTAGGGTTTTTCTATTGAGGCGGCATGTTGCGTCACCGGTTATTATTGTTTTTAGTCCTTTCAATTCATTTGGTTGGGCCTGCATTATGTTTTTTGCGATTTTTGGAAAACGAGCCAATTTCGACATCTTTAATATATTTTTATTTCTTTAATCTTCACTGTATTATATCTTGTATTTTCTTTCTTGATGATTATTCACAAAAAAAAAATCTTGAAAGTGAATAAGTTTTCAATCTTAAATCTTGAATCTTTTCCTTGACAATTATTCACAAATATCTTGACAGTAAATAAATCTTCAATCTTGAATCTTGTATCTTTTTCGTAAGAATTATTCACAAAAATCTTGAAAGTGAATAAGACTTGAATCTTGAATCTTGTATCTTTTCTTGAAGATTATTCACATAAAATCTTGAGAGTGAATAAGTCTAGGAATCTTCTTTCGCCCGAACGATAAACGAGTTGTTTTCAATCACGGACTGAGCCTCCAATTTGTAGGGAATTTCGTTGTCTAGGGGTTGTTTAGCAAAAAATATCTGTTTTGTTTAAATGGTTGCAAAAATATCGTTTTATTGAATAAAGATGAACAAAATAAAAATACAGTGTAAAGATAAATGAAATCGTAACTTCTTCGTTTCTTGAATACTTCTGGCGATGTACAAAAGACTGAATAAACTCTTAACTGTAAACTGACTGAAATCTGACTATATACTTGAACTTAAACTGAAACTGTACAACTAAACTCGAATCGTGCCGGTGTTTCTTTTAAAAGGAAGTCCAAACAGCTGGAACTCGGTTTCTATTGGTCGGTGGCGTGGAGTGGGAGAATGGCGGCGACGGTGATGGTAGCGCATGGTGGGGGGGCGGCGACGGCGTCTGGGGCGCTCGCTGCTTGGAGCGGCGTTGAGAGGAAGCACCAACTCCGACGATATTGTGGTTGAGAATGGCCGACCCTGAGGCAGTAAGATGTGCCAGGCTTTTGATGATTCGGACGGTGATGAGCCAAAAGGCTCCATTCCCACATATATATATATATATATATTTAATAAAAAATAGAAATTAATTCATTGTATTAATTTGACATAAATAATTATTTATATAAAACAGTACACTATTTAACCGCTGCCTACCTCTTATCAAAGAATACACCAAAACACGACCGCCACTGAATACAAAGTTAATGATTCCCACAAATAATTCAAATAAATTTATTTTAAATTCAAATAATCAATATTTATTTTTTTATTTTTACTATTAAAAAAAATAAATATATATAAAATAAACTTATAAAGTTTATAAAATAAGGATATATATATCCTTTTTCGAGATTAAAAAGATATTTTTACTATAAATAGATAGATAAATAAATTATTAATTTTGATACATATAGCAACCTCTGTATAATAGTATAATTATATAATAATATATATTAAATATTTCTTTTATTCAAAAAAATAAATTTAAGAATATAACTTAAATTAAATAAGATAATCAAATATTAATAAAACTTTTGTTTATTGTATAAGTTTATTATATTATTATTAATCATTTCGATTAGCATGATAGAAAGTTTATTTCTGTTTATGAAAATCTAAATATTTAGATAGATGGATGGGTAATCTCTTTAATTTATCTAAATATAATATATTTCTTTAGTTTGATAGAATTTTTAATCTAAAGTCGTTAAGTTGAAATTATTTTTGATTGGAAAAAGTTTATTTATATATTTATATATATATTAAAAGTTATTTCCGGGTTATTTTCATGTTTAATTGTGAAATTGGTACCTTAGCGTTTCTGTGACCATTTTGATGCTATTTTCAAGAGAAGAGAGCCGAAGGGTCGAGACTTAATTCTCACAATAAAATGTAAATTATCCCGGAAATAACTTTTCATAATAAAAACGGAGACCTAAACGAACATATATAGTTTATATATATATATATATATATATAATATTACTAAATAAGATAAATTTATTAAATTAAATAGGAATTGTTTATTTCTCTCTATTAATTTAAAAATTATATTGATTAAATTAATGTATAAGTATAACAAAAGAGGTTGGCTTTATATGGGGCGGGGAGAGTAGGTTGTGAGTCTCATCTGGTACATTCGACGAGTTGATTCAATTAGGTGTCTTGAGGCCACCTGGCTCAATCACTCGAATGCCCTTGGGGTCCTTCCCTTACACCTGCTAACATCCACCGACATTGACCTTGGCTCAATGATGACATAAAAAAAATCATTAAAGAAAATTTTTGAAATTATAATAATTTAATCCCTTAATATGAACTATCCAATCCAAAAATATATATAAATCTATTTCAATGAAATATGAAAATCATTTATTTTAAATATTCTTTAAAAATAAATAATATAATAGGTTGGCTACTTTAATTAAATTACGCATATATTCATTTAACATCTCAAAGATATTTTAAAGGGCAAGATCAATAGATTTATTTTAAGCTAATATAAAAAACATCTAAAAATGTCAGAGTGTTATTTAATACTCTCTCCTTTGATATACACTCAAAGAATAATTATTTTTCTTTGAAACACACAAAGGTGTGGAAAAATGTTCAGCACTTTTATTATGTAAAAACATATCCTATTTAAGGACATTCGCTGTTTTTTTTCAGCTTCCATCTCTGAAACTATTCAATAGTCTTGTTGAGTTTTACTAATAAGATCCCCCCTTCACTCATTCCCATCGAGTTAGGAAATCGTTAGCCAAGTGATAAGGGGCTTTACTAGAGAGTTTTCCAGGGATTTTGGAAGGAATTCAGTTAATTTGTTTCGAACAGTGATTAGAGATTAGAGACTAGTACGTGAAAGGGACTTCAAAGGATTAGGGAGTGTCAAGGGGATTTTAAAAATAAATATCCATGAAAGAAATCATTGATATAGGTAAACATTAACCGAGAGAAATTAATAAAATATAATATTTATATTGTAGTGATTTTTTGATAGGAATTGCCTCTACGCATCTCCAGACATAGGGATATAAAATCGAGAAGGCTGCGGTGGGTAGGGCACGTGGCTAGAATGGGAGAGGAAAGAATGACGAAAAATATATTGGTGGGGAGACCGATTGGGGAACGTCCGCTTGGAAGACCAAGGACGCGGTGGGTGGACAATGTAGGAAGGGACGTGAGAGAGATGGGAGAGGGTAGGAGTTGGATGGTTGTGGCTCAGGATAGGGACACTTGGAGAAATGGTGTGGCCAAGAACTTTCGAGTCCTGTATACACCTAACTATTACCTATAACCTTAATTAATTATAATTTCCAAGTTTTCATATTATTTATTTTTTTACCTTTTAAATAATTAATAAATTCAATTTATCTCTGTATTGTTTATAAGTAAATGATTTTTAATGTTATAAAATTTTACTTTAAAAATAATAAAATAAGTACTAGTAAGTAGTATAATAGGAAAAGAGAAAAGATTTCATCGGAAAATAAAATATTAATGTGCTGGTGAAGATGACGACCAATAAGTGCAAGTTTGGGTCTATCATGACACAATGGGGATTTACATATCAAGATGTCAGAAAGAGAAGGTGTTGAGAGAAGGGACGAGAGAAAAAGAGAGGAAGAGAGAGAAATGCCGGGATTTTACATTTTCTCTCTCTCTATATATATATAAATAGCTAGCTATATGGTATATACTTGGAAGAAATCCTTTTCTCTTGTACTTATGCTAAAGCTCTGAAATGGTCTCCAGAACACCAGAAACAAACGCAAAGCCCGAAAAGGGTCGAAGAACAAAGTATGACAGGCAAGAGAGGCTGCGTGAAGGAAAGTGGGGTGGTCAAGGGGCGATATCCTCGGAAACGCACTGGCTAACAACAACTTGGGAGATGTCAGCTGGAAGGTGGGAGGTGGAAATGGAGGGTTGCTTTGCACGCAACACGCTCTCATCATCATGTATAGAAAATACAATATGGTATGTGTGCTTTAGAAATGTGTGGGTGTTTGATTTATTTATAAAAATAAGTAAACGCAAGTGAAAACATAATTAATATATATATATATATATATATATATATACCTAGAATAATTCATTCATAAAAATTATTAAAAATAAATATTACATAATATATTAAATTCTATAGAATATAAATATTTGAAGTATTATTATAATAAAAAATAAATTTTCTTTATTGATTACACAGGCCTACAAAAAAAAATTTTTTTTTTGGTGCCTAGGATTTTAGAGCAGATTTTAACTATATTTTTATTGCTGAATCTAAATATGAAAGCAGTTTTTCTGTATCAGCTCTAGATTTTTAGATAAATTTACTTATCTATCAATGCTTTTTTCTATTTAATACTTTCAAGTATGAGTGTTGTAAAATTTATACAGGGATAGATTTTTATGTTTGCCCTATTGCCAGTCTTCTTTTGTAATCAATTGAATTTAAAATAATAATATTTATGAAATAACTAATTATTATTTTAAAAAATAATTATTATTTTAATTCATTTATTAAAAAAAGAAGACTAACAATATGAGATATATAACTGATTGGTTGACAAACTGTTAATAAGTGGGATTTAATCCTACTTATTAGTGCTATCCAGTTAGTTCCATAGCTTTGGTTTTGGGAAAAATAAAGTATCATGAACACACCAATGGGTGATTTGTGTAGACTTAAAAATGGTAAACTTTCTCCTTGGACAGCAAAGTGGCCACACCAAATATCCTTGTTTCTTGTGCCTCTGGGATAGCAGAGACAAAACGCAACACTGGGTTAGAAAAGATTGGCCTAGGAGAGAAAACATGGATGTTGGGGAAAAGAATAACATCAACGATCCTTTAGTTCCACAAAAGAAAATCATCAATTCCACTGCATATCAAGCTGGGTCTAATGAAGCAGTTTGTAAAGGCTCTTGATAAGAATGGATCATGCTTTGCATATATAAGGAAAAAAATGCCTCAGCTGAGTATGGAAAAAATTAAAGCAAGAATATTTGATGGCCCACAAATAAGACAGCTGATTAAAGACCCTGACTTCATAAATTCAATGAATGAGATTGAACAAAAAGCCTGGAATTCATTTGTTTCAATTGTCCAAAATTTTATTGAATTAGTCAGATGCTGAATAATTTCAGATCTCTTGGGTGTAACATGAGCATTAAGGTGCACTATTTACATAGCCACTTAGACCGTTTTCTTGAAAATTTAGGAGACATTAGTGAAGAGCATGGTGAAAGATTTCACCAAGATATAAAATGTATGGAGGATCGCTATCAAGGAAAATGGGATACTCACATGATGGCAGATTATTGCTGGATTTTAAAACGGGATTGTTCCAAAATACATTCAAGAATGTCACGCAAAAGAAGTTTCCGAAATATTCAGTGAGTAATTGGTTTAAATGATGACTTTTTCTTTTTTCTTTTGAATTAATAAGTAATATCTATGTAATATAATAAAATTTCCTTGTTTAATTTGTTTGTTTAAACCATGGTTTTTCTTTTAAAACAGTGTAATGTATAATTTACTAAAATTTTGATATTTTAAAAATTCGAGCTGATAGGCAAAAACTAATGGAATATTTGAATTCAGGGCATCAAATTCATATAAAATCACCTCTAAAATCTTTGGCACCAAAACCACTGTTGACCAGTGTTATAAAAGGCTAACATAATATCTGTACATAAGAATATCAAAAGGGAAACAACTAGTGGATAGATTATGAACGTAGTAGACTGACTACTATATATATATATATATATATATATAGAGCACCTGGTTCACCCAGCCGCCGTTCGAATAATTTAAAAGAACATAAATTAAAAAAAAATAGTCATAAAACATACAGCCCTTAAACTTAAGTATTAATGCACTGAAAGACATAAAAATATGGCCTGTGGACAGTGGCGGATTAAGTTGATTGAGGGCCCCGGGCGGTAAAATTGAAATGGGCCCTCTGTTATTTACAATTATAATTGAAAGACAAATTTTGTTTATATTATAATTTAGGCTGTTTTATACTTACATATATAGTACTTATGTAAAAAAATACATAATTTTTACTGTGGTCACCGAGACCCAAAATTGATTATTTTTTCTTAAGTTAGTCGGGGTTCAAACACGACCGAATAAAGATCCGTTGTTCAATAAAGATCTGTATCAAGAATAACTTGTTTTATTTAAACTCCGATTATCCATAAACTCAACAGATTTTTTAAATTTTTTTTAAGGAAATATTTTTATTTAGATTTCGGTGGGCCCCTCGGGCTGGTGGGCCCCGTGCGGCCGCCCGGTCCGCCCGGCGTTTAATCCGCCTCTGCCTGTGAATATAACATAATAGATATTTCGTAATTTTATTTTATTTAAATTTATAATATTTTGTATTTAAGGAAGTAGTTGCTAACGTGATTTAAATTTCCTATTTTAAATTAAGAAAAAACTAAAAAAAAAATTTTTCCTAAGACTGAAACCAATACAGATCGATTTTTCTTTATAAAAATTAGCAATGGTGTGAATTTTAAAAAAATCCTTGGAGCGGTTTAATATTTCAAAAATACAAATATATATATATATATATATATATATATACACAATTTTTGCTAGTATAATATGATAATGTATAAAGGAATTGGGAGAAGGTAAGAATTGGATGGCGATTTCTTAGAATAGATGATCAAAGATTTTGCTTGATGTCACTCATAAACTTTGAAATTCAGAATCGTTATGGTAATAGATAGATATATTTATAGATTAAAACAAATCTGTAATTCAACTTTCACGGACAAAAATAATACTAGTATATTAGCCTAGAATACATAGGTAATAGGTAAATAATCAGAAACAAATAAAAAAAAGCTAGCATATTGATCAATAACCTATTAAAAATAATGCTATTTTAAAATTATTTAATGAGTAGTATATTATTTAATTATATAATGGAAATCTGAAAGCCCAAAAGGACGCCAAGGGAATAGATATCATCATACATTAAATTCTATAAATATTTAAAAGAGAAATATATATGATCAATTGGTTGTTTTATATAGTAATCATCCAGTATAAAAGAATGTTTTCAGAATCACTTACCAAAATGAAAAACAGCTGCCACATTGACTGGTTTTCATCAGCCTGTTTCGAAAATCGCCTGAAAAAATAAATTGATTTCATTAATAAAATGAAATTGAAAAGACCTAGTTTTTATATAGGTATATTGAATTGAATAAAAATTTTGGCAAACCATTAAGATTATAATAACATTTAAATGAATTTATTAATGAAATGGTACGATAGTGAGACAAATTAGGGAAATAGTGGGGAGATGACAATTGGCGTATCAATTTATAATATTTTGTATTTAAGGACGTAGTTGCTGACGTCAATTAAATTTTCTATTTAAAATTAAGAAAAAACTAAAAAAGATAATTTTTCGCAAGACTGAAACCAAAACAGATCGATTTTTCTTTATTAAAATTAGGTATGGTGTAAATTTAAAAAAAAATCCTTTGATCGGTTTAATATGCAAAAAAACAACTTTTTCTTAAAAATTATTTTCAGTTGTAAACTGATGATAGATTGTGCAGGTAGTGGCGCGCCAATTGCCATCCTCCCACTACTTCTCTAATTTGTCTCACTATCGTTCCATTACATTAATCAATTCATTTTAATGTTATTATATTCTTAATTTTATTCAATTAAATACACCAATATGAAAACTAGGTCTTTTGAATTTCATTTTATAAATGAATTTATTAATGAAATGGAACGATAGTGAGACAAATTAGGAGAGTACTGGATGGATGGCAATTGGCGCGTCATACATGCACAGTCTATAAACTGTTTATAACTTTTTGAAAAAAAGTTGTTTTTTTCAATAACCATTTACTCATTTCATCACCCGCTCTGCATATATAATACAAATATATATCAATATATAGTTTATTTTTAATTTATTAAGTTTTTTTTAATATTTATTTATTTTATTATCATTTTTTTTTGTATAAGTGTAAGTGAATTATTCGGTATGTTTAATTACCAACACGTTTGTTGATAAAACTATTCAAATATATATATATATATTTCTATTTCTTTATTTATTCTATTTATTTTCTTTTTTGACGTTATCTTGGTTAAAAAAAAATAAAGTACTTATATGAATTTTTTTTCCTAGTAGTAAATTTCCATGAAAAATGTTTTTAGTAGGTTTATATTTAATTGAACTAATAATTTATTAAATAAATAATAAAATAAATATTTCAAATTTGTGTATTAGTTGATTTAATTTATCTTTATCATCAGGAATATACATTTTTTTTTGTGATTTTATTAAACATACATATCTTTTTTATTTGTCATTACAATCTTTTATTTATAAAGAGAGAGAGAATTAATATTTATTATATAAAAAAATTTAATTTTCTAATTTTGTGGTTTAACGAAATTAATGGATGAAGATAAAAAAAAAAAAAAACTAGTATATTTTCACGGAAGAATCATTGACACAATGAATATAATTATTTTATATTTATATTACATGTATAGCCGAGTTAAAGGGGACACGAAGGGGGCGGCGGCCTCGGGCGCCATATTTTAGTGGGCGACAAATTCAGCAATTTAAACAATTCTAGTAAAAGGTGCGCTCATTCTGTTACCTTTACCTCAGGCGCAGTTTTATCTTGATACGACCATGATTACATGATATATTAATGTTTATATAAATAAAATATTGAAATAAATTAAAAAGTCATTTCTATTTTCTAATTAATACATAAAAAAAATCAGATAAACTATTATAAAATGTATTATATTTATAAATTATCACTACAATTACCGATTCTGAATTATTAAATAAAATAATTGTTTTTTTCTGTGATTTTTTTTTTAATGTTTTACTATTTTTAATTTTTATTTGACAATGAGTATAAATATTAATGCATTAGTTATAAAATTAAATGGAAATATTAAAAAAAATCTTATAAGAACTGTTTGCATATAAATGCAAATATTTTTGTATAAATGAAAAAAAATCTATGAAAAAGGATATCAAATTATTTAAAGTTGAATGGTTTACATAATAATAATAATAATAATAATAATAATAATAATATTTCTTTTATAAATAATATTTATATGTTAGATTATTTTATTGACTTTTTATGGAATTTCCTGCTAAGTTTCAATGTTGCTTGTGATTTATTAATTGAGTTGGAACGAGGCCTGTTTGGTTGCGTGATCCTTGAACTATTCTGCTTCCGTTCCTTGGCGCAAATTTACTCCAATAGCTAACATAATTAGACTATTCTGAACTTTTTAGGGAAAAAATACAAAAACGAACATATTCAATTCAAAAAACTCAGTTTAAATAATTCGAAAGATGATTAATACTATAATATTTATATTACATTGATTATTAGTATATAATATAGATTTGTGCCGTGGTCCATGAATTTAGAGGTAGAATATAGAGAATAGATTCAAAGTATTTAACAATATTGTTATATACAAGTTAAAGTTGGTGGCCGAAATTTAAAGTTTAAAAAAAACAAACTTTTTAGTCGAAATAAAGTAAAGAAGACTTTTAACGACTTTTATTTATTGTATTTTTAACAATTAAGTACGATTACTTATATAAAAGAATAGTTGTGTTTATTAGCGTTCATGCAGCTAATCCGGCAAATGGATTGCTGAGTAGAAGTAGTGTCTTGTGTCACAATATATTGATTATATGTGATTGGATACCAATTGCAGGTGATTGATTAACAATCCCTGGAGTGAGCTTATGCAGGTGGCTCACAAAGAACCCCTGGTCAAAACCGGCAAAGTTTCCGACTAAGACGTGAGTTAACAAAGAACTGGCTATAAGTGTGAGACGCCGTTTTTAATGATGAGGTAATGAATTCTGCTAGCAATGTAGGATCTGTAACTTACATATAAGATGAAATTGCATTCACTTACTTATTATATTTGCATATTTGGCTTGAATGAGTAATATAATGCTGATTATTTTTGGAGAAATTATTTGAAAAATAAAACTAATCCTAAGAGATAAATATGAGGGAATTGAGAGAAGATTAGAAATCTATAGATATAGATCAGGTTAAGGATGATTGGAGGAATGTAGTTGATACAACCAAAAACTTTGGAGTTCACTAGTACTACATAAATTGTCAATAGTATCAATTCCATGTTAAGCTAACTTGGGGATCTATGTTTTAAAAACATGCAAATTTCAATTTTTAATATTAAAAATTTTCTGAAACGAGGTTTCATTTTTTTTTGTTATGAATTACATTAAAAAATAAATACAAAAAGATCATAAATAATATTAATCAAACAAAATGACTATAAACTGTATGAAAGTTATTTTTGTTTATAATTTGTATTTCTCTGAAATATATAGTTAATAATATTTGAAAAAATATAAGCACTAATGTAGAATTTTTTCCACCATTTAAGAAACGACGATATACCAACGTTGAAGTAACTTTTTTCCTTACTTTTTCGTTTTCTCCATTAGAAACTCATCCTTTGTATGTTTTATTGCCTTCCTCTAACCCTTAATTATACCTCAAATAAACTGATCGGTAAAAAAAGGTACTTTGAGCTTGAAAGGGGTTAATTAACTTATCCTATTGCTTTCAAATAATTTGAAACGAATGAATTACCTAGTAGCTCATTTCAGATATTAAAAAAAATCCACTAATCACAGTTGAAATTGTCTTCATTGAAATATAAAAACGGTGGTATAATAACATTGTCAAAATTATAAATAAATATTATCTCTTTTGCGTTTATACACAAACTTGTTAATGTTCTATAAGAATAGCTATTGAAATAGTGTTATTAACTACAATTTTATGTTTAATAATGAGTGAACTTTGTTAACACTAATAATGATATCTTTACAGCCTAATTATTAAAAGTAGAGTACTAAGTGAAATAATAATTTTTGGGAGTAATGTAATAATAGGATAACTTTCGAGTGTGTATCATTCCTTACCCGAACAAAGTTTTGAATGAAAAATTTTGATTAGCACATATTATATTTTTTATATTCCATAAATCAAAATTTTAAAGTACAAAACTCCGAACTTTAAAAGTTTTAATAATCATAATGGAAAAATCTAAATTAAGGTTGCAATTGTGTGTCTAGCTCGATGTAAAGGTGATCATTTCATTAATTAAACGAGGGCAGGTCACTAAGTTCGTGACTTTTTGAATGAGACAGAGGTTTTTGAATAAAAAATTATTTTATTTTTCAACGTAGTCGCCTTTGAGCTCTGTATAGTGTATACTTCGTCCAACGTTTCTTTTTATCCCTTCCAAAAAATAAGATTTGTCGAAGACATCAAAATAGATTTGTTTGTGAGACGATTTCATCTTTAGCGTCAAATCTCTTTCCACCGAGCCATTTCTTCAGGTTTGAAAACAAGATATAGTCACTCGGGTCTAAATCCGGAAAATAGGGAGGATGAGGGAGCAATTCGTATCCTAATTCATGGATTTTCATAGAAATTCACTTTTTCCATTTTCTTCTCTTATCACGAAGTAGTCTACTATTCATGAATGACAAACAAAAAACAACGGATACTCTGTGAATAAATGACCTAGCTGGTTCAAATTTCGACAGGAGTCAGCTGACAGGAGCAGTGTTGCCATTTCATTTAAGAGACGGGAAATTCAAAAAGTCACGGGCTTATTGACCTCCTCTTGTATTCAAATCAATAAAACTTTTATTTTACCGGTTGTGGGACGTGGTTCATGACTTTAATGGTTCGAAAATAGTTTCAAGATATTTTAAAGTGGACTTTAGTGACAGGAAATAGAACAAATTACACATATTATCTGAATGGTGATTGGTATTAGTGGAATTATAAAAAAAAAACAATTGAAAGACCAAGGACGTAGTGAACTGACAATATAAACCTAGTTAGAGGAAAATTGAGAGTAGTTGTCTGGTAATCATGAACAATTGGAGGAATATGGTTGCTGTTTTTTTTCCTAAAAACATTTTACAACATAAATATAATAATTTCTGTGTAAATTGTTAGAGTTAGAAATTTTAGGGTAGTGATTGTGATTAGGTTTATTTGTCATTGAGATGATTAAACGATGGTTTATCACTAATTTTCTTCTCGGTCGTGACCTGGTAGACGACAAGACTATTATATCGAGTCTGCTTGAGTTAAACAATTCAAAGTTCAGTTTTCAATTTTCTGGATTAAGGGTGACAGGTGAATAAAGGGTTAATGGCTTCACTTATTCAACTATAAAATAAACGTTTATATATAAAATTAAAATGAGAAATGAAATCCAAAAACAGATGTTGCAAAATTAATTTTATGATAAATTCGCGTTTTATAATTCGTTTGGTATATAAAATATAATTAAAAGATTTTGAATTTGAAATTAGAATGCAAATGTCTATCGATATTATTATTTTTTTTTAATCTTGATCAGATAAAATAAATTGACTTAAAATGTTCAATTAGTACTAAATGTACTTATATATATATATGTTTTTTTATTATAGTTATCTGGAGTGAGATAAAATTAATTGAGACATGATTTTAAACTATTAAGTTTGTTTGGTTCATGAAAAAAAAAAATTGTGTAAATTAAATCATATTTAAATTTCTTTATGTAGTTCAATTACAATTGGTGTTAAAAAAAATAAACTATCAAAACTAATGTTTTAATCTTTTATTTCTTTTACCAATTCAATACCTGGTTTATATTTTCAATTGCTATCATTTCGTTTGTGTTTATTTATTTTTATATGGATTTTTCTGTGAAAGTAAATATTGTGACACGTGCACGAAACAATTCAAATCTTTTCATCTAACTATATATATATATATACTTATAGTGTAGTTTGTCTATTAATAAATATTTAAGATAACTTTTTAATCAATAGATGGAAACTAGATATTGTTCAATTGTAGGTAATTAAATATGTTTCCAGTTATAGCTAATTATTTATCGATAGCAAGTTTTATTTTTATAATTTTAATAAAATAAATAAATACATTTTTTATAGTTTTTATAAAAAAAAATATTTTTATTTATATTTATTATTATTTCTGTTATTATTATTATTATTAAAGAAACAGGTACAATAGGTATATTATTTTAATTGAATAATAATAATAGACTTTTCTAGTCTCTATGACATGATTGTATTGACCATAGCATGATAATCGGTTATCAAAAATTATGCTTTGGGCTTACGCGTGTTTATTTGAAGGACATGCATTCATATAAAATCGTTTAATAGTACTTGAAGAGTGTTAAGAGTCATTTTAGTTAGAGAGTCGTTTTAAATTTTTAACTTTCATTATTTCCATTCGGCAATATGAGTGCATATATATACTATATAAAAAAAAATATAGGTAATTATTTAGTTAAACTCATTTTCGTGGATTTGGATAATACTTTACCAATGGATTCCTTTTGCATTCCAAATAAACTTTCTCTTATGAAATTTTTCCCGGCATCTTATAGTTTCGAGATAAAAATTATTAAAATAAAGATTTTTATAAGTTTGACAGATTAGTATTATTAACGTCGAAATCTGCCATTAAATAATGTTTCAATGACTAATTCACTAATTATTCACTTATTCACGAATTTATGGTTTCTCGAAAATCTATAAGATGCCGGGAAAAATTTCATATGAAAAGTTTATTTGGAATGCAAAAGGAACCCACTGATAAAGTATTATCCAAATCCACGAAAATGAGTTTACCTGAATAATTACCTAAATATAAGTCCCCGTTATATATATCATTGCTGTGGTGTTTTATTTATTTATATAGTATTCATAGGTACAGATATTAGGTATTTTGGTAGAAAAAAGTATATATTAAAACAAATATGGATATAATATAAATATTTTTAATTTTATTTTAAGAATAGATATATATCTCACAGGCGGTGGCTGTGACGTCATATATATACATTTAAATTAAGAAAAAACTAATGAAGATGATTTTTTCAGAGATGTGATCAATAAAACTCAATTTTTCTTTATAAATACTATCTCTGGTGTGAATTTCAAAAAAATCGTTAAACCGGTTTCTGACAAACCATTTACATATATATATATATATATATATATATATATATACATACAATTTTAGCTAGCATAATAAGATTATTATATATATAATGTATATATAATAAAATGTCATAATAATGAAACAAAAATATTAGTGGTTCTTTAAAAATTGTAACTTTTGACTCATTTGTCTCAAAAGGTTGCTGGGATATTAATCTTTAAAATGGGGAATTAATCTTTAAAATCAATTGAAATTGAAATAAGATATTTAAATTTATTTATTTATATCTTTTCGGAAAGAATTTAATTTAAAGAAATGAAATGTTTTAATATATATATGTATATATTATATTTTAGAATATATTATATATATATATATATATATATATATACAAGTTTTTTCTTATAATATGATTAGATGTATTAAGTATCATATATTTATATAATAGTATTGTAAAACAATATAAAAATATCTTTTTTGTTATTTTGAGTACCACTTAACTTGATAAATATGAAATTTAATCTTTAATTTTAAATATTGTAGTTATATAAAAATTCTTGACTTAAAATACAATATTTACATTCAGCCAATCAACATAGAATCTATTAGTAGTATATCTAATCTTAATATCAAAAATTATAAATATATATTATATATCTATGAATAAATCTATTTGTATATCTATATATTTATGATCTTAATAATTGTGCACCGAAATTTTATGAAATTTATGTTTTAAGAAGTTTTTAAGGTGAAGAATCAAAATCAGTTGAGGATTCCTTTAAAACAAAAAAAAAATTTAATTATTTTTTTCTTAATTAATTTATTTAATGACATGTGATAATAAATGTCCAAATCCAAACATTCCAAAGATTGAACTTGTTTTTAGAAAACTTTATACAAATTTATTTAAATATTATTATTATTCGAGTTATTATTATATTATTATTATTAAATATTATTATTATTATGAACATATACATTAGTATTAATTATTTTATTTTTAAAAACAATTCTCTTTGATATTCATTTAACTTTCCTGATATAAACAAAAATAATGTTCATGAAGTTAGCAACATAATAATTCAAATGAATAATTATAATTGAAGAAACTTTAAATATATAATATAAAATTTATCTTATTATACTAGCAAAATTTGTCTCTCTGATCTTGGAAATTGTCAACATATATATGGTATATTATTCATACTCATTTAAAAGAATAATTAAAGAGAATATCTTATTCCAATTATCATATGGAATATATATGATCTAATAATATTAAATTAATCACGCGAATAACTTTTACAATAAAATTAAATTAAATAATAAAAATTTAAAAATACATATTTATATATTTGAATAATCTTGTGTGGAAATTGCTGGAATTAATATTAATATTATTAAAATAATTAAATTGTATTAAAGTTGATATAACTCAATAACTAGTAAAGGGTGATTCTTTTAGAGGTATAGAACTTTAAATTGCAATAAAACAACGATGGATTATTCGATTGACATGAATTTTATTTATACGAAAGATAATCTTGTGGCATTACATTTTATATATGATTTCTGGCATATGACCGCCACGGCTGGCTCGGATGTAGTCCAATCTGGACGCCCAATTTTCGATAACTTTTTCCAACATTTGTGGCCGTATATCGGCAATAACACGGCGAATGTTGTCTTCCAAATGGTCAAGCGTTTGTGGCTTATCCGCATAGACCAATAACTTTACATAGCCCCACAGAAAGTAGTCTAGCGGTGTTAAATCACAAGATCTTGGAGGCCAACAGGTCCAAAACGTGAAATTAGGCGGTCACCAAACGTGTCTTTCAATAAATCGATTGTGGCACGAACTGTGTGACATGTTGAGCCGTCTTGTTGAAACCACAGCTTCTGGACATCATGGTTGTTCAATTCAGGAATGAAAAAGTTAGTAATCATGGCTCAATACCGATCACCATTGACTGTAACGTTCCTCAAGACTACGCTCTACAATAGCAATAGCTTCTTCTGTACCGTACGGCGTAAGAGTAAACGTGGTGCTAAAACGTTCCATGGTTAATCGAATTAACTGCTCTGATGGACGATTTTGTCGGCGATAAAATGGACGTAGTGCACGATACGTATTCCGCACAGAACCATTATTTTCGAAATAAAATTGCACTATTTGCAAGCGTTGTTCAGGCGTGAGTCTATTCATGATGAATTGCCACACCAAACTGAGAATAAATCACTTGACAGCTGTTAAATCGGTCGTCAACTTGAACAGTAATGCCAACTTAAAGTTCTATACCTCGAAAAAAACACCCTTTACAAAGTAATTAGCTTATAAAATTCCTTAAACTTCTTAATTTGATATTTTACAAGAATAAAAAAATAATATTTAAATTTTTTATTAATAGTCCATCTAATTTGTTTTTGTTTTTTGATTATATATAGAAAAGTAAAATATTAAATTATACATAATGATTATACATATAGATATATATTCAAGGTAATTTTTAGGTAGAAATTTTTGGGATTCTACCTGTGCATCCAAGAGTCAATTGATTTTTGGTTGTGTGGGTATGTTATGTGTTTGACTTACTGCGTTCTGAAGCTCTGAAGCACAGACCATCAAGTAACCTAGACACGACACTTCTAGTCCGTATCACATTAGTTACCTCCTAATTTATTTAAATTAAATTTTTAAGTAAGAACCCATTTCAGTTGGAATTGATAAATTGGACGGTAGCAACTATTTTTAATATTTAATCTAGTCTTTTAAAAATAAATATGAGTATATATTTAAAATCATGATAATATACATATATATAAATTAATCATAATACTATTCTTTTGAGAATAAAATATTATAATATCTATTTAATCTTTTTCTTTTTGTATTTATTCTATTTTTATTAAATATATTAGTGAAGGTAAATGAAGTCAGTTACTTGTAACTTAATATAGACAAGAATAGGTATTGTATATTAATACACATATAATATAATATTTAATATAATTATATTATAATAATATCAATATAATTTAGGATTTAATATAGAATAGGACTAAGTTTAGTAGTGGAGTGACTGGGTTTATCTGGCAAATTAAAATTACATCCTAATCTCTTAGGTCTATTACCTCTAATTTTATTAGTATTTTATTTCTCTACTTTTGTTTATGAAAGCTTAGTTTCTACGACAAGAAAATCAAAAAATTAGTCTTGATGAATAAAATTGAAAATATTTTAGAAAGTATAGCGTAATGGGAAAATTGACAACCAAAAGCGGATATCAGCAGTTCGTTTAAAATAAAATTGATAGAATATCATATTTATAAATATGTATGTATATACAATAATAATCAATACTATCTTAATTTTAGAAATCCAAATTATTTATTATTATTATTTTTTTTTTCCCCCAAGTGACTCGCTCGCGTGACAAAAGATATAAAAATTGTAAGATAATTTTAGAATTCAACAAAATCGTTGATAGAATCATCAGAATTTATAGACGGACGATTATATTTCTAATAGGAGGTTGCAATTGGGAGGAAAGGGTTAGGCGTAGATACAATTTCCAGAAATTCAAAAAATACAATTTACGTTGCATCTCCCTTAATTTGTGTTGTTGCTTTTAACAACAAACAATTGTCAATTCACTTGAGACCAGTAAGACCATTTCAATCAGATCTGGAGGGGCTCATAAATGGGATTGAAATGCAATGGAATAATGCCATGAATATTAATAATCACTTGAAAGCCTGAACATTATACAATAGTTGCATATAGAAACTACTGGTGACATCCAATTCCTCTCTAAAAAAACAAAAACAACCATGTATACTCGTTTATATATATAGATATATATAAATACATTAGAAAACATTGATTTTAATTTCTATTAAACCGCCTGAAAGATAGACAACCATCTACACTGCTGTTCTTCTCTCCCATTTTCCTTGTTATCAAATTCCTTTTAGCTAAGACTACATTATTATTTCTCAATGAAATTTCATCATATTTCATATTTAGATCTGAGATGAAATTCTCTAACGGATGTATTTATTAATTTTAATATAATCTACAAAACTCAAAGAGATGATACTAATTCAAATATTTAAATTATAAAGTAAATTCGAAAATTGGAATAGTATTTAAAAATTATTAATTTAAACTAAATTGTAAAATTGCAATAATTTGAATCAACTAGTAGATAACTATAAAAGATATGATCACTATAGAGCAGTGTTTCCCAACCTTTTTTGTGCCATGCCCCATCTAAGCCCTTCTAAAATTCTTATGCCCCCCCCTATGTAACATATACATAATTTTTAATATTAAAAAGGGTTAAACTCGTTTCGAGTCCATTTTCGAATTTCCCCCCTTTACAATCAAATTGCCCCCCTGTGGGGTGTGGGCCCCACGTTGGGAAACACTACTATAGAGGTTCCATAAATGAAACGGAAAGATGGAATAAAATCATTTTTTGTTGAAAAAAATTGTTTTTTTAATATTTTCTTACTAAATATTTTAAAGTTCAAGAATAATTGATGGTAGTTTGTGAAAGTTCGTCAGAGTAACATCAGTAGTCTATTCCCACTAACTACGTACTTTGTCTTAATACCACCTAAAATCATCCCATTTCATTGACAGACCATATACTATATTTCACCCCAAATGGATATAAAATAATTAAATTATTATATAGGTAATTAATTATATATAAATTTAGTGGCTTTGTTTATTCTACTTGAAATAAAGCAGTATCGCATATCAAATGGATTTTCCAAAAATATTAACATTGCTATAAATTCGATATTCTCTTGCGAACAAGAACAAAAAATTACTTCAAAAAGAATATTTTTATTATTTAATGAAATTTTCATTATTCGAATGTTTAACTTTTTATAATATGCAAATCATTCAATGATTTTTTAATAAAAAACAAAAATGGTTTCTAATATATATATATTAGAAATATGCATATAAAAGATGGTCAAGTGTTTGTTTTTTTTAATATTAAAAAAATTTTCTTTTTATATATGATAAAGATGGATTCGTTCCAAAAACACGATTAATATTTACCTATTTTGAAATTAGACTAATTTGCATGTTCTCCCTTTACATTAGTTTAAACATGTAGCTTAAAGGAATATCAGATAGAAATAATTATTATCATCTTTCTGATGTACAATGTTATAAAGCAAAAAAAAAATTAATTTCTTTCATGACATTTTTAACATTTCAACAAAGGTAGGAATATATTTTATTTCAATTTAACTTAGAAATTATCATTTGTAATTCAGATTTCGACTAATATGTAGGTGTATTCTCCAGTAAATGAAAAGAAAATACATGACTATATTCAAAAGTTATATTTTTAATTAATTTTTTGAGTTTTAAGATCTAACATATTATAATTTCAGTGATAATAAACATTTTATTTTAAAGGACAGTCCTTTGAATTTATATTTTTAAACGTAAATAGTCCTTTAAAGTTGAAAATAATTTGTATTCAATGAAAGAAATAAAAATATAATTTTAACAATATTAATAGGTAATAGTTAATATATTTACTATGAACGAATTTGATAATTAATTTCTGGCATATCAAAGGTGTGGATCTATAAAGTTTGGTATCTCATGGGTCGGGTAAAGGTGTTGTAATACAAAAACTTTACTCAAACTCTATCTTGATTTTCTTCGTCGGAGGCCACTACTTATTTGATTAACATGAATAGAAATTTTCAAAAATAGCCTTAAAAATATGCTGTTTAGTTAAAGTTGTGTGGTACTCTGGATATACCATATATTTACTATGAACGAATTTGATAATTAATTTAATTTTTTTTTGCAGAGAAGAGACAACAATATAATTAATTCTGTTTGTGGACTTAAGACGAAATAAGTTGTATGTCTACCTACCTTTAAGACTCGATAATTATTATTTACTTGAGTTATAATAGTAAAATTAAATAAATTTTAAGAGATAATTGGATTGATTGTCAGAACTTTCTTAATAGCTCTTTACAGGATCTTTTAAGTTAATCTTTTAATTTTGATTTTCTGTTTTCTATGAAAAGCGACGATTAAGATTTAAGAAAAAGATAAGATGCAAGTTTGCCTAAAGTGAACACAAGAAACTTTTTACTATTAATATATGCGTTGTCATTAGACAACAAGAATTACTGGTTAGATTTGATTAAATATATGAATATGAATGACAGTTAATAGATAGGCTGATTAGATTTTTGTTGTAAAATAATCTGAGAAAAGTCAATTTTAACTTTTCCAATTATCGAAACTCTATAGAAAATTAATTTTCTTGAATGACTTTATAATTTCAATTACATATACATGTTAATATTATTATTTAAGTGAAAAGAAACTCAGTTTTAACAACTTTTTAACAAATTTAATTAAATATCAATATTTATAATTTGAATAATTTAATCATTTAAAAAATATATATATATATATATATATATATATATATATATAATCAGATTGGCATATTTATTATATTATATATTTGATTATGAGAAACTCATTTCATCAGAATAATTTTCAAATGGTAAATCGTAATTTTGCCAGTTGTATTGTTGTGTGAGGTGTTCTCTATGACTTTGTGGAACGAGAATATATTGAGAGTATTTTAAAATAGGATTCATCAAAGCATTTATAAGAACGAATGGAGGAGGCTGTAAAACGAGGAATTGCATGACTTCTATTCATCTGTAAACATAGTTAGGGTTATAAAATCCAAGAGGGCGCGACACGTGACTAGAATGGAAGGAAAATGGCAAACAAGAAACTTGTTTGTTACAAGACAGATTAAGAAGCAACCAATTGGTAGATCAAGGATTAGATAATGAGGGACTTGGGGAGTTGGGAGAGAATAGAAGTTGGATGGAGGTTCCATTGATATATTATATTAAAAATTTTACAATATAAGAAGTCATAGTATTTTTACTGAAAATGCATTTGTAAATAATCTCATAGTCTTATTGTACAATAGGTGTTAAATGAATATAAATGGCTTCCTTTCCTTTATGTATCGTATTCCAATTTTACGCCACAGGATCTGAAAAGAAGTCGTATTCAATTAATTTATTGATGAATCATTTATTTTTATTATTTTTTTTTTTTTAATCAAAATTTTCAATCCATTTAAATTATTACAAACGTCAAACTATTTTAATTAGATACAAGTTTATTGATTCGATTTTACAGAACATCAAAGATACAATTAAGGAAGTTTCTGAGTGTATGTATGGAGAACGAGAATAGATGTTTGTTATCGAAGTATATACTATAACTGAAAAAAAAATTTCGTGGAAAAACCAAGATTTAACTTCAAATTTTTCTCCATTTTTTAGTACTGGATTTTGCTTTTTACAACAAAGTTTTAAAATGTTTACTAAAATAAGGTATAAAAATAAATAATATCAAAATCTAATTGAAATAAATAGATTTTTTAACGAGAATTTATGATACGATTTAAATAAATAAATCAAATGAAAATAAATGAATAAATGATATTTATTATATCATCGATTTTTTTATTTTATTTTTATATAACACTTAATAGAATATATCAAAAATATTTGAACTTAAATTAATAAATAGTACCTGGTTCCCCAAGCCGCCGTTCAAATAATTTAAAAGAGCATGAATTTAAAAAAAAGTCATAAAACATACAGTACGTACGTATCAATGCACTGAAAGATAGAAAAGTATGGCCTGTGGATATAACATAATATATATTTCGTAATTTGATTACAAAATATTAATAAAATAAATATTTTTATAATTTTATTTTATTTATAATATTTTGTATTTAAGGAAGCGTTGTCCGGCGTTGCCAGCGTCATTTTTTTATTATTAAAATTCCTATTTTAAATTAAGAAAAATCTAACAAAGATAATTTTTCCCAAGGCTGAAACCAATACAGATCGATTTTTCTTCATAAAAATTGTCTATGGTGTGAATTTCAAAAAAATCCTTCCAGCAGTTTAATATTTCAAAAATACAAATATATATATATACAATTTTTGCTATTATAATAAGATAAGATATTAATTTTTTTCATTTATAAACTTATGATAAAATATTCTAAAGAATAATATATGTGCAAATTCATTTTTTTTTTAATCATTAATATTTTATATTTGAAATGAGTTTTTGAGTCAAAAACTTCATTTATTTTTCATATATATTCATATAAATTTCATATGTATTTATTTTATTATTAATAGTTCAGTATTCTTATATATACATCTCTGCTTGTACATTGTCTATAGTCAATAGAATATCAATATATGTACCTATGTATATTTAAAAAATAAATAAATAAAAAACTTTCTAGAATAAAATTTAAAAAATGTAGGTAAACGCTACACAACTGAGTTAGAGAACATGTCGGCCCTTACCCGTTGAAAATATTAATTCTATTCCCACAAATTATATATATATAAAATTTTTAAAAATTATAAAATTAATAAATGTAATAAAATGAATAGATAATGTTTATTTAATATTTTAATTGTGTAGATTATATATATCTAATACTTATAAATTAATTAATAATTATTATAATATATATGTGTGTATATATTATTATTATTTATGAATAGACCCTGAGGATCACGCAGAGTTTTAAAAAGAAATGATTAATTATTGAATTTCCCTATGCCCGAACTTCAGTGTGGTAGACTGTCGTGCTAACCACTAAACCTCAGAAAAGTCTTATATATATATATATATATATTAATTTTCTAAAGTGATACTAATAAGCCAACTTGACTCATTGCAATGTTGTGCTTTTGATATTTAGTGACACTTGGTGATTAATTGAATTAATTAAGAAAAACATTTTTTTTTTCAAAATAATGACTATATATATAGATTTATATGTTCAAAAACTCACTAATATATACATTTTATAAATATTTTTAGAGTTGTTATCAATAAATAAATTTAATTTGAATGTATATTAATAAATATGGTGTATACAATTTAACATGCTTATAGAAACATGTTAGGGCATCACTACATTAGTAGTCGACTTAAACGGTTTTAATTGCTTTCCAGGTTATAGGAGTTAATAATACGAGTGGTCCTGGTAAATAATAACAAAGCGAAGGCGATTACTATCTGAAAATTAAGCTATCCCAAGTTGGTGTCTTTCTCTACGTTATTTTTCTGGCAACTTCAGGCCTCTCAAATCCTAGAGCTTAGTACAAATCCCTCCTGAGTGAAACGAGTCTCTATATCTTAGGCAACTCAACTAACTTGTAATTGACTTTACTGCAATTTTTTTTTAAATAAATATCCAATGTTCTGTAATAATTTTTTGCATATAATAATAATAAAATGATAACGAATTTTAAAAGTCAGTGATATAAGCTGAATAAAATGGTTTTTGTTTAATCGATTTTTTTATAAAAGTCATTTTAAAGAGAAAGAACTCATGTTACTTTTTTCATATTTATATTAAGTTATTATTATTATTATTATTTTTTTTAAATATTTTATCTCATTTTAACTTAATACTAATTTATTTACAGATATTTGAAAGGAAAATTTTCTATTTTTAAAATAATTTAGTTTTTAGAATTTTCATGGAATTCCCTAATTGATAATTATAGAACTAACATCATTTTATGTTAAATGATTTAATTCAATTTCTCTTTATTTAATTTTCAAAATTTTTCTATTCTAATTAATACATTTTAATATTTAATATTTACTGGTTGAATTTTAAGAATTTTATGCGTGGTCAATGACTATAAAAAACGAAAATAGATTAAGAATACGAGGTTTGTTCAAAATGAGGGTGAATTTTGAATTATTTCGAAAAGTATTTATTTATTCATCAATTTCCATTGTGTCCCATTCAAAGTAAAACCCCTCTCTTATGCCAGCGGTTCTTCCAAACTGCTGAAATGCGCTTTTCGATATGGCCATCACCTCATTCTTCGATTCCGACTTTATCTCATTAATTGTGGAAAAAAGCTTTCATTCGTCTCTTCAGTTTTGAGAATAGGAAAAAGATGCTGGGAGCCAAATCTGGTGAATACGATGGACGAGGCATGATTAGGGTGTGGTTTTTGGCCAAAAAATCACGAACAAGCAATGATGTGTGAGCTGGTGCATTATCGTGATGCAGAATCCATGATTTGCTTTTCCACAATTCCGATCGTTTGAGCCGTAATGCTTCACCCAAACCTTGAATAACTTCCTTGTAGTATTCCTTATTTTTTTTTAAGTAAAAAATCGAAAAACACACTAAAAGCTACTAACTTTTTCAGTCGTCAAAAACAAAGCACTAATCCAAAATGGCTGATAATGTCAATATATGAAAAATATATGTGTACCAACATAACAAAATAAAATTTCGATAATTGCATGTACATTCACAGCCCGAGAAAATTTAAAATTCAGTTTTTCTTTTGAACAGACCTCATATATGAAATTAGGATTTTTCGTTGATTTATTATTTGAAAATGATTAGTATGTGACTTCTAGGCATAATCAATAGTCATAAAAAGCTAGTGAAAAGTATGTTTATTAGGAAACTAATTAAAAAAACGATCTGAGAGGTAACTATAATAAAGATAGATATTAAGCGCGGAGTAGGAGAAGATATAAATAGGAAAGGGTAAGGACAGTTGTAGAAATGCGGCTCTTGCTGGCAAAAACTCTCAAGTCAGTAGTCAAACAGAGATAAATTTATTTCATTGTATAAAATATCGCTATTATTTTTATTTTATATTTTCTCATCTGTTTCACATACTTCTCAAATTTTTTTATCGCATTGAAAAAATAGCAGAAAACAAACTTTTCAATTCATTTTCTCATAAACAACTTTTATTTTAATGCATTTTTTTTTCTATATCGATTTATTTGTTGATATTCGACACGTGTAGAAATTGTTTTTTCATATTTTTTTTTTTCATAAATTTATTGATTATCATATTAAATTTTTTATTATGGTTAAAAATTAAACAATAATTTAATCGTTTGAATTTACTTTTTGTTTTTGTTTTTTGTTAATAAAGTTTTGCAGCATATTCCCCAAATATTATTTTTAATATTTATTTATCGTTAGAATTTATTCTAGTCTTGTCCGGCCGGTGTGTGGTGTACTTTGCACTCCAAAAGTTTTCGTATTTATTTATTTATTTATTTATTTATTCTAGTTTAGCAAGTGATGGTCATTTAACAGCCATTTATTTATTTATTACATTGATTATTGAAAATTAATTATAAAAGTAATGTGGATACAATTTGAGTGTGACATTTAATGCCCAGAAGAGACTTAGTAATTTCTCATAAAAATTTAATTAATGTATTAATTAAATTGTTTATTTTTTTATTAAACAATTTTATTAATTTTTTTGTTTTTTTTTTTTGTTTTTAATATCTCACCAGAGATAGTATTGCAATCACGAAAATTTTCGAGATTTTGATGTTTTTATACGTTTTAAAGGTTCCTGAGTATTTTCACTAAGGTTGAGTAAAATGTGTGTGTGTGTGTGTGTGTGTGTGTGTGGAGAAGCTTACGCAAAAACGGTTTGAAGTAGAATCATGAAATTTGGCATACGGGCATTATTCAAACTTTTGAGAAATGTAGCTCATCCGGAAGTGGGTCATAACCTACCACGTTTTCAAAAGATATATGTATGATAGTTTTTCATATGATTAAAAATTGCATAAAACTGCTTATTATAGAATTTCAGCTTGATTGAATAGCTGAACGTACCGAAATTAATTTTTTAACTCTGCAAATCACGCGCCAGCACGTGGCACGGTGCCATCAACAAAGAGCCAAACACGCGCTGGTTTAATAAATATTATTTATTAATTTTAATTTATAATTAAATAATTAACTATAATTTAAATATAAAATATGTTATTTAATCCAATTCAATTTGCGAGATAGTCGAGTAGAGAACTTTGATTTTAGTTACATAATATTTATAAAAAAAACTTATTTTAATAACATTAAACACTTGTTTATATATTTATTTATTTTCTGTTGCAGGTAAAGTTAACCCTCTACAGTTATCTCAAACCACAAATTCTACTTTAATTGCAGGTGAATTAATTGAAGATTGTCAGTAAGTTAGAAAATTTCTCATTAAATAAAAAAAAAGTGATTTCCCTAGGAGTAACAAAAATTTTTCTTTTTATATATCTTAATTGATGATAAAATTCTCTAATAAAATTGAGATTATTTCACAATCTCTAATAATGCCACCTAAATATTCTTTTTCATATCTATAAATTTGGGGATGTGACGTTATATGCTTTTATTATAAGAATTTTATCATTGTCAGAAAAGACACCAGAGGATCAGTTGTACTGATCACACACCTTTATCGTGTTTAAGGTGTACCCTACGGATTAGACGTTATTCTTTCATAGGATGTGCAAAAGTCAAAAGTTTTTTATCATTATCAAATATGTTTTTTCTGGACTTAAGAAAGATAGTTATGTATTTATGGAACTTAATCATAAAATAAGAATGTGTATCACGTTTTTTCCTCTAAAGTAACCGTAAAAATAAAGATATATGTTAGATAGTTTTTCACATGATTAAAAATCGTATAAAACTGCTATATATAGAATTTCAGCTTGATTGAATCGCTGAAAGAACAGTAATTAATTTTTTAACACCACTGCAAATCACGCACCAGCACGTGAAGTGATGCCAACAACAAAGAGCCAAATTTGCACTGGTTTATTAAATATTATTTATTAGTTTTAATTTATAATTTAATTTATTAAATATAATTTTAAATATAATATATGTTAATTAATCCAATTCAAATTGCGAGATAGTCGAGTGGAGACATTCCAGATTTTTTTTTTTTTGTTTTGTTTTAGAGCGTTTACTATTTTGCTAGTTAATTTTATCATTTAATATTTTAATCAAAATTGTATTTATTAAATGATAAAATAAATGAACTTGGCGGGGTTCGATCCTTTTCCCTCAAGTTCGACCATGACTATAACTATAACAATATTTACAATTTTTTTAACCTGGATTGATATTTAAATTAAAAAACAAATCATTAATGATCAAGAATTCTTTTGATTGAGTTGTATTATATTACAAAATTGAATAATTAAATATTTTTGTAATTTTAACACAATTTTGAAAAAATAAAGTATATTTATATTTATTATTTTCTCTTATTTTTATTTTTTTATTTTTTTATGAATAGAGAATATGATAGACCGTTGGATAAACTTCAATGAAAGCTGATAATCATAATGATGCTCCCAGAGGATAAATTAAGTGCGTGCGTTACGCCGCAGTATGCCGTTTCACCACTGAAAGCCCACCCTGAACTTTCACCCTTAAAGGGCTAGTGGGTGTCTATAGATATATAAGCTGGTTGCCTCGGCGGCAAACCAAGAGCCGCGAACAAACGTACAAACGAACGAGACAAGAAGACGGGCGCCGAGTGGCGTAGTGCGTCGTTTTGCTGCAGTCTATTTTCACCTCGCTACTCTTCTCATTCGTTGTCTCTTTTCCGCTTGCTGGATTGTACCTCTCCCTATCTCGGCTCTTACTGGGGACCACGTGTTCCCCTGCCACCGCCCTTTTAGTACACGTTGCCACCACCGATGGCGCTATCTTAATTAACACAAATGCAGCCCCACCCCGGTGTCATCCACCCTCTTATATTCTTACTCTATACAAAACTAATACACTTTTAAAGTTATTTTCAGTTTTAAAAAAATTTCAAAATAATTTATCAAGAAATAATAATAATAATAACAATAATAATATTATAATGATAATAATAATAATAAAATTGAAAATAACTATATTTAGATTATTAAAAAATATATAGTACCTGGAACTAGACCCTTTAACAAATTTATATAATTTATTATTATTAACTTTAAAAATTTTACAATTTTTTAATTATTTATTACAATTGATAAATGGGTTTTCTAAAAATGACCCATCAAAAATTTGTTTCTTAAAATGGTACAGATGTTATTTTTATTAAAAAATAACATGATTTTCATTTCAAGATGAAAAATATATTCAAATTTACTCGAAAAAAATATTTGATCCTATATATATATATATACAGGGTACGTGACCCAAATCCGGACAAATTAAACTTTTTTGTTTACACTATATTATTTTTATTTAAAAAATAAAAAATTATACAAATATTGTTTACCACACAATATATAGTACCACAAAGAATAGTTTTATTCGATATATCCCCCACTTGTATGAACGACAGCCTACAATCTCAGTTTAAAGCGATCGCAGACACGGAGTCTGTCACTGAGCGACCAGCCAGGGCCGTCTTAAGGAATTCGGCGCCCATGGGCTACTAAAAATAATGCGCCCTTCTTCCTAAGAAAATACTATATCGCAAATAAAAAATTGCCGACTCAAAAGGCTTGCGCCCTGGAGCTATAGCCCATTTAGCCCTGTGGTTAGGGCGGCACTGCGACCAGCGCGAACACTTTCAATGCTCGCTGCTCTTCGGTTGTACTCCTGGCTTTGTCTCAACATTGCGACTGTTTTGAGGTTATGCCTGATTAGTAGATGCGTTCACGATATTTAGGAGCCAATTGCGACATCCGTAGGTAGTATACAACAGTGGAAAATTCAAATCAAATTTTTTCCGTATTTTGACTGCGCACCCTGTATATATATATATATATGTTGTTATAATTAGATGGCTTCAGTTTTATATTTTTCAAAGTAGCCAATGCTTATTGACTGTTTCGACCAAAAGGATTACTACTGATAATAATATAAATTCTGAAATTATATTGACACCTGTACTTGTCTATATTTTAATTAAGAAATGAAATTATATTTTTTTCTTATTATTTATAATAATCAAATATCATCTATATATTATTTATAATTCATTCTAAAAAATATTTTAATTAATATAATATAATTTATTTAATATTATTAGAACAATTTTATTCAATAATTTATTTTAATTCCTTCCTTTATAATTGTTCATGTATGTTATTATATTGCTAACTTCATGGATATTTATTTTTTTTTTTGTAAGAGATTAATAAATATATTTCGTAATTTTATTCTAAAATAAATATTTTTAATTTTATTTCGAAATTAAATAAAAATTTTTAAAATATTTTAAATATAAAACAATATTCATACAATATCAATTAAAAAAGAATGGCGGGAAACAAATATCAATATGGATCAATTTTTCTTTATAAATATTTTCTTTACTGTGAATTTCAAAAAAATTCTTAGAACGGTTTAATATTTCAAAATATACAAATATATTTACCTATATACAATTTTTTCTAGTATAATAAGATAATATATATATATATATATATATATATATATATATACATATTAACATTGTAATCAATAGACCCTTTACAATACAAGAAACAATGTTTTAAATTAAAAACAAAACAAAAATAAAAATTTCAATTTTATAATATTCAACCGAGATTGAATATATTATTTGTTAAAGAGTTAAAAAAATTATATATAAATTATTTATATTTTTTTATATTTTAAATTTTATTTAAATATTTAAGGGAAAGCACGCACTGAACAAAAAAATAATATCTATAATATATTATAGGTATATGAAATAATTTGAAAATTTTAGAAATAAATAGAAAGAATAAAGAGAAAGAGATTATATAATAAAAAAAAATTTCAATGGGAAAAAATGAAAATAATAAAAGAAAGTTGAGTTTTGTTTTGGAACCATTGTTAACACTCCCTTCTTCACTCCCTTCATTAGTGATATATGCTACATATATATTATATATTGATTATAATAAAACATTTTATATTTGAACTTTATTCTTCAAGAGGTGAATTTTATTAAAGTTTATAAAAATTTGGATTAAAGTAACGAATAAATCGATTCATACATCAAATTTATCGTTTTTCAGTACTTTTCTTTTTATTTAGCTCTTTTCAGCGGGGGGGGGGGTAGATGAATCTCATGTATGTCTCTTAAAGGACGCCATGGATAATTTGCCAGCTAAAAGCACATCATTAATACTTTATGACAGAGAATATCTCGTTTGCGTTTAAGCCCAGTTAAGATTATCATGATTTATATATCCTTTTGATTTATTAGCGTTGTTTATCATTGGAAAGAATGATTTCGAAGCATTTATCACAGCCTACTCAAAGAAAAACATTTCTAGAATTAAATACTATAGATATAAAAATAAATAAATATAGTATTTAGAAATTATTTGATGATATTATAACATTTTCAAAGAAATCATCAATTAACCGAATATATTTTAGAATAAGTTGACCTGTGGCCAGACACAGAACCGACCGATGGTTTGAAATAAATTAATTTCCAGCTTCCGAAACAATTTCAAATAATTTAATGCATCTATGAATGCAATAAAAAACAGATATGGATATAACATAAATATTTTTAATTTTATTTTATTTATAATATATAAGGAGGCGCTGGCTCTGACGTCATGAAGGGCTGGGTGACGTCATATAATTTAAAATTAAGAAAACACTAATGAAGATGATTTTTCCCGAGGATAAAACCAATACCTGTGCATGATTCGTGGAGATATGTAAAAAGCTCCACATGTGAAATTTGGTGTGAAAACAATACCTCCCTTACTATCGTCGGTCGGTAAAAATGATAAAGGAAAAAAAATTGGTTCAAGTAATCAAAATCCAATAAATAAAAATAAATAAATAAATAAGGAATAATATAAAAGAAAAGTGAACAATCAAGGAATACATCTTAATTTGGATTGTATGGTTGATAGGGGGAGATGGATATAGCAGGAATAAATAAAAGAGGGGTATTACCTAGCAACTCCGGGGTCATATAAAAAATTAATCGCTGCAAAAGGGAGTGTTGGGCCCAATTCAGCTCTTGCAGAATGACAAGAGTTCAAGTTTTCATGTGGAAAACTGAATTCACCAACCAGGACGACAATCTCACCCCCACCCCCGCCCAATTCTACTACAGCTACCCTAGAATAGGAAGAGAAAAAGACAGGTTCTCAATTTTTTTATTGAATAAATATCAAGTTTATTCACTTGCTTCATTAATAATTATCAATCAGGATCTTTATTTTTAGATTACCTCTTGTTACAATTTCAAACGATTTTAATTCAGTTAAAATCTAATATATATAATTTTTCCTATATATGTATGTGATGCCTGTAACATTGTGTAGTTAGTTACAAATTATCAATTAATTTGTAGTTAACTTCATTCTTTTAAAATTTTGTTTTGTTAAATTAAATAAGTGTCAAATAAAAAAAAAATAAAAAAATAATTTGAGCGATTTGAAGTTAAAGTTAATTTTATATTTAAACATTGTGTTGTTTTGCAAGTATTTGCTACATGGAAGTAATGGAGGTACCATTCCGTTTGTTTTTTATAGTGGGAGATGGCACCAAAAAAGTAGAGAGAAATTCTTGTCGTCCATTTTGGATGTACCAAAACATTGAATTTTCCATAAGACATAAGATGTCAGAATTTGTTATTCAAACTTCGAGGGGTGAAATGGACGACCAGTTAAAGTCAATTACAAGCAAATAAAGTCTATAAGTTATATCGATCGTTATATTTCAACAGTAGAGAAAATTGAGAAATTGAAAGTATTGTTTATTTATTTACTTCTTAACCAAGTAAAATATTTTATTTTCCCCCTTCTTTGAAATATCGGCACTAGTTTTCAAAGAATTAATACCTACATTTCTATTATAGGTTTTATAGGTATTATTTATAAATTATACCCCAAATATCTATAAATGTGATTATCTCTTAGTATGTCATCGCTAGGACATCCAAAATCGAAACGTATGAATACCATACGGATTTACTGATTAAGTTTCTACTCTGAGAACATATATTTTGTAAATCCTATTTGCAACACCAATTTCCATAATAAGATAAGATTTTATATGTTTTTCACCTGTGAAGTAGAGCCTGAATTCAATTTGCTTGACTCAAAGAGTTATACTGAGAAATATAAACATTAAAAAAAGGATAATTTAATAAATTAGGTTTGCTTTATACAATTTGTTTCTCATTTTTGGTTTATGAATTAAATATAATATTCTTAAAAAATCTTATATTTATTATAGTAGATAGACATAATTTTCAATTTTTAATATATTTTGTTTAATTTAATTTAATTAATCATAATTTAATTATAAAGTGATTACAAAACACAAAATTATTTTATAACCAGTAATACTGCACAATTTTAATTATACAAATATATTTTCTTGAAATTTTGATTTCATTCGTTTTTCAGTTCTCTAAATGTTGATAATCATGGCTTGATTTTCTCCTCTATATATTTAATTATTGATTGTAAATATAAGCCTAGTTATTTTTTTTATTAATCTTGTTTTCTATAATATGTAAATGCAAACTATTCTTGCAAAATTAAAAAAAAAAAATAGAAGTTGAAATGAGATAATATTTAAGAAGAATTTATCACATGTCATATTTAAGGATTTAAATTTTATTTGATAATCCAATTTTGAAAGAAAAAATATTTTCAGAGAGAAATGCAAGTTAAGGCAAGAGTGTAATCGTAAAATTGATATAAGAAAAGGAATCCTAAAAGAAAATAAAATAAAATAAGGAAATCTACATATATATAAGGAAATATATAACTTATTACACGTAGAATTGTTTATTCAAGAGGGGTTAGTAAGCTCGGTTTTTGTTTAAACTTATCAAGCGTGATATTTTATAACTGCCTTATCCTTTTATATACTTTGGGCATTACGTGATTAAATCCCAGCATTAATGAAAAATTGTCAAAATAATATTGTTCTTTGTCCATTTTTACTGAAATTAGTATTTATAGGTTATGAAATATAAAAATGAAGGAGACTGAATAACGAGAAATTGCCTGATCTCTATGCATCTTCTAATATACATCCCGTTAAAAAACGAGAAATTGCATATAACCTCTCCAAATTTAATTAGAGTCATCAAATCAAAGAGATTGATAGACCAAGGAGCTGTTGAGAAGATAGGACAAAGAAGAACTTAAGGAGATTGGAAGAGAATAGAAATTGAATGGAGTTGGTATACGATAAGGACGATTGAAAGTATGTGTATACTACAGTCAAGAACTTCATAAGATTTAAATCACTGGAATATGGGGACGATTGAATAACACGATTTAAAAAGATATAATTATATACTGATATAAAATGGCAAAATGGATTTAAATAAATGTCTTTTAAGGCATTTGTTTATTCAATCAATAGATTTCTATAAAATTGACTCTTTGAATTGAATATTTTATTTAATTGATATGATAACATCAAATAAATTGTATTGTTTTTTTTATTAAAGTTATAATAAAAAACCTTACAAAATAAAACATTAAGAATGTGATATAAAAGAATCACTAAAAGTAAGAAATTCAATGCTTAATTATTATATTATTTAATTTATAAATAGAGGGCGCCATAGGGTGAGAGGATAGTGAAGCTGCCTCACATTCTCGTGGTCCCGGGTTCAAATACCGAGCCTGACAAGAGAATTTCTCTAGCTGGGGTCTTTGGGACGGAGTCAACCCAGCTTCCGGGATCAACATTGGGAAAGCTACTTGATAGCGCCTCCGATCAAGAAAATCAAGGTAAAGGTTAATAGGACCCGTTCTACTGATCATAGGACACCTCATTGATATAACCGACTTGATAGGCGTTGTCCTTGCGGAGGACGTACAAAGTCAGAGGGTTTTTTTTTAATTAATAAATAATACTTATTGTTCAAGGAATGCTCGAACATGTTTTTTGAAAATTTCCAATTTGCTACCATTTTTAGTTTTCTATTTTTTTTTAAATTTATTAATTGTAATAAAAACTTAATTAAAAGGATTTAATAACATTTATATAATTTCATTATTATAAAAGACTGTAATAAATTCAAAAAAGCTTACAGGGGTTGGCATTTTTGAATAAAACCCCCACCTCTCATTTTTTATAATTCAGCTGTGGACATGAAATAGGGACCTCGGCATCTTTCTTGTTTTAACCATCTTAGATTTAGCAAATGGAGCCTCCCTTATGGGAGTATATTATAAGTTTGCTATAATATTTGGAATTAATTTTATTTAAAATTATTACTTTCGATTTACTATACAAAGGACTTGTTATTTTGGTTTTACTATTTTGCTTTTCAATTTATTATTAAAATCAGATTCGATCATTATAAAATTTTCAATCATTAAATTTTTTTTCATGGGATTTTGCCACCAGAGATTTCTCTTTGCATCTATTATTATAATTAATTTTTCTTTGTTCAAATTACCTTATTCATATTACTATTCTACTTTATTTCCTATTTGTTACCATTTGTTTGTTTTATTATTTAAAAGCATTTTTTTACAATTTTCATTCTTTGGGTAAATTATTATTATACTATTGTTAGCCGGGTCCCCTCCAATTTTCCTTAACGAAGTCCGATATCTTTATCTAAACATAATTTTGCATATTTTGCATATTTTTATATATATAAAATATCACTATAGGCACACACAGTCAAAATTTATTCATCTAAATTTAATTTATTATTATTTCATTTAATTTTTTTATTAATAGTTAAGGATACTCACCTCTCGGATTTTGATGAAACTTCGCCTGTTGATTGCTTGATTAATTCTAAGAAACCTTTTCCTTAGGCAATATAGCGGGGAAATTTCTAGTTTTCTAGATAAATAAATATTTTTAAGTTTGACAGATTAGCTGGTTATGAACGTCGAAATGTACAGCCATTAAGTAATCTCTTTTGACTAATTCACTAATTATTACTTATTTACTAATTTTTGGTTTTTCTTTTCAGTTTGGTTTGGATATAAAGAAATTATTTAATTAATTAATTTTGTAATTTTTATACATCCAATCCAAACGGAACCCCCCCCCCCGAAAAGTAGTGAAGCCCTCTGCTGGCCAAATGAATAAAACATGGTAGCAAAAATGGATTTATATGCAAATTTTAATAATTTGTATCCCGTAAACTAGAAGCGAACCGGAAATATTGCATAAGGAAAGTTTCTCTGAGTGGATTAATACATACTTTTAAGGAGTATATGTTTTATTTATATTTAAATGAATTTATTATACTCGTATTTTTATATTTATTTGTTTATTAAAATTATGGTTTATATATATATTTATAAAATTTAAAATAATTTGAATTACTTGAAATACAATATATAATAAACCTGATTTTAAATATAATTAAATTTAATGAAATAAAATTTATTGAGATTTTTATTTTATTTCAACAATATATTATTCTATATATATAGGTATATATTAGTAATTATTATTTAACAAAGGTCTAAAGACCTTTTCCAAAAATTTTCTTTTTTCAACATTCTTTCAATTTCATTAGAAGTATTTACAACGACTTAAAAATATAAATTAATATATACTCATATCGAAGATAAAAACAAGTTACTTATGTAAAAAAATAATTCGATTAATGTAACGCCATCTACTGTCTTGTACCTATATCAATTTATTATATTTTTATATATATTTATGTATTAAAAATATGGTTTATATATATATATATATATATATGTTTTAATTTTTTTTATTTTTCTATATCCAATCCGAACTGAAATAAAGCTCCGAAAATTAGTGGAGCCCTTTGATGGTGAAATGGATAAAACATGGCAGCTAAACAGAATATCAATGGTTTTATCTCCAAACTTCAATCCTTTTTATCTCGAAAACTAGAAGTTTCCTCGCTATATTGCTTAAGGGAAAAGTTTCTTAGAATTAATATAGGAATCAACTGGTGAAGTTTCATCAAAATCTGAGAGGTGACATGTATCCTTAACTATTACCAATTTTTGCCAACCATTTTCCCCTTTTAATCCCCCCACTTTCATTATCTCAATGCGCGGGGTAACCAATTTATCTGTGAATTTTAATGTCTTATTTACTTATTTACTAATTTTTGGTTTTTCTTTTCAGTTCGGTTTGGATATAAGGAAATTATTTACTTAATTAATTTTGTAATTTTTCTATATCCAATCCAAACTGAACCCCCCCCCCCCCGAAAAGTAGTGAAGCCCTCTGCTGGCCAAATGAATAAAACATGGTAGCAATATAAATGGATTTATATGCAAATTTTAGTAATTTGTATCCAGTAAACTAGAAGCGAACTGGAAAAATTGCATAAGGAAAGTTTCTCTGGAATTAACATAGGAATCCAGTGGTAAAGTTTTATACAAATCCATAACATGATAACTAATCTAGACAATTACTAATTATTTATTTAAGAAAATAATGATATTAAAGTAAGATCATCTACTCTCTTGTGAATGAATTTATTATTTTTTTATATTTATTTATTTTTTAAAAATATGTTTTATATATATATAATGTGCAGACAAAAACCTTTTTATGTATATATATATAGATACTAGCTTCTCCGAGCGCCTCCAAACCTAGACGGGGGCTCCGCCCCCTGTACCACCCCGAGTGTCCCTATTCTGAGCTATAACCATCTAACTCCTACCCTGTCCCATCTCTCTCACGGCCCTTCCTACATTGTCCACCCTGTTCACAATTGGTCTTCCAAACGGACGTTTTCCAATCGAACTCCTCACCAATATATTTTTCCTCTCCCATTCTAGCCTTGTGCCCTGCCGATCCCAGCCTTCCCTATTTTATGACCTATATCTAGAAATGCATAGAGGTCATGGAATTCCTTGTTATGCAGTCTCCGCCATTCTCCGGTGTCCTCATCTTTCTTTGGCACATACACATGCGGGGAAGAATCCTATTCTCAAATACTCTGAATCTACTCTCATCTCCCAGGGTTATAGACCATGCCTCCCACCCATATAATACAATTAATAATTTAATAATTTTGATCCCCTTTGATAATAATTTCCCGATTGCAACCTCGATTTAAATTCTTTGCAAATATTATTCTCTCTGATACTAATTATTTTGTCTTATCAAATTAATTAATTTCAAACCCCATCACTTTTCCTGCCTCGATTAATTTTTTTATGCCTCATAAATGTTATTAATTTATTTAAAAAAAAAATAAAGTAAACAAAATAAAAATAAAATATAAAGAAATTAGCATAAAACTAAACTACTATAAAAATAATATTAAAAAATATATATTAAAATCTTACGTGAAAATCCAATTATGAGATCAAATTTTCTTAATTAAAATGATTTACTCACATAATCTTAAAAATTAATAGTATTAAATTATAGCCGTAATGTGAATGTTTTCAAAGTTTAAAAGGCCAATAAGATCAATTGAGATATTGTAAATATCAATATATATATAAAAAGATTTTTATCTGCACATTGCTCAGAATTTAAATTTTTTTGCGTATATTCGCGTTTCATGTCCTCTAGAATCCAAAAGTGACTTTAGAATTTTTGATTTTTGTTCATAGACTATAAATTTTATTAATATCAATAACCGCAGAAATTAATTTTTAAAAATTTGATATAAACATGTTGTCATTTAGCAGCGCAAAGAATACAATAAAAAAGATGTTTTTAATATTTATATTTTTATTTTTATTTTTCTAATATTTACAATATTTCAATTAATCATATAGTTTTTTATATATGTTTATTTATGCACAAAAAATTAATTGACATAATTATTAATTTAATAAAATAAAATTTAATTTAATAAAATTAATTTAATAAAATAAAATAATTTAATAAAATATTAAAATAATAAAAATTAATAAATTTGTAAAAAAAAATATATAATACTTAAAAAAAAAATGTGCCTTTGCGAGTTTCGAACTGAGGGTACAAAGTCATAAGGTGACGCGCTAGCTCGAATAACCACGAACAATTCTTGTTTGCAAGTCTCCTATTAGGATATATATTGATGTCAAATTATCGCCAGCAGTGCCTCTATGATCTAGCACGGTAACTAAACTATTTTTAGGTAAATACCACCCCTGGACACACCTTAGCAATTAGCGGTTTAATAAAAGAAGTCTGACATGCCCTGAGACCTACTGAATATACATAAAAAATTTCATAAGAATCGGTCCAGCAATATTATTTCAAAGTTTTGTGACACGAGAATTTTATATATAAGAAGATAAATAATTAAAAATGACGAACATATATATTATTTTATATTAATAGGCCATACTTTTCTGTCATTCAGTGCATTAATAGATACTTTTAAGGAGTATATGTTTTATTTATATTTAAATGAATTTAGTATAATCGTATTTTTATATTTATTTGATTATTAAAATTATGGTTTATATATATATTTATAAAATTTAAAATCATTTGAATTACTTGAAATACAATATATAATAAACCTGATTTTAAATATAATTAAATTTAATGAAATAAAATTTATTGAGATTTTTATTTTATTTCAACAATATATTATTCTATATATATATAGGAATATATTAGTAATTATTATTTAACAAAGATCTAAAGACCTTTTCCAAAAATTTTCATATTTATTCAATTTCATTCGAAGTATGTACAACGACTTAAAAATATAAATTAATATATACTCATATCGAAAATAAAAACAAGTTACTTATGTAAAAAAATAATTAGATTAATGTAACGCCATCTACTGTCTTGTACCTATATCAATTTATTATATCTTATATATAAAATTCTCGTGTTACAAAACTTAGAAATGATACTCCTCCGGAACGGCTGGACCAATTCTTATGATATTTTTTATGCATATTCAGTAGTTCTCAAGGCATGTCAGACATCTTTTATTAAACCGCTAATTGCTAAGGTGTGTCCAGGGGTGGTATTTACCTAAAAATAGTTTAGTTACCGTGCTAGATCATAGAGGCACTGCTGGCGATAATTTGACATCAATATATATCCTAATAGGAGACTTGCAAACAAGAATTGTTCGTGGTTATTCGAGCTAGCGCGTCACCTTATGACTTTGTACCCTCAGTTCGAAACTCGCAAAGTCACATTTTTTTTAAGTATTATATATTTTTTTACAAATTTATTAATTTTTATTATTTTAATATTTTATTAAATTAATTTGATTAAATTAAAATTTATTATTAAATTTTATTTTATTAAATTAATAATTATGTCAATTAATTTTTTCTGCATAAATAAACATATATAAAAAACTATATATAAAATTTGAATTTTCATTCATTCATTCATTTAAAATGATATTAAAATATTCATTTAAAATGATAATTATAGAATATCTTATTCAACATAAATTGTTGAATATATCTGATCTAAATATTTTTTGATTTGTTCCTTTAAAATATAATAAATAATTAAATTAATCCCTACTAGGGCCTCGGAGGGAAGGTAACAGTTTTCTCTTCCTTCTTTGGAAAACCCATATTGCCATCCCCAGCCCTCAGCGTCGACTATCTAAATATATAAAAAAAGGTTTTTGTCTGCTCATAATTTAAAAATTATTGTAATATTTCACTTTTTATTTTAAATTCTAATATTCAAATATCAATTCAATTATATTAAATTATTAAAGCTTTGGTGGTTGTATTTATTTATAACGGAATTTTGTAAATTAAACCACATATTGATATTTCTGCAATCGAAGCGTGTATATTTTGCAAAAGTAGCAATCGAAACGTTGTGTATATTTTTGTATTTTTTGAATAAATTTACAATAACAAATATCAATATGTGGTTTAATTTACAAAATTCCATTATCAATTCAAATAAATAATTTATTCTAAAAGTTCTCATTTTAATTTATTTAATAAAATATTTAGATCATATATAACTTCATTTCTATTTATTCTTTCTATATATTTGAATATTTCTTCTTTTCTATTTGAAAGTGAAAGGTTAAAAAAACAGAATATATTATTTTTAATGTTTTATGAATACAAAAATATTTTCAAAACGTCAATTAAAATGACTAAATTATATTATTTTTGTTTTTGTTTCAATTATTAATTACAACTATATTTTAAGTGCAAAAATGATTTCTTGGTTAATTAAAATATGTTTTTTTAGACAAATGATATAAATGAGATGTATTAAATTTATGTCTTTTTATATTGAGTATTTTTTTAAAATTAATATTTGTTTTAAATCAAAATCAATTTAACACATGTAAACAATCATATGCATAAAGAATGAAAAATTTTGAAAATCAACTTGGTATTAAATTCAGAAAAAAATACTGATATATATAGAATATAATAGACCATTCGAATATAATTTAAAACTATTTCTCTCTTTCTATTTTAAATTTAAAAAAAAACCGAGTGTGTGAGAAATTAACATGCCTGGATAGGTAAATGGGCTGGAAGAGGAGGCAATTTATAATTTTCTTCTAATTCAGATTGAAATTAATAGTGATAAGAAAAAATATTTAGTAACAAAATCTTAATATACAAAATGTAGAATTTGAATATGTAGAAAAATTGAATGTAATCACGAAGGATAATAATATTTGAGAAGAATTTAAATCGAGGTTGAAATCGGGAAACGCCTGTGATCATGCAGTAAAGAGGCTTATCTCATCAAAATTATTATCAAAAGAAATCAAAATTAAAATATATAAACCAATTATTTTGCCTGTTTTATTATATGGGTGGGACGCATGGTCTATGACCATGGGAGATGAGAGTAGATTCAGAGTATTCTTTCCAACATTTATTGGCCAAAGAAAGATGAGGTCAGCTGGGAATGGCGGAGACTGCATAACGAGGAATTGCATGACCTCTATGCATCTTCAAAATAGTTAGGGTTATAAAAGGGAAAAATCTGCGATAGGCAGGGGACGTGGCTAGAATGGGAAAGGAAAAAGATATTGAATTGGAAAACGGTGCGGAAACCGATTGGAAAACGTCCGCTTGGAAGACCAAGGACGAGTAGGAAGGGACGTAAGAGAGATGGGACAAGGGCTCAGGATAGGGACACTTGGAGAAATATGGTTGTTGCGGCCAAGACCTTTCGAGTATCTTTGAGCCACATAGATAGGTAGATATACCATATACAATAATAATATATATAATTAATTTACTGATTAAATTAAAATATATTTTAAATAAGAACACAAAAAGAAATGAATGTTTTATGTAATATACTGATTGAAACAAAATGGATGAAAACCTTTTACTACTCTTAACCAAATACTATGTACCACTCGGGAGTACAGAGGGCGGAGCCCCTGTCTAGATGTGGAGAGCGCCGAAGGCGCTCGGAGAACCTAGTTTTTATATATATTTATGTATTAAAAATATGGTTTATATATATATGTTTTAATTTTTTAATTTTTCTATATCCAATCCGAACTGAAATAAAGCTCCGAAAATTAGTGGAGCCCTTTGATGGTGAAATGGATAAAACATGGCAGCTAAACAGAATATCAATGGTTTTATCTCCAAACTTCAATCCTTTTTATCTCGAAAACTAGAAGTTTCCTCGCTATATTGCTTAAGGGAAAAGTTTCTTAGAATTAATATAGGAATCAACTGGTGAAGTTTCATCAAAATCTGAGAGGTGACATGTATCCTTAACTATTACCAATTTTTGCCAACCATTTTCCCCTTTTAATCCCCCCACTTTCATTATCTCCATGCGCGGGGTAACCATTTTATCTGTGAATTTTAATGTCTTATTCACACATACAATCACAGGTGTTTTTTCCCAAAATTTTCTTTTTATCAACCATCATTTCTTTATTTTTCACTCATTAAGAAGTTTCCATCTATTTTAGGAGTAGGAGTGGGGGGGTTTGGTGTTGTTATCTTTGATGTGAGGGGTCCAAATTAGAAAGGGTCTATCCATCCAAGAACATGTATTCTAAATCTATCCTGAACAACCCTTTCCCTTGATATATTTTTCTTTCCTTATCCATCTTGTTCTATTATTATTATAATTTAAATTACCTGTGTATTGTTTTTGAAAATACATATAAATGTATAAGAAAATTATTTTGGGAATAAATAAAATATTGACAATTAAAATAATAATATTAAAAATAATAATAATAATAATAATAATAATAAATAAATAAAATAACTATTAGTATGCGTCCTCCATCTTATTTCCATCTTGGTTAAAAAGAATTTATTTTAAAATATCAAACCATAAGTTGCATTCTTATAACATTTTCTTAAAAAAATGTATTTAATAATTCATCAGAGTAAAAAAAAAGATAAAAGGAAATTTTTATGAATAAACAAAATAAGAAAAGTGCATCTATAAAATTAAAAAATGTATAAAATATGTTGATACTGAGTAAAAAAAAACAAAAAAGAAAAAAATTATTAAAATTAAATATAAACAAAATATTTAAAAAAAATCTTTATAAATTTTATATTTGGTAAAATTAAAAAAAAAAATTGAAAATTAATATACTACATCATATCTTTGCTTATTTAAATTCATCTTAGAAATTTCATTTTGTTTTTTTATAATCTTTATAATTATATAGTAAGTCTCTCTCTCTCTCTCTATATATATATCAGTGGTGTTGTGCTAATTTTATTTATACCGGAACGCGTTCCGGACCCCGGTTCACGGTTCAGAAAAACAAGCCGGTTCGGGTTCGGTTCAAACACTTGTGTTTATAATAATACATATAAAAATTCGTCAAAAATTAGAAAGAAATAAGTTGACCTGTGGCCAGGTCCGAACCGACCGACTGTTTGAAATAAATTAATTTCCATCTACAGAAACAATTTCAAATAATTTTAATATATCTATTAATGTAATAAAAAACAGATATGGATACATAAATAATAAATATAAACATTTTTAATTTTATTTTATTTATAATATATATGCAAGACCAGGCTGTGACGTCATGAATGGCTGGATGACGTCATATAATTTTAAATCAAGAAAAAACTAATAAATATGATTTTTCTCGAGGATAAAACCAATACAAAGTGCATGATTCGTGGTGATATATAAAAAAATCTCCTTTGGTGTGAAAATAACCCTTTCCTTCCTATCGTCGATCGCTAATACTACCACTTCCGGTTTCCGGAATTGCACCAAAAGTTGATCAATTCATCCCATTGATGCATTAAGTAAATATACCAAATTTCATCAAAATCGGTTGAGCCGTTCAGGCTGTACACATCTATACGGACGGACGGACGGACGGACAGACATCATGCTAAAAATACTTTTTTCTGTTTAGAAAATGCATGATTCGTGGAGATATGTAAAAATCTCCACATGTGAAATTTGGTGTGAAAACAATACCTCCCTTACTATCGTCGGTCGGTAATTACTATCGTCGGTCGGTAAAAAATCAGCAATTCTTTTTAATTTTTTTTTCAATACGTCAGCCAATTCTTGTTATCAGAAATCATCTTCAGTTCCGGAACGCGTTCCTGTCCACACACACACAAAAAGGAAGTACCGGAACGACGTTCCGGAGCGTTCCGGCTTGACAACACCACTGATATATATATATGTATATATATATATATATATATATATGTTCTGTGTTTCTGAATTTAAAAGTTGCGCAACAACCATATTCCTCTAGCACTCCCTATCCTTAATAATATCCATCCAATTTCTTTCTTCTCTCAATTCTCTAAAATATACCTCAGATAACCTTATTATACCTACTGGTCGTTTCCTAATTGACTTCCCTATAAACAAACTCTAAAAACAACATTCAAATCACGTGCACCGACATATTATCGATATAACTTTGACTTAAAAAGTAATAAATATATATAGAGCAGGGATGTCCAACTCGCGGCCCGCGGGCCGCATTGCGGCCCACTCAAAGTTTTGATGCGGCCCACTATCGACTCATTTTGGAGTTACTTACGCCCCTGCGTCTGTGTGTATTTAGTTATGCTTAACCTTATCTGAAGATCAGTGTACGGCAGGTTGGACCTATAACTTCGCGGCCATAGAAAAAAAGGCTGCAACATTATATGTTAATAATTATATAACTAACTAATTATATAATTTAACATATTCTAGTAATTTTGCGGCCCAGTTAAATATTTAAGTTTGCGATGCGGCCCATTAAATTAAAAGGTTGGACATCCCTGATATAGAGGATCTGCTAATAAAATGAATGAAGTAGTAAAAAAAATTATTTAACATTTTCTTATCAAACTATTTCCAATCCATTGTAAACTGATAGCGTACAATGATGTAGTGATCCGCCAGTTGATTTCCCCAATATGTCCCAACTTTGCCTCAAGGCCACCTACAATCATCTTGTTTCATTAACAAACTCTGTATATACTAATAAATTCATGCAAATCAATGTCATAACTGGAAAAAAATTAAATTGTTAGGTAAGAGAATGTAATGAAAAAAATATTGACTCGAACTTAATTCTAATTTAATATTTATAATGCAGAATAATTTGAATATACTCTTTGGGGTCGGAGTGACTTGGTAATTTGCTTAGGGTTCATAAAAAGTGCATAACTCCTCCGTCTTAAAGGGAAGGTCACTCTGGATTATGTAAAGTGTTTTAAATAAAAGGAAAAGTTTGATCGCGAAATGGATAAATAATTAATCTCTATTTATATCTTGCATTCAAGTTCCGTTTTCTTTATTTACGAGAGAACTTTCTAATTGAGTCACTTCTGTTTTTTTTTTTAAAATCGCCAGTAAAAACTTTCATCACAAATCAATCTTTCAAAATAAGTTAAAGTTAATCCGAGATAGATGGATAGATAAAAAGTTTACTGTGATCAAAACACCGGTTTTGCTAGATCTCAGAACATGTAAGATGAATAGAAGAGGGGGAACTCTATATAAGGATTATAGTCTTGAGAGTTCAGTAGAATACGAATAAATTTTGTTAGATTAGAATCAAGTAGATCAAGTATTATAAAAGATGATATGTAATATATTTATTAAAATTTTTGTTGATTTTTGATAATTAATAAAAGGATTTTTATTAAAAGACCACATATTTGTATAATTTATTTATTGAATTAAATAAACGTACAACGTTTCGACTGCTTATTCTGCAGTCATTATCAAGTACCATACACTTGCCCCGACACTGAAGGTGGCGCTGATGTCACTGTATACAACGATCTTTGTTAGTCAGTCCGTTTGATTTGGAGCAAGCGTACTGTACTTGATAACGACTGCAGAATAAATGGTCGAAACGTTGTAAGTTTATTTAATTCAATAAATAAATTATATAAATATGTGGTCTTTTAATAAAGAACATTGATAAATTTCTATATTTCACATTGTTTAATTCATCAGATCATTTTGAATATATAAGATAATAATATTATATAATCCTCAGGGGGCATTGGACATGGTTACGGTTCAGATCGCTGACCAGTAAACCTATCTACTTTAAATTAATGAATATTAATATAATTAATACAATACCCTTTCACATGCTCTCATTGGATCTATGATATGTGACTTATATCTTATCATATTATACTAGTAGAAATTATATATATATTTGTATTTTTTTTAATATTAAACCGCTCAAAGAATTTTTTTGAAATTCACACCATAAATAATTTTTATGAAGAAAAATCGATCAGTATTGGTTTCAGCTTCGGGAAAAATCATCTTTATTAGTTTTTTCTTAATTTAAAATAGAAAATTTAAATGACGTCAGTAACTACATCAACGTCGCTTTCTTAAATACAAAATATTATAAATATAAAGAAAATCAAATTACGAAATAATATTATGTTATATCCACAGGTCATACTTTTCTGTCTTTCAGTGAATTAATACGTACGTTTAAGGGGTGTATTTTTTATGTCTATATTTTTATAATTTATGTTCTTTTGAATTATTTGAACTACGACTCGGTGAACCAGGTATTAATTTTACCAGCCAAATCCGATAATAAGGAATAATTTTCTTTAATGACCGAGGGGCGTTTCGGTGAACCAGGTACTATTTATTTATTGCCCATAAATATACATTTTGATTATTTTCGAGGAAAAATTGTTTCTTTTCGAATTCGGGGGAAGCAGTTTCAAAATTAGCTCAATTTTTCCTAAAATAGCTTCACTGATTAAGAATTAAATTATGGATTGATTAGAAATGATGGATCATTTCTTCATGACAGAAACAGCCTTTGCAATTGAGGTGCCTTGAAGATTCAATTAATTTTTTATTTAATTATAATGAATATATGTTTTCTTTCAATTTTCTTTAATTATAAATTATCAATATAATATACATTTGAAACACACAAATAGTGTAAAGAAAACAAAAAAATTCACAAACTCATGTTTATTTATCTTCTTTGTACATGTTAAAATATTATATATTTATTTTTTTAAAGTTCTTATTAAAAAGAAAAAAATTTTCATAATTAAGCTATAAGGGAAATGACTTTATAGGTAGACTTTGACTATCTGATACATTAACATAAGTATAGGGTATTAAAAAGAGCAATTACTTTCAAAAAGAAAAAAAAAATTATACCATTAAATATTTATTAATAAATAACGCGCTGTAGTATTGTAATATTTCTAGTTGAGTTAACGATATGTTTAGTATTTAGTGTTATGAAATGGTATAATTTCAATTAAATTCTACCTACTCATCTAGTGTATTGATTTGTATTGAACAATATAAAACAAATGTATACAGAATGAATAAATATAGACATAAAGATATAGATATATTGATTTCATATTTCAATAAACTAACTTTATTTATTTTTACTAATATTATACAAATAAAATATTTTTTCATGAAATTTTAAAATAAGAAACATTGTGATTTATATATATATATATATATATATATATCTGTGTGGCTCTACAGAACTCGAAAGTTCTTGGCCGCAGGAACCACACTTCTCCAACTATCCCTATTCTGAGCCACAACCATCCAATCCCTACCCTCTCCCATCTCTCTCACGTCCATTCCTACATTATCCACCCATCGCGTCCTTGGTCTTCCAAGCGGGAGTTTTCCACTCGATCTCCCCCCCCCCAATATATTTTTCGCCATTCTTTCCTCTCCCATTCTAGCTACGTGCCCTGCCCATCACGGCCTTCTCGGTTTTATAATTCTAACTATATCTGGCGATGCATAGATGCAGTCTCCGCCATTCCCGGTGAACTCATCTTTCTTTGGCCCATAAATGGTTCGAAAAATCCTATTCTCAAATACTCTAAATCTACTCTCGTCTCCTAAGGTCATAGACCATGCCTCACACCTATATAATACAACCGGCAAAATAATTATTTTATATATTTTAATTTTGATCCCCTTTGATAATAATTTTAGCCCCTTTACTGCATGATAACAGGCGCCTCCCGATTTTGCAACCTCACTTTCAACTCTTCTCGAATATTATTTTCCTTCTTTATTACAGAACCTAAGTATTTATATATATTTAATTAAAATGGAACTATTTATATAAAATAAAATAAAAATTATAAATCAAATCGAATATCTATAAATGGCTATAGTTTATTGATTCTTACAAAATTCAGTCTTTTTTCAATATAATCACCCTCACAGTTATTCTCTTGTCCTATCTTTCTTGCAGCTTCCTAAGCTGATATGTGATAAGATGCAAAAATTTGGTAGGGAGGTCTTACCTCATCCTGCATACACTCCCGACCTCGTTCCATCTGATTGGACCATGCAAAGACGCCCTTCGTAGATAAAGATTTGCTAACAATGAGGAAGTTAAGGAAGCTGTGCAAAAGTAGCTTCTAGGTAAATCGAAAAAATTCTTCGCTATAGACATTTGTTTCTTTACTTTTTGAATGACCCTCGTATAAAATTGAATTTTCAATTTGATAATTTATTCTGTTTGATTTTTAATTTTTGTATGTTTAAACAGATTTATCGATAATTTTTTTTTTATACAAATTTTGAAAAAAAAATATTCAAAAAAATAAAACACATTAAAACTTTGAAAAATTTTTAAGAGTGCAATCTCATAAATGTTAAAATAATAAAATGAGAGGCGTATTAATTTAAAAATAATACAGTATCAGCGAAAAAAAAAATTGGAACTCAATTATAAGTTGAGAGTTGATCATTGGAAGAACTTTAGAATATTTTTCAGGAAAAAAAAAACAAAAAAAAAAAAGATTGTTCGAACAAGATTCATCTGCATCTGGATTTGGATAGGGGAGGGTATCCGGGCAGTAGGGAGTCTGTGGTCCAAGTGGCGCCGTAGCTGGCGCCAGTCAACCATTCCCGTACCCCGGCACCCCTTAAAAACGGGTTCCCCATTGGCCAAAAGCGATTTCCACTCTGCCCTTCGACATCCTCCGAGGCGGATTCTTGTTTTGACGGCATAGCGAGGCCAAGTGTCAAGGAGCAGCGCACAGCCATCCTCTTTGCTAATTTCCGTTCCATTTGCAAAAACGCAACCTGGATCGAAAACGAATTATTTATCACTAGTGCCATCCTATCACCCCCACCTATTCTCATGGCCCACCCCTAAAAACACACATACAAGCCTCAAAACAAAATCAACGAAACGGATGAGAAAACAAATTCACCGCTCCAATTCATTTCGAACAAATAATTTTCTCTAGACAATTTCATTGTTTGATTGATGATTGAGCATCAATCCAACGAAGGTGTAAATAAATATCATTAATAACACTTTATATTTATATACTGTTATATGATGTTATCGATTGGAAGTAAATAGAAATTAAATGAAAAATTTATTTGGAATTTTATTAATGAATATATATTTTACTAAAAAATAAATTGAAAATTCAGTTAAATATTGAAATAAACATTTTAAAAATAGTATTTTAAATAAATTTTTTATTCAATCAATTGTTTACATAGAAATAAAGTAATTTTATATTTTTGAAATACCTAGCTATACGATTTATTTTCTATTTATGATATACGAGTATATAACGATTGTTGACGGAGTAAATTTGAAATACAATACTCTGATCACATTCCAAATCCAGTGCAGTACGCATACATTGCAAAAACTTTCTGGATACTGGAGTAAAAAAATCCTCATTTATAAAAAAAAAACATAATTTATTTTTTCTTTACTTTATTAAGATATTTTCAATAAAAAATGCATTTTGTAAATTATATTCTTTTATAATTTGGCTCACATTCTCGTGGTCCCGGGTTCAAGTCCCGGGCCTGGCAAATAAATTTTTCTACCTGGGGTCAATGGGATGGCAAACCCAGACTCCGGGATTAAAATTGGAAAGCTACTTGATAAAAAGTAGCGCCTCCAATCAAGAAAATCAAGATAAAGGTTAATAGAACCCGTTCTACTGATCATAGGACACCTAATTAATATAAACGATTTGATAGGCGTTATCCTTGCGTCGGGTGTACAAAAGTCAGAGGTTTTGTTTAATTCTTTAATAAATTTAAAATTTAAAAATATAAGACAAATAAAATTTTCTACGAAATATTAATAAAAACAATGTTTGTATCTCCGAGTATATACATGAACCCAATAAATGGAATGACGAAAAAATATCTCGAATTTTATTATATTTATACAAGAGTTGAGTTTTAAGTTTAGTGGAAAATAGAATGTACCAGTAAAAATTATCAGTACTTAATAATGTCTTCATATTTAGTTGTATATCTAAATATAATATCAGTGCGATATGTGTAAGTGGTCACTAAGAACTGTCAAAAGATTTTCTTTACCTTAGAAAACAGATGACTGAAGTTTGTTTTTTAGCTCATATGCATCAATGTAAATCAAAATGGGTAGAAGATTCCACCCTATTCCTGTTCTTTAGTCAACAAATATCTAACACAACCTAGTTTTTACTTAAATTCGTAGTAGTTACAAAATTACAAATATCGCACTGAAATTTTAGATTTAAATTAACTAAATATGAAGATTAATATTTAGTACAGATATACAAATCTTAAAAAATCCCTATTCAGAAAATTTTTATAAGTTAATACTAATGTTGACTTAATTAAATTCTTTTTACCTTTTGAATTGAAATATTGTAAATTTTTTGAATATTGAATTTTTTAATATCTAAATTCATTTCATTTAGCAATAATAAAGGAGAATAAACTCAAAATAAAATTATAATTAATTTTATAGAATAAAAATAAAATTTATGAATAATTCATTATTTAAGTGAATTAAGATTTAAAATAATTTTTTAAATGGAAAAAAAACTAAATGATCAGAATCGATTTAAAACGATGTATTGATTGTTTTTTTTGTAATTTTGTTAATATATTATTGAGTGTATTTAAAAAAAAATAAATTTTTAATAGACATCTCTAATTGTGTAGTTATAACTTTAAAACAATACAAATAATAATAATAATTATAATAATAGTATTTATTGTACTTGTAATCATTAATTTGATTTTGGGTCGACTGCTAATAAATGGGTAAATAAATGTCAAAAGAGAAAATAAAATATTTGTTTTATTTTTTATTTATTTTTTTTTTTTAATTTTAATTTGTAATGAAAGGAGATTAAACAAATAAAAAAAGAAATTAAAAAAAAATTGATTTATTTTATGTATTTCTTATTAGTTTTTGTATTCGCTTTGGGCCAAATCCATTATATCCCACATTCAAGCATACACAACGAAACACAATAACATTGATAACGTAAACTTATGACAAATAACACAAAAGATTATTATTATGATTGAAAATCGAATTGGATTTTATTTAATATTTCATCTCTCTTATAGCATAAAAATGATTTCTCTTTTTCTTTTTTTTTATAAAGATATAATAAAATATAAATAAATGATATATTTGAAAATTAAGAACTTTGGTTGTTTGATTGGAAATGATTAAACAAAGTAATCTATGCAGGCAGTCTAGAAGGAGGAGGGAGGTGATAACACACTTGTATTTTAACCTCGTCGTGCTGGGCTTAAATTTCAGGCCTAGCAAGAGAATTTCTTCTTCTGAGGTCTTTGGGAATGAGGTTCACCCAGTCAAGAAATTTGGAAAGCTACTTGAAATAACCAGTAGCGGCCTCCCATCAAGAAAATCAAGATAATGTTTAAGAGGATCCGTTATACTGATCATACAATACCTCTACCACTCTTAGATGGCAACCTATGGTGTTCTTTCATAGGTTGTACAAAAATCGGAGATGTTTTTTATTATTAATATATTTAAAACTAGTTTTACAGACTAACAGCAACGAACTTCGAACACTCCTACCCACATACAATTATCCCTCCTCCATATATGTATATATAGTTCTTTTTGAATTAATATATATACAGAGTAATTCAAAAAGATAGATACAATTTCAAATTGTTATATTTTCTGCACTATAAACCGTACATCACTTCTGTAAATTACATGTAACAAAACATACTTGTAAGTTTGCATGATATTACAGATTTTCAAAAGGCCTTTTCTTTTGAAAATACATTTTTTAACTTTGGGTCAAAATTAACTAAATATTATTTTAGAGAATAGTTAATTGGTCTTAAGTTTTAACATAGGCTTTTAGTAATAGTAATAATGTAAAAAATTTCATTGAGAATTCTTTCTTTTTGTGTAAAATATTAGTAAATATGAAACGTTCTGGAATTAATTTTTTCTGAACATCAAATATAAATCAAAATGTTATTACAATGATACATCCGTTTTTTTTCAATGTACATCTCAGTGGTAGTCTTTAGATTTGTATTTTTTTTTTTTTTGTTTTCATGTAAAATATAGTTTTTTTGAATTTTTTATCAATCAATAGTTACTTTGTTAATGCGCTGAAATGAGACCAGAAGCTCAAATGATTAGGCGTGCAACTGCACTTCATACTGTCATAAGATTCATTTCAGGAAATATCTTAGAATTTGATGGGACAATTAAAATCATTGTAAATTGTTTACAAAACGGAAAGCTTCAGGGATTTGGATGAAACTTTGCCAGTGGACTCCTTTTGTAATTCCAAAGAAAGGTTCCTTATACAATATTTCTCGATCTCTTCTAGTTTACGAAATAACAATTATTAAAGTTTGACAGATTACCTGGTTTTGAACGTCGAAATGTGCAGACATTTAGTAATATTTTATTGACTAATTCACTAATGTATTCACTTATTTACTGATTTTCGATTTTTTTCGGTTTGGTTTGGATATAGAAAACTTATTTAATTAATTAATTTTTTAATTTTCATATATCCAAACCGAACTAAAAAAAACAGAAAATTAATGAAGCCCTCTTCTGGTCAAATAATAAAACATGGTAGCTAAATTGAATGTTAATGGATTTATATGCAAATTTTAATAATTTTTATTCCGTAAACTAGAAGAGACCGAAGAAATATTGTATATGGAAAGTTTCTTTGAAATTAGAAAAGGAATCCACTGGCAAAGTTTCATCCAAATCCATGAAGCTCTTCCCATTTTATAAATAATTATTAAATACGTCACATATGGACCCGTAGGTTATAAGTTGCCGACCCTTGATCTAAACGGTAGCTCATTTCAGCCCACTCTCGATGACGAATATCTTGCGTCACTGAGTTCACCACCCCTGGATACGTTTTCGTAGGTCGTTGAAATATGTGGGAAGAGATGGTACGTAAACAGAATGTTTCACGAACCCCAATAAAAAAAATATTTTGGAATCACAAAGTATATAATTACATATCTACATTTGTATACTATTCATTAATTTTTTTTATTTTTTGTTATTTTTGATTTATTATTTTAGAAAATAATTATTAAATCTTTAACCTATATATATTTGGAGATGTTTAATCGCTCTATCTCTCTGTCATTGAACCAGAATAATAACCATCAAACTACTTATAAAAACTAACGCACTATTGACTTTTTAATTCAATTATTTTTGCTTTAATTAGTATGCCTCGAGATCTAAACCTATTTAAATTAGTTTATATATTTATATGATAATCAATCACATTCAATATCAATATTAAATTATAAATTGATGAGGTTTGAACACTTATTCTCATGTTTATAATAATAATAATAATAAACTTTATTTGCTTTTGCCAATTCAGCATACAAATTGTACAAATTTTTTCGTTCAAAAAATTACATATTAACAAATAGAACGACTTAAAATAAATTAAAAAACAGTAAATAATAATAAATAATACAAAATTTGATATATATGGGGATAAATTTTTTTTCCCTTTTTCGTTCTCCTTCCCCTAATAACAAAAACAATAACAAAAAAAAATCAAATTATCCTCATGTTTATACGTTCAGTATTTTACTATGAAGCTACATTCTAAGAAAACAATTTCAAAATAAAGAGATGAAAATAAATGTAATATAAAGTTTTTTAGAATATTTTTTTAAAAAAATTACAAAAAAAAAATCCCTAAAAAATTTAAAAAAACAAATTAAGATATGAAATTTTAATCAAAACGATTCTTTAACACCGGAATATAAGTATTATCTTATATATAAATTTTCTCTCTCTCTCTCTCTCTCTCTCTCTCTCTCTCTCTCTCTCTCTCTCTCAACAAGATATAATCTAATCTAATCAAATACAATCAGATCAATTTATGAAAATTATGTTTTTGGACTCAAGGGACGTTCAAATATGTATTTACCTTTCTTATCTCAGATGTTTATTACACAATTATAAATTAATAGATAATATATATATATATATATACGAGGGGTGTTCAAAGTATTCTCGGTATAGGTATGAAGGAAAATGCAGAAACTTCTAACTAAAATTTCTTTTTCAATGTAGTCCCCCATAACCTCAATACACTTGTTTGCTCGGGAAACTAACTTTTGAATTCCCTCTAAAAATATTTTTCCTCCTTGTCCTCAAAATGTGCGTTAATTGCCACCTTCAGCTTTTCATCGTCAGAAAAATGTTTTCCACGAAGATCTTTTTTTTTAGGTTGAGGAACAAGAAGTAATCACTGGGGGCAAGGTCTGGGCTGTAAGGTGTATGCTTTATTTCTTCAAAGCATTTTTCTCAACATTGTCGCATCAGTCATTCTGGTCTTCTTACACCAACGATAATTAGATTAGTACTAATGATAAATAAATGAAATTTTGAGGTTATGTCCTCAGGGAGTGTCGTTACCAACTGAAATAATTTAAATCTCTTCGTCACTGCTAAATTACCCCGTTACCGAGAATAGTTTGAACACCCCTCGTATATATATATATATATATATAAATAATATAAAATATATATATAATTGTTTGAAATATATTAAACACGGTGACTGAAAAGATAATAGGATAAGATATAAAGGAAATGGGAGAAGGTAGAAATCGGATGGAGGTGGCTCAGCAACGTATTAGAAGAATATGGTTGCCCTAAAACAGTGATTCACAAAGCGGGCGCTACCGCACCCTCCTGGGTGCTGGAGCGATCCAGGGGGGCGGTAATGGCCACAGGTGCATTTAGGGAAAATTACTTGTATATTACATTTCTATTCTGAGATCAATAAATAGATACATAAATTCAATGTTTCTAATTTACACCTTTATTTATAATATTTTGCAAATAGGTACATTTATCTCTTTCTGTTTAATTATTATTTTCCAAGGGGGCGCTGAGTGAATTTTTTTCTGAAAAGGGGGCGCTTGGCCAAATAAGTTTGGGAACCACTGTCCTAAAAGATAGTAGTGGGACATATATATATAAAATTATAAAGTTAAAAGAAGGAAGGCAATTGTTTTATAAATAAATTATTAATTATTCTTTTCATTTTGAAAAAGTTATCTATAAAATTATATAAATTATGATTAATGTTTTGTTATAATAATAAATATGTATCAATGCTTCAGGTTTTGAATCAATTATTAAATTAGAAAGAGTGATTTCAATCCAATTTGAATTAACAAATTTATACATGGTCATTTTCATTTGTTTTTGTTTTTTAAATGATTTCTCAAAGTTAATTTCTCGATTTTTTACCAAACGTATTGTTGTAAATAGAATTTAATTATTTAATTTAAAGTTAGTATCTATGTTTTCAATGAAGGTTTATTCTTTGTCATTTAACAATGGATTTTAATTTAAATTTAATGCTTTGAAGATTAAAAATTTATAAGAGAATCTTTCTAGCAAAATGAGATCCATCGATCTAATTATTTCTCACATATCACGAATAAATAACCAAAGAAACTTGCAAGGATCTCTACCCCAAGTAGATCACATTTTTTTTAGAACTAAATAATTTTAATATTAGTTTTCTCAACTTTTCTTAGTTTGACTCATGAATCCATGAAAAATATTATATTAGTTTATATATTCGAGTTAGGGATGTTTTGAAAATTTCAAATTTCAGTCTTCCCCATCCTCCTCTCTCTCTGGATCTTGCCCCCCTGAGAAATAGCTATAACAATTTGTGTATCATGAATATTGCTGAGATAAATACGAGACGGCATTATTAATTTAAGCAAGTGTTAACAATGGAAATTTAAAAATAGATTCCCTGAAATTCTATTCTTTACAACGGTTATATATATATATATACAAGCTAAATAATTCAAAAATTAATTATAAAATTGAACCCAAATGCCATTTTCTTTCATCCTTCTTCATTTATTTGTTATTTATGAAAAAAATATATGTATCTAAGAATTTTAAAGTGAAAAATAAAATAAAAAAATATAGAAAAAAATAACAAAAGAATAAAATGTTTTTTTTTGTTCCCTGGAAAATGAGATTAAAATTTAATTTAAATTTTTTTTATTTGATGTAATACCTTACTTCATTCTACTTGTAGATTTTTCATCTAAATTATTAATTCAATTCTAGAGAAGGCAAAAATTAATTTTATAGAATATTTATGATGAAATATATTCATATTTTTTTTACTTTTCATAATAATATATTATATTTTTTTTTCTTTTTCCAAGATTGACGTCCCTTTTTTCTTAAAATAATAATAATAATAATTCATAATATTAAATATACTAAAATATTTTAATCTATTTTATTTGATTTGATTCCATGTAACTGATTTTTAATTAATATGTGAGAGTATACCTAAAGTTCAAGTTTTATTTTATTATAGATTGCTATAAATATAATTTAATATAATACTACCCACCAGAAGTTTTTCAATATTAGCAAGCTTTCTGAGATCTATACCTCATCTATTCCATGTCCCGCCAACTTATTCGATTTAGGGATAAATAAAGGTCATGTATTCAATTATTATGCAATCTCGGACAATGAAACTGTAAATACTCTCGTCGGCTAATGTAATGAACCATGACACACTTTAGTAAAATAGAACCATTTCGATGTTCTCTAAATAAACGACACTTTTTATTTCAATTTCCCAATTTTGATTGGGTGGTCTCTATGTCTTAGTCCTCAACAAGAGGAATTTCCTTACAGGACTTAAACCGTGACCACTAGAATGTGAGTGGACCCCTAGATATAAGTAATGTAAGTTATATATATATATATTTAAATAAGATAAAATCTATTAAAATTAATACAAATAGTATAATAATTACATTATTATTAATAATAATTATAATAATTAGAACGAGTCCTATTAACCTTTACCTTGATTTTCTTGATCGGAGGCGCTATCAAGTAGCTTTCCCAATGTTGATCCCGGAGGCTGGGTTGACTCCGTTCCATAGTCCCCAGCAATAGAAATTCCCTTGCCAGGCCTGGGACTTGAACCTGGGACCACGAAAATGTGAAGCAGCTACATTACCTCCCGCCCTGTGGCTCCAGGTAATAGATAAATAATAATAATATTCATAGAGATATAATGTTTACCAAAATAAGTTTGACTAATTATAAGGTTTGGACTTGTATATTTATTGACACCTGTTATTAATAACTTTAATTAAGTAAAAAAGAATTAAATTGATTTTTCCTATAAATAAGACCTATACAGATCGATTATTTACCTAAAAAACCTCTTAATACATGAAATTCATAAAAATTGTATGTACAATTTTCAAAAAGATATATATTTCTACATATATAAATACAATTTTTGCTAATATATCAATATTAGATTAGATATTGATTATTAAAAAATAATTAATTTTTCAATTTGTCATTTCCCAGTCGTTCTATATACATATAAAATAATTAATTTAATTAAATTAATTAAAAATAAATTCATATAACCCTTTTAATTAATATGATTTCTAATTGCGGTTGATGTTAACTTTTCCGCCGGACTTCACGCGGAGTGAGGGGCTCATACCGGTTGTGGTTGAAAAGAGGGGAATTAGACCTGGGAGCTGTTTGAGTTACATTCTCTGTTAAGTTGCATGTATTTATGCGTAGCATAAATCAAAAAAGAAATTACATATAATTTATATAAATGAGTGGGCATATCTTAATCTTTCATTTTTTTTTATACGTTAGCAGTTTTAATTCATACTAGAAATCTCTCAACTCCGAGGGAAATGCATTTCATTTAGTAAACGATGATTATTCTGGCATATTTATTTACAACCATCCTCTCCTATTTACAGATAAAATATACATATGTAATAAAATTGAGTTTTTTATATTCAGACTATTATAATTATTTACAGTGATTTGAAAAGATATTGGAGGATTGAGTATTTTTATTCCTAAGCCCCAAAAAACATATAAATGTAAATATATATCTTATCTTATTATACAAGGAAAAATTATATATATATATTTTGATATATATAACCGCTCGAAGAATTTTTTTGAAATTTACACCATAGATAATTTTTATAAAGAAAAATCGATTTGTATTGGTTTCAGCCTCGGGAAAAATCTTTATTACTTTTTTACTATCTCGAGAGATAGTATTGCGATCACGAAAATTTTCGATGTTGAGATTTTGATGTTTTTATACGTTTTGAAGGTTCCTGAATCATTTTCACTAAGGTTGAGAAAAATGTCTGTGTGTGTGTGTGTATGTAGACAAGATTATGCAAAAACGGTTTGAACTAGAATCATGAAATTTGGTACATAGGCATTATTCAAAATTCGTAGTTTTCTATCAACTTTTGAGAAATGTAGTTCAACCGGAAGAGGGTCATTACCTAAAACGTTTTGATTTTTTTTCCCCTAAAGTGACATATATTATATTTAAATTAAATTTAATTAATTATAAATTATAAATTAAAATTAATAAATAATATTTATTAAACCAGCGCATGTTTGGCTCTTTGTTGATGGCACCACGTCACGTGTTGGTGCGTGAGATTTGCAGTGTGAAAAAATTAATTCTGGTACTTTCAGTGATTCAATCAAGCTGAAATTCTATATATAGCAGTTTTATACAATTTTTAATCACGTGAAAAATTATCAAACTTATATCTTTATTTTTACGGTCACTTTAGATTCTGTATAGGTCTTATTTACAGGAAAAATCAATTTAATTCTTTTTTACTTAATTAAAGTTATTGATAACAGGTGTCAATAAATATACAAGTCCAAACATTATAATGAATCAAACTTGTTTTGGTAAACATTATATCTCTATGAATATTATTATTATTTATCTATTACCTGGCGCCACAGGGTGGGAGGTAGTGTAGATGCTTCACATTTTCGTGGCCCCAGGTTCAAGTCCCGGGCCTGGCAAGGGAATTTCTCTTGCTGGGGTCTATGGAACGGAGTCAACCCAGCCTCCGGGATCAACATTGGGAAAGCTACTTGATAGCGCCTCCGATCAAGAAAATCAAGGTAAAGGTTAATAGGACTCGTTCTACTGATCATATGATATCTAATTGATATAACTGACTTGATTACGATGCTATCCATAATTTCTTATCAATTTTACAAAAAGTAATTGGTTGATGATCTCTATTAACTATTCTACAATACTATACATATAAATAAATATAAGTTTTTATAAGATAAGAGAAGTGTTATGGAAGATGATCCACCACACTAATTTATTATTATCCGCGGATAAACTCATAATATTGTTAAAGCAATATTCTCACAAAATATCGGTTAACCAGGTACTATATATTATTATTAATAGGAGAATTGAGATATATATATATATATATAGTAATATAAACCCTATATAAAAATATTCATTCACTTATTAATCGTGTGAGAAAAGTAATAACCCTCTTTTTAATTTAGTAAATTAACGCAAAAGTTAAAAAATATAACCAAAATCAACTTCTAAATTGATAGGTCCAATGAGAGTAGAAAATTTGTGGTTAAACTAACAACGAAATTGAATTATAGGTTACACAACCTACAACATCGTTTATCTCTTTTATGTTAATAATACAAGAATGCAGAAACACTAATTCTAACGTCCCTGATAAACATAATTAACTGTAAATATATACATGATTTGCACATGATTTGCACTTAAAAAATTAAGCAAAGACAACGACTCTGGATAATTTTAAGATATAAACAACTTTTATAAATGAGATAACCGGTGTTACTCCTATAGTGATAATGAATTTTACATAAATCCATTTTTTTACGTAGGGTAGGTCAATAAATCCGTGACTTTTTGAATGAAGCACTAATCACTTTGTCCAACGATTCTCCAATTTTTTATTCCTTCCAAAAATAAGATTTGTCGAGGACATCAAAAATAGGTATTTGTTTCTGAAATGATTTCATCGTTGGTGTTCAATCTCTTTCCCCCAAGCCTTTTCTTCAAGTTTCGAAACAAGAAATAGTCACTCGGAGCTAAATCCGGAGAATAGGGAGGATGAGGAAGCAATTCGTATCCCAATTCATTGATTTTCATGGAAATTAACTTTTTTTTCTCCAATCACGAGATAGTCTGCTATTAATGGATGTTAAACAAGAACTAAAAGACCCAGCTGGTTCAAATTTCGATACGAGTCAGCTGATTGTTGCCTGCTGACAGAAGCAGTGTTCCCATTTCATTTAATTAATTAATTCATTCATTAATTTCATTCACGGAAAATTCAAAAATTCACGGACTTGTTGACCTGTCCTAGAATTTATTTACAGATATTTATGTGTTTAAATAAATGTAGAATATTTAGAGAATGAAGGTTATTTTCTTAATTGAGTGAATTGTGTCGTTGTGTACATTACCCTTATTATTTCAATATTTCCCTGTCAGCGAATTCTTTTATCTCATTTCTCCTCCTCTCCCATGGCACCGTCGTTTTCGATTTAATATTCTCATTTAAATTGTAATTTCCATCATTTATTTTAAAATAATAGTGGAGTTTAAATGTAATTTATTTTAATATTCTGATAATATTTATTTATAAAATTGAACTTTCATGAGCATTATTATAGTCTATATATATTTATATACTTGGAATATTAATGAAATTTGAAAGTATTACTCTGATGGTGAGTTATTTTTTTGGTCGTTTCCTGTTAAATTATCAAGTCGTTTGCTTAAGTGTGTCTATTCAATATTAAATTGTGTAATTCAAGCAACTATATATATTATAATTGAATGAAAGTAATTTTCATTAATTTATCTACCTATAGTATATACTTCCTGGTAGTCATTATTTTGTGGAGAATATTTTCTTAATTAATGTGATTCATCAACATCTATGAATAAATATCAAAGAATATTAAAAGCAAACCATTGCATTGATTCTAAGTAAATTAGTTTTTCTCGCCAGAGATTTTGATGTTTTTATACGTTTTGAAGGTCCCTGAGTCATTTTCACTAAGTTGAGAAAAATATCTCTCTCTCTCTCTCTCTCTCTCTGTGTGTGTGTGTGTGTGTGTATATAGACAAGATTACGCAAAAACGGTTTAAGCTAGAATCATGAAATTTGGTATACGGGCATTATTCAAAATTTGTAGTTTTTGAGAATTGTAGCTCAACCGGAAGAGGGTCATTACCTACCACGTTTTCATTTTTTTTTCCTCTAAAGTGTCCGTAAAAATAAAAAGAGATGTTTGATAGTTTTTTCACATGATTAAAAAGTGTATAAAACTGCTATTTATAGAATTTCAGCTTACCGAAATTAATTTTTTAACACGACTGCAAATCACGCGCCAACACGTGACGTGGTGCCATCAATATATAATTATTAATTTTAATTTATAATTTATACTTAATAAAATTTAATTTAAATATAATATATGTTAATTAATCTAATTCAAATTGCGAGATAGTCGAGTGGAGACACTCCAGATATTTAATAGAAAATATATAGGTATATATTTATAAATAACTAGCTGCTCTGAGCGCCTTCGGCGCTCTCCACACCTAGACGGGGGCTCCGCCCCCTGTACCCCCCCCCCCCCCGAGTAAAAGGTTTTCATCCATTTTGTTTCAATCAGTATATTACATAAAACATTCATTTCTTTTTGTGTTCTTATTTAAAATATATTTTAATTATATATATTATTATTGTATATTATTGTATATGTTATATCTATCTATCTATGTGACTCTAAGGAACTCGAAAGTTCTTGGCCGCAGCAACCACATTTCTCCAAGTGTCCCTATCCTGAGCCCTTGTCCCATCTCTCTTACGTCCCTTCCTACACGTCCTTGGTCTTCCAAGCGGACGTTTTCCAATCCAAAATCTTTTTCCTCTCCCATTCTAGCCGCGTCCCCTGCCTATCGCAGCTTTTTCGCTTTTATAACCCTAACTATTTCTGAAGATGCATAGAGGTCATGCAATTCCTCGATATGCAGTCTCCGCCATTCCCCGGTGACCTCATTTTTCTTTGGCCAATAAATGCTGGAAAGAATACTCTGAATCTACTCTCATCTCCCAGGGTCATAGACCTTGCGTCCCACCCATATAATACAACAGGCAAAATAATTGGTTTATATATTTTAATTTTGATTCCTTTTGATAATAATTTTGATGAGATAAGCCTCTTTACTGCATGATAACAGGCGTTTCCCGATTACAACTTCGATTTAAATTCTTCTCAAATATTATTATCCTTCGTGATTACATTCAATTTTTCTACATATTCAAATTCTACATTTTGTATATAGATTTTGTTACTAAATATTTTTTCTTATCACCATTAATTTCAATCTGAATTAGAAGAAAATTATAAATTACCTCCTCTTCCAGCCCATTTACCTATCCAGGCATCTTAATTTCTTAACACTCCGTTTTTTTAAATTTAAAATAGAAAGAGAGAAATAGTTTTAAATTATATTCGAATGGTCTATTATATTCTATATATGTATCAGTATTTTTTTCTGAATTTAATACCAAGTTGATTTTCAAAATTTTCCATTCGTTATGCATATGATTGATTACATGTGTTAAAATTAAAAAAAATTCAAATATTCTAATTTTTAAATTTATATCTAATTTAATATTATTTTTTATTAATATCATATCAAAAAAGAGAATTTATTAAAAATTAAAAATAAAAAAAGAAGCCTATTAATAAAAAAATATAATTGAATATAATAATTTTTATTTAAAACAAATTTTAATTTTAAAAAAATACTCAATATAAAAAAGACATAAATTTAAAACATCTCGTTTATATCATTTGTCTAAAAAACATATTTTAATTAACCAAGAAATCATTTTTGCACTTAAAATATTTTTGTAATAATAATTGATACAAAATCAAAAATAATATAATTTAGTTATTTTAATTTACGTTTTGAAAATATTTTTGTATTCATAAAACATTAAAAATAATATTTTAGAATAAATTATTTAATTGAATTGATAACGGAATTTTATAAATTAAACCACATTTTGATATTTGTTATTGTAAATTTATTCAAAAAATACAAAAATATACACAACGTTTCGATTGCAGAAGTAGCAAATATCAATATGTGGTTTAATTTATAAAATTCCGTTATAAATAAAAACAACCACCAAAGCTTTAATAATTTAATATAATTAAATTGATATTTGAATATTAGAATTTAAAATAAAAAGTGAAATATTACAATAAGTTTTAAATTCTGAGCAAATGTCAAATTATCGCCATCAGCGCCTCATCTAGCATTGTAACTAAACTAATTTTATTTAAATTCCACCCCCTGGACACACCTTACCAATTAGCGGTTTTATGAAGGAAGTCTGACATGCCCTGAGACCTACTGAATATATATAGAAAATTTCATAAGAATCGGTCCAGCCGTTTCGGAGGAGTACTTTTTCAAAGTTTTGTGACACAAGAATTTTATATATAAGATACAGAGTGCGGCAGCATAACTTCCTTTTTTCAGAACTCAATGAAAACTATTGTAGGCATAGGAAAATATTTATTTATTTTTTATAATGTAGGTACATGTCTAAAGTTTTTATTTACATTGTTTTGAAGATTAAATCTGATAGGTGACGTCCCCTATTCTCCATACATTGCGTAAACCGATTTCTGGCGTCTGTCGTGACTCTTGTTAGCATAGCAGGTGTTATGTTGGCAATTTCTTCTTGGATGTTGGTTTTCAAATCTTGTAAGGTTCTTGGACGGTTCACATAAACACGGGATTTCAAAAAACCCCATAGAAAAAAATCACAAGGGGACAGATCGGGAGAGCGTGCCGGCCATTCCAAATCGCCTCTAATTGAGATAAGGCGCTCTGGAAAGTGTTCCCTCAAAACAGCCATCGATGTTCTTGAAGTGTGTGCTGTTGCACCGTCTTGTTGGAACCGTCCAAAAACCCTACAAGATTTGAAATCCAACATCCAAGAAGAAATTGCCAACATAACACCTGCTATGCTAACAAGAGTCGCGACAGACGCCAGAAATCGGTTTACGCAGTGTATGGAGAATGGGGGACGTCACCTATCAGATTTAATCTTCAAAACAATGTAAATAAAAACTTTAGACATGTACCTACATTATAAAAAATAAATAAATATTTTCCGATGCCTACAATAGTTTTCATTGAGTTCTGAAAAAAGGAAATTATGCTGCCGCACCCTGTATTAAAAATATCATTAATTATATATATTTATCTGATCAATCGATTAATTGATAATTTTCATAAAAGTTAAAAATAAATTAAATTAAATTAGATAGATTTTTAAATTATAAAAAAAGAAATATTTTAGTTTTATTTATTTAAAATATTTAATAATATATAATGATAATTTTACTAAAAAAGAATAAAAATAAAAACTTTTTATAATAAATTGATAAATTTAAATAATATATATATATATTATATAGGTATATAGGTATATATCTTATCTTAAATTACCAAAGAAGAAATTGATTAATATTTTCAATGTATAAATAATGACATAAGGGAGATTATAAGATAAGAATAGTACTCACATTCACATGGTCCCGGGTTCAAGTCCCGGGCCTGGCAAGGGAATTTCCCTAGCTGGGGTCTATAGGACGGAGTCAACCCAGCCTCCGGGAACAACATTGGGGAAAAGCTACTTGATAGTGCCTCCGATCAAGAAAATCAAGGTAAAGGTTGTGAGGACCCGTTCTACTGATCATAGGACACCTCATTGATATAACCGGCTTGATAGGCGTTGTCCTTGCGTACGACGTACAAAGTCAGAGGTTTTTTTTATAATATTAAGAGATTATCCAGTGGTTTTTGTACTATTTATGTATTGCTACCAATTATATTAGAAAGATTTATTTAAATATTATGAGTAAATACAAAAAAAAATAATTATTTTCACACTTTTCCATGTAAATTGATGATATCAAGGAGAGATTCTCCCACAGAATTAAATTCTTTGTTTATTTTTAAAATCCCTATCACGGCCTATATTTATATATATATATATATTCTATATCATACATCTAGATTAATGTGAAGTATAAAAATATTGTAAAAAGATAATCAACAAAGTTTTATCATTGACAAAAAAAAATTGTTTTTAATAAGAGAAAGAAAAAAATTATAAATGACATAAAACAAAAATAAAAAAATAGAAAAGATTAATGATCCTTGTGGTGTTTTAAGTAATTAATAATAAATTTCTCAATAAATTCGTAAGACATTAAATAGCTACTGAAAAAGGAGTTCGAACGAAAAGGTCGGGGAAAAAAAAAGTTAAGCTCTTTTTCTTTTATTTTTTTTTTTCCTTTTTACTTATTATCTAATTTGACCATTTCAGATCAGTCACCACCCAAAAATAACCCTTATTGAATTAGGGAGAGATATAAGCGTGAGTCAAAGGGCATTTGCTAGATATATCTGAGAAATCTTATATGGAAGTTCCATTTACGGTCTGACCTCAGTTTATTTTTATTTAATTATTTCTGTCGATATCCATTCTATATAATAATTCAATGTACGAGAAATGATGTAAGTATTACTGTAGAAAAATAATGGTTTCTTTTATATATTCTTTATAACAATAATAAATATTAAAAATAAATGAGTTAATAAAAGAAACCATTGTCTTATACAAAATATAATAATTAACTATAAAAAATAAATGAACCACAAAATATTGAAAACTAGTATATTTATTTTGATTTATATTAATATAAATAAATTTTTAATTTAAAGTGTTTTGTTTTTATCTGATAGTAAGAAAATAGTGCCTCTTGCACCATCTCTTGGTATAAAGCAGAACTAAAGCTTATATAATCTACCGTAAGGGCGCAGCATCATTTAATAATAACTTACGAAAATATCAATATATAAAATTCAAAATTTCTAAATAAAATAATATTTTATGTTAATAACTTTTAAATAATTCGCAAAATAAATTGAATGATAAAGTGATTAAATAAAGTGTTTTTTTTATTTCGAAAATCAAAACATAAAGAATAACTCAAAAAAAAAAATGTGTTAAATGTAAAAACACGATAAAAAAAATAATTCAATAGACAAAAGATATAAATGAATTTTTTAAAAATAAATTAAATACATTAAATAAATAGCAATTATGAAAGTAGATACGGATTCAATATAGATATATAAACATAAAATTCAAATTAAAGAATATTCTGGATATGTTCCCTGAAATTTGGAAGATTAATATAGTCAAAAAAAATGAATAAATTATAAAAATTTATTTTTATTAGTCGTGCTTTTCGCAGCCGTGCTTTTGACAAATCTCAAACGTGTATACCTGTTATGGCATTATTGTTGGTGTTAATAATACTTAAGACTATTACGTATTGATTGAAACGATTACAGTTTTATTCTTAAAATTAGGGCTACTAAAATTTACAAAAATAAGAAAGACAACTAACTTTTCGGCAATGTTCCATGAAATAGTAAGTTATTATGTATATAAATCCTATGTTTTAATACTGCTATCGACATCTCTTGAGAAAAGCTATAACTATGATGTCCGCAATACAAAAACACTTAGACGTCGTGTATTAAACTTAAAATATGGAGAGCAAATAATAAATTAAAAAAAAATGGATATTTGTTTATTATAAATTATAATCAATGTAATTGAAAAAAATTAATTAAAATTAATAAAACGTACAAAAAAACCCATTATAGTAATTTGATAAATATAATAAAAAAATGACAATAAACTTCTAATATATATTTATATATTACATATAAGTAGTGGTTTCGGAAGGGGTTGGATCATTGTCTAGGGGTATATTATCTCGATAGAGTAACAACATTTCTTGTTTGGGGTTTTCTATAAAATGGTTTATTTACAATAAATATACATATGCAAATACACACTCTCTCATCATCATAGTCATCACGAATCTAAACAAAAGAGTCCAAGCGAATCCTCAACGGTTAATTTTCTTTTATAAAAAGTTAAATTCATACTAAAGTCCAACGAGTAATTGTCAATACCAAAAAGTACATAATAAGTTTATTTTAAAAATTTTATTCAAAATTCCAGAACATTAAAAGTTAATTTTATATTGAATATGCGCTATTCAAGTTATGGCCTATCACTATTAGTAATATTAATATATTCATATTCTCGGAAAAGTGTTGAAATGATTTTATTATGAATTTTACTTTGATTTGTTTCGAAAGGACTTAAGTAATATCTTAAATTCTTATAATTTTAAATAGAAATTTTTAATTAGATTAAATAGAATTGGATCAATATAAATATATATATATATATATATTATATAGTGTTAAATTGAGTTAAATTTATATATTTAAAATGATTATGCCTCCAATACGTGTAAGTGATGCCCTCTAGAGACCAAATGCATGAACCAATCAATAATCTTAAGATAGCTGTCTAATGAATGTTAAATAAAGTTGGTAAGTAATTAACACAGAGCATACATACACAGAGTAAATCACTCAATGCTATTTTTTTCTCACCCTTAGTGCTGGCAGGTGCTGGCAAGGATGGCAGACTGTTTGGACATGTGTGAGCGTTTTTACCGACCGGCGAGAGAGGCATTTTTAAATTTTTTTTGTATGAATATTGGGAATTTAAAAATTATTTATTGAGATATAAAATTAGCATTACAGAAATCAAATATGCTTTTTTCAAATATCCAAATAAATAATTTAAATTAACAGAAAACTTCACCTACTTTTATGTAATTTACATAAATAAAATAAACGAATAATGTTCTTGTTAATATTTTATATGTATGGATTAAAAATTTTCAATGCCAATATTTGAAACGAGAGAAACACATACGAATTGTTCTTAGTGAGAAGGAAATTTATAAATAAATAATCATTTCTATTTCCAAAAAGATACTATTTAAAAAGATCACAAGAAATCCATAAATCATTGATTAACTAAGAATAATTAATCCAACGCATTTTTAATCATCTAAGTTTATCAAAAAACTGAATTACGAACATTTGAGTAAATTTATAAATGAAAAAAATGTGGGATGTCTCCGGTCGGCTATCATGCAAATTCCAATTGGATAAATTAACACATATATATTATATTTAAATGAAATTATAAATTAAAATTAATAAATAGTATTTATTAAACCAGCGCGAGTTTGGCTCTTTGTTGAGGGCATCTGGTCACATGCTGGCGCGTGATTGTTAGTCAACGTGCTAAAAAATTAATTCCGGTACTTTTAGCGATTCAACCAAGCTGAAATTCTATATATAGCAGTTTTATGCAATTTTTAAACATGTGAAAAACTATAAAAGATATACTGAGAGGAGTACGTGAATATATTTGATTTAATAGTGCTTATTGTGAATTTCTATATTGCTATGAAATTTGTATTTATTTATCAAATATTAAATAATTTAACTTTGTTATTTGATTTGTTACAATGTAATTTAAATTATTTATCAAACAATTTATAATAAATTTTTCAATTTTATTTGTGTTAAATGTTAAATAAAATTTATTTTTATATTTATGCTGGGTTTGTTTCGAATATTATGTGCACGGATACTCTGTGTACGGATGGTATGTCGAGTTTGATATTCAAATAATTGCAGGGAATTCGGAAGGCCTGTGGGAGGGGGTGATCTTCGGCCATTTTTTTTTTGCGGTGCCATCTATTGGACGCCTAAAGAGTCGACTTTTTTCATGTAACGCCATCTGGTGTTCGAGTTACGCCTGTCCCATAAGAGTGATACTGGGTTGGTAAGGTTGGTAATTAACCTCCCTTACTTAACTGGGTTAAACTGCATAATTACAAATTACTTATTACCTAGAATCACCTAGAATATATTTTATAATTGATAATACATTAATCAATTAAAAATGGATCTTTATTCACAAGAAGACAGAAAATATCCAATATATATAGGTAATTTTTATTTGTTTATTTTTTTTATATAAAGTAAGGTTAATTGTCACTAAAATTTTTTTTTTTAATATTATTTGTAATCATATTATTCCGTAAATTAAATAATAAAATGGATATATAAAAATATAATGATTTAAAATAACGAAAAAATTATTTTTTTAGGTCATCTATATTCTTGTGTAAATTGTCATATGAATTTTATAAGTGAGGAATTTTTATCTAAACATTTAAAAAAATGTTTTCATAAAAAAATATTTTCAATTTGCATAAATGATGTAAAACTCAAAAAGGATACGGAGAAATATTTAGACGAAACATTTGAAGAAGATACTAATTCAAACCATATAGAAGACAGGCGTTTTCAATGTAATTATTATAAAAAGAAATTTAATCAGAAATCAATTTTAAATACACATTTATTAATTCAAACAGGAGAAAAACCTTTTGAATGTAATTATTGTAAAAAGATATTTAATTGTAATTCAAGATTAGATAAACATTTATTAATTCATTCAGGAGAAAAACCTTTTGAATGTAATTATTGTAAAAAGAAATTTAATCAGAAATCAAATTTAGATAAACATTTATTAATTCATACAGGAGAAAAACCTTTTGAATGTAATTATTGTAAAAAGAAATTTAATCAGAAATCATCTTTAAATACACATTTATTAATTCATACAGGAGAAAAACCTTTTGAATGTAATTATTGTGAAAAAAAATTTAATGATAAATCAAATTTAAAAACACATTTATTAATTCATACAGGAGAAAAATCTTTTGAATGTAATTATTGTGAAAGGAAATTTAATCAGAAATCAAATTTAGATCAGCATTTATTAATTCATACAGGAGAAAAACCTTTTGAATGTAATTATTGTAAAAAGAAGTTTAATCAGAAATCAACTTTAAATACACATTTATTAATTCATACAGGAAAAAAACCTTTTGAATGTAATTATTGTGAAAAAAAATTTAATGATAAATCAAATTTAAAAACACATTTATTAATTCATACAGGAGAAAAATCTTTTGAATGTAATTATTGTGAAAGGAAATTTAATCAGAAATCAAATTTAGTTCATCATTTATTAATACATACAGGAGAAAAACCTTTTGAATGTAATTATTGTGAAAAGAAATTTAATCAAAAATCAAATTTAAAAACACATTTATTAATTCATACAGGAGAAAAATCTTTTCAATGTAATTATTGTGAAAGGAAATTTAATCAGAAATCAAATTTAGTTCATCATTTATTAATTCATACAGGAGAAAAACCTTTTGAATGTAATTATTGTAAAAAAAAATTTAATCAGAAATCAAATTTAAAATCACATTTATTAATTCATACATTAAAAAAACCTTTTGCATGTAATTAATGTGAAAATAAATTTATTTGAAAACCAAATCTAGATAAACATTTATTAATACATACTGTTTAAAAAAATGGCTTAATCAAGCTGACTAAAAATTATTTTTGATTATTTCTTTGATTATAGTTATATACTTTATAGTTTTATGTTCAATTCAATAAAATCTTATTTATTTAACTGATTATTAATTTTGATAATTATTCAGTTTAAGTTATGGGTCTTGATAAAACTTTACCCGTAGATTGCTTTTTTGATTCCAAACAAACTTTCCTTAAGAAGTATGTGACGGTCGCTTCTAGTTTACGATATAAACATTACTATCAACGAACTTTTATTCATATTTATAACAAAATTGCATAAATAATTCCAATTTATATGATCTTAATATATTGTGAGAATTAGATAAATAATGTAGGGAGCAAAAAATATTTAAAAATTATTATTTATTATAAATTATAATAAATATTAATTAATAATAATTAATATAATTTATAATTATAATGATACGATCGAATATGCACTGAAAATATGGGAAATTTTAAACTTTGACCGCCGATTTGACCATGTTCCCAACCGAATTTTAATAAGTTGACCTGTGGTCAGGCGCAGAACCGACCTACGGTTTGAAATAAATTAATTTCCAGCTACAGAAACTATTTCAAATTATTTAAATGTATCTATTAATGCAATAAAAAACAGATATGGATATAACATAAAATATTTTTAATTTTAAAGGCGCCATTGGGGGAGCCTCGCTGTTTCTCATTCATATGGTCACGGGTTCAAGTCCCGGGCCTGGAAAGGGAATTTCTCTAGCTAGGGTTTATGGGACGGAGTCAACCCAGCCTCCGGGATCAACATTGGGGAATAGCTACTTGATAAAAAGTAGCGCCTCCGATCAAGAAAATCGAGGTAAAGGTTGATAGGACTCGTTCTACTGATCATAGGACACATAATTGATATAACCGACTTGATAGGCGTTGTCCTTGCGTAGGACTTACAAAAGTCAGTTTTTTTTTTAATTTTATTATATTTAAAATATATAAGTAGGAGCTGGCTGTGACGTCATGAAGGTCTGGGTGACGTCAAATATTTAAATAAATATATAATAATATATAAATAAATAAATATATATTAAATCATATACATATTATAAAGGCAAAAGTTTGTATAGATGTTTGATACTCTTGCACACAAAAATTAGTCAATGAATTATAATGAAACTTTAAAATAATATAGCTTATATGTATATCAGAATAACACATAGACTAATAATTACTTAAATCTTAATTAGTAATTAATCAAATTAGAGCCTTTACAATTTTATTAACAAAAATTTAATATTATGATATGTCATATCGTAACCATGACAACTAAAAATACAATTCTTTCTTTTTATATAAAACAGATTTAATTCACTGAAAAAAATTCTAGAGAGATAATGACTTCACCACCTTAGACAACATAAACTGCATTTTTCCTGCTTTACCAAAATGAATCATCTGCAAAAACATTTTCTTATGATAACGTACATTGCTAATATACATGGAACGTGTTCTTAAAATAATTTTATTAAATATTTGTCCTTTTATAAAATTCAATCACAAATGTTTATTATTATTTAATTTTAAAATTTATTAAACTTAATATATATTATATGTTACATTAAATAAATAATTTTTTAGGAAATGGCGTATGCAGGAACAAAAACATCCATATTATTATAGATTATATAACAAATAAATTTCGAGAAAAATTGACTTATTGTGTTAATATAATAAAATATTGAATAAAGAAAGAAATATTTTATTTTCAATATGAATAATTAAATTTACATATTACAATTTGGAGCGTATGAACAAATTAGTTCTTCCGATCAGGCAAAAGGAATGATTCCATTAGAATTATTATCCCACTTTTGAAGAAGGGAAATAGAACGGATTGCAATAACCAATGGGGAATTCACTTTTGCCGACATCTTATAAGATTCTCTCAAATATTATTTTATTAAAATTACGACCATATGCTGAGGAAATATTAGGAGAATATCAAATCTAAAATGATTTTCTCGTTTAAGAATTAAAATAAGAATTTTTATAAAATTTCTTGAGAATTAAGATAAATATTTTTATAAATTTTCTTTTTTATTTACAATTATAGACTAGTAAAAATAAAGAATCATTAGCCAAATTTGGGACTTGTATCAATAAATAATAAATAAACTAACATATGAATAATAAAATGATAGGATTCTTAATTGTAAAAGATAATTAGTAACAATGTATTTATTAATAGACCAAATAAAATAGTTAATACGAATACTAAGTTAAATAAACAAATTTTTAACCATTTAAACTATAATTTGAGCTATAATCAAAGAAAATTATAATTATTAGGCCTATTTTTCAAAGATTATGTATTAATAATTTTTTTATGTAAATTAGATTTACATTCAAAATTTCAATCATTTACATTCAAAATGTCTTTCTCCTTTATGAATTAATAAATGTGTTTTTAAATTTGATTTCAGATTAAATTTCTTTTTACAAAAATTACATTCAAATTGTTTTTCTCCCGTATGAATTAATAAATGTCTATATAATGTTGAATTCTGATTAAATTTCTTTTTACAATAATTACATTCAAATGGTTTTTCTCCTGTATGTATTAATAAATGTTTATCTAAATTTGATTTCACATTAAATTTCTTTTCACAATAATTACATTCAAAAGGTTTTTCTCCAGTATGAATTAATAAATGTTGATCTAAATGTGATTTTTGATTAAATTTCTT